>JARQOC010000002.1:341666423-342041423 GCA_033576535.1 Allobates femoralis | reverse complement strand
AAATGAAAAAAGCACTTTTTTTTCCACAAAAAATTTCTTTTTTCATTTTTACGGATCAATTTGTGAAGCACCTGGGGGTTCAAAGTGCTCACTATGGATCTAGATACGTTCCTTTGGGGGTCTAGTTTCCAAAATGGGGTCACTTGTGGGGGAGCTCCAATGTGGAGACACATGGGGACCCTCCAAACGCGACATGGTGTCCGCTAACAATTTGAATGGAAAATGAGCTCAAATTGTTAGCGGACACCATGTCGCGTTTGGAGGGTCCCTGTGTGTCTCCACATTGGAGCTCCCCCACAAGTGACCCCATTTTGGAAACTAGACCCCCAAAGGAACGTATCTAGATCCATAGTGAGCACTTTGAACCCCCAGGTGCTTCAGAAATTCATCCGTATATATGAAAAAGCACTTTTTTTTTCCACAAAAAATTTGATTTTTCATTATTACGGATCAATTTGTGAAGCATCTGGGGGTTCAAAGTGCTCACTATGCATCTAGATATGTTCCTTTGGGGGTCTAGTTTCCAAAATGGGGTCACTTGTGGGGGAGCTCCAATGTGGAGACACATGGGGACCCTCCAAACGCGACATGGTGTCCGCTAACAATTTGAATGGAAAATGAGCTCAAATTGTTAGCGGACACCATGTCGCGTTTGGAGGGTCCCTGTGTGTCTCCACATTGGAGCTCCCCACAAGTGACCCCATTTTGGAAACTAGACCCCCAAAGGAACGTATCTAGATCCATAGTGAGCACTTTGAACCCCCAGGTGCTTCAGAAATTCATCCGTATATATGAAAAAGCACTTTTTTTTTCCACAAAAAATTTGATTTTTCATTATTACGGATCAATTTGTGAAGCATCTGGGGGTTCAAAGTGCTCACTATGCATCTAGATATGTTCCTTTGGGGGTCTAGTTTCCAAAATGGGGTCACTTGTGGGGGAGCTCCAATGTGGAGACACACGGGGACCCTCAAACACGACATGGTGTCCGCTAACAATTTGAGCTCATTTTCCATTCAAATTGTTAGCGGACACCATGTCGCGTTTGGAGGGTCCCCGTGTGTCTCCACATTGGAACTCTCCCATAAGTGACCCCATTTTGGAAACTAGACCCCCAAAGGAACATATCTAGATGCATAGTGAGCACTTTGAACCCCAGATGCTTCACAAATTGATCCGTAATAATGAAAAAACACTTTTTTTTCACAAAAAAATTCTTTTTGCCTACATTTTTTCAGTTTCACATGGGCAAAGGGATAAAATACATCACAAAATTTGTTGGGCAATTTCTCCTGAATACACCGATACCTCATATGTGGTCATAAACCACTGTTTGGGCGCACGGCAGGGCTCAGAAGGGAAGAAGCGACATTTCACTTTTTGAATGGAAAATTGGCTCCAAAATTCAAATTGCGCTCCTTCACTTCTGAGCCCTGCCGTGCGCCCAAACAGTGGTTTATGACCACATATGAGGTATTGGTGTACTCAGGAGAAATTGCCCAATAAATTTTAGGATGCATTTTATCCTGTTGCCCATGTGAAAATGAAAAAATTGAGGCTAAGAGAACATTTTTGTTACAAAAATTAATATGTCCATTTTTTCTTTCAACTTTATTTTAGTTCCTGTGAAGCACCTAAAGGGTTAATAATCTTCTTGAATATAGTTTTGAGTAGCTTGAGAGGTGCAGTTTTTGGAATGGTGTCACTTTTGGGTGTTTTCTGTCATGTACACCCCTCAAAGGGAGTTCAAATGTGATGTGGTCACTAAAAAAATGGTTTTGTAAATTTTGCTGGAAAAATGAATAATTGCTGATGAACTTTGAACCCTTATAACGTCCTACCAAAATGTTTTTTTTCTTCCAAAATTGTGCTGATTTAAAGTAGACATGTGGGAAATGTTATTTATTAACTATTTTGTGGCACATAACGCTCTGGTTTTGCAGAATAAAAATAAAAAATTTGAAAATTGCTAAATTTTCAAAATTTTTGCCAAATTTTTGATTTTTTCACAAATAAACGCAAAAATTATCGACCTAAATTTAATACTATCATGAAGCCCAATATGTCCCGAAAAAACAGTCTCAGAATCGCTCGGATCCAATGAAGCGTTCCAGAGATATTACCTCATAAAGGGACACTGGTCAGAATTGACAAAAATGCCTTGGTCTTTAGGGTCAAAATAGGCTCGGTCACGAAGGGGTTAAGATCAATATTAGGAGTTTTTACAGGCTATGCACCTACGCCTCAATAAACACAGGCAAAATATAAAAAATGGTTTTATTAAGCATAGTGTATCCAATCACTTTTTAATAGAGCATCAGAAGGATTACCGGCAGTTTAAACTAATCATTATAGATCATATTCTTGATACTTTCAGCGACAGATTAAAACAGCTTGTAAACAGAGAGAACTATTGGATTTTTAAAATAGGTTGTTTACACCCTGAAGGCCTCAATTTAAAGCTTGAAAATGTTTTTTAATATTTTAATTATTTTAAACGTTGTGGTATTATTGTGATTTTTATGTGATGGATTATGGATTATCTCACCAGGACCCCCTCCCCTTTTCTTCTTTTTCTACATGATTAGTGAGAGCTTTTTATACATATATTTATTGGCCTGTTTACATTTTAATCATTTTTTATTCTTTTATTAATGTTGGATTACAGTATTTTTAGGTCCCTAGGGAGGTACTCTCCTCTCTTTTAGGGTGTAACACTATATTGTGTGTATTTCCCTTTAAGAGAAATTGTGTGTATTTCCCTTTAAGAGATTCCCCTTGATGTGGTTTAGATAATGATGATGTAATTGTATCTGTACCCTATAAAAGTCTGGAATGACATGTGTGGTCATCACCTGATGAAGGCGGAACTACCTCCTGTATATGCCAAATAAAGGAAAGTATCATTAACTCCCTGTCTCCTCCTTGAGCGCCCCAAAACCGCTGTTTCATTTTTACACTTATTCCCAGCACCTTTGGTGAGCGGTGGGTGCTGCTCATAGAGAAGACATCTAATCCTCTGAACGCTGCTGAGCTGGAGGACCTGTGCTCACGTCACTCCATGTGACTGCACCACGTGATCACATCCTCCACACTGATCGGATCCCCACCACCTGCACTTCATGCTTTGGCACTTCTCCACGGTGTTATGCCTGCTGCATAACCCATAAAGGTGAGCACATTGTACCCAGCCTGCCCCCACAGCTGTCAGGTCCTCACTAGGAGCGCCCCTCCGTCTCTTCTCTCTCTTTGTTCCAAAAAACTTATAGTTGCAGAGCAATGTTTAACCTTGAAATGCTAGGCCAGGTCCTGTTCCAGACCCTGTACCATGCAGGCAGGCTGGGCCATTCAGCAATATTTGGTCTGGGACAGTTGATGCCATTTTGCTGTGGTCTGACCCTTTGGGAAGAGTGAGGACTCCTGTTGAGGTCCCCTTGCAGTGTGGTACATGATTTGAGAAGGTCGTGACATGCCTTTACCAGTGCCTCATCCTCCTTTTACTCCTACATCTATTTTTACATAATGTAGAAAACTAATGCCACTTTTCCCCTGACTATTTGTACTGTAGTTAGATTGCTGTCAGTTTTCCTGGTGTTTGGTGTCCATTCTGAGTAGTTTGGCAGCTTTTGGACACCTTTGAAGGTGTTTTCTATGTGTTTGCTGTAGTCTGCCATTGATTTCAACGAGGTTTGATGGTGTTCGATGAACATTTGACGAACTCCCCCCAATTCGGCGAATCAAATTTGAACACTCATCACTAGTGAACATTACAATTATGGTTTGGAACTAACACCAAAAATGTTCATGTCAGCACGGCCATATTCACATGTAGTTTAGAACTTCTCCAATATCACAAAAGAATCCTTCATATGAATTATTTATCCGTTATAACAAATCAACCTACAACCTACAGAAAAATGATATTGCATATGCTTTTCACCTGCATTCCTTATTCAATGAAATAGCGGCATTGGTGTTTGGTCATACTGTATTGACCTGTTTCTAATATATGGGTGGTTGGGTTGACAACCTGGTTACATATATATGAATTTTGAAGGTGGCTTGGTATAGTTTTGCACTTACACTGCTCTGTACCATGTTTGAACTCTGATCAGGACAATTATTTTGAGAAATGTGTGGGTCACTATAATTTCTGAGCCATTATGTGTATGCAAATTATTTTTTTTTTAAATGACTTTAGGTATGTTTTAGGGGTGTTAGGCAGCAATGCAGGCACATTATTGGTGGATGAAAACTAATCCAAAAAGTCTTCACTCAGTGAAGATGTCACTTGTGTGAGGCACCGCCGGCATGTCCCCATGGGCGGGGCGCATCACATGCAGGATCAGTATAGGATCCTGTTCACATGAGCCGGGTTTGTTCCATAAGTGTGTTGTGTAATCATGTCTGGCACCCAGTGTGTCAATGTATGAGGATTCATGAGACCAATGAGCGGCTGAGAGCATTGTGTGTACTGTGTGAACCAACCCGGAACACAGGGAGTTAACATAAGCGGTGTGAAAGCTGTAAAGATCAGGCTAAGCAGCTAAGTGGGTGTGTCCATGTGGGCGTGGCAGGCACGATAAGAGCCTGCCAGCTGAGTGATTGAGGGAGTTCAGAGACTTGTGAGATCATTATGATCCTGATCACCAGCCAGAGTGCAGAGCAGTCCAGGGCTCTGTGTGCATGAATATGATGGGAGCATGCTAGCTCCATGCCGGTGCCTAGGACCGAGGTCGTGACAGCTCCTGGAGTGGGGAAGCTGTGGCTGAACCCGGTGGATACTGGTCCAGACGTGTCTCAACCACACGTCCGGGAAGGAGCCCTTGGGGACGCTGGGTGTACCCATGACCCAGGTAGCGAGACCCGGATCCGTGCCCAGTAAGACAGCAGTTCCCGTGGTGTGACGGAGTGAGCTGTGTGTGAATAATGCCAGGCGGGCATAACCGCCGTTGGGTCCGACTAGGCAGTCGGTAAAGGACCCGTAGATGTATGTAAGGGCTTAGGTGACAGTGCCCTGAATGAAAGCCGATGGCCGATGAGTAAAAGCCATGTATAATGTTGTGGGGAGAGAGGCCCAGCCAGTATGGATGATAGATTGAAGGCATTCCGCCCCTGGTGGACGAGAGGTAGGCTTGCTTGCTGCATGCAGTAGGCACCCCTCCTTCAATAGAATGTATGTACCTGTGGCCAGACACAGGGGTCACGAAGGCTCCTAGAAAGGGTAACCATGGCTGATAAGGGAGGGTGCTACTCAGACGCAGGGTACAGTCAGTGACCTGGAGACCTGTCACGAGATGGGGGGTTTGGTGGCGGCTGGTGGCCCATACCGTGGTGAGTATGCCATGGTGACATGTGATTAACCCAGGTTCTACGGTTGACCAGGTCCCTGTTATGGTCATGGAGGAGCCACAGTCCATGGATGGATTATGATGGGCTGTGAGAGGGGTGAAGAGGCATGTGGTCCATGAATATAGTAGGATGGATCACATGTGGTATGGAAGGTCCCGGTCAGGCTGGAGTCCTGACTACGGGATGATATGGAATCATCATGCTGGGTTTCTAAAGCCGGGAGGCTGGTACCGCCATTGGGACCCGCAGGGCCCACTGAGGCATATGAAGTGATGGTCAGAAGCAGGGGTTAGAAGGGCTCCCATAGTGGGTAACGTGTGGTTCGCTCCACGGGTTACTAGGGTTTGCCAAACCCTGTTCTGAACCTAGAGGAGTCATTGTGTTGGGTAACTAAAGCCAGGCGGCTGGTACCGCCATTGGGACCCACAGGGTCTGTGGACAAGGGTGGATAATTATATGAGATAAATGTATTTATTGTAAAAGTATATGTAGAGTATAGATAGGCAGGAGGCCGTGATTACCACGGGAGCTGTCGGTAGTGCTCCAATGGGGAAAGAGTCGTGGTGACAGGTCCCGGTGATCATAAGTGCAATACAGTTGTATGTTATGTGTAATGTAAATGCATTATGTGAAGTATTTGTGTAAATGTTTAATGCACTACCCGGGTTATGACATGTAATTGAGAAATAATTGGGTAGTCGTTGCAAAATTATACATGTGTTGGTGTCATTACGCAGCAAGCGAGTTCCCTGGCTCGCTACCTTATACTTGTTAATTACTGGATTTAATTCTTTTGCATTTTGCTTTTGACTGTTTTGATTAGTGTTCTCTATACTTTTTTTATGTTTTGTTGCATTGGTTTTAAAGTTATAAATAATTTCCATTCAGGTAAAGCATGCGACTGAGCAATTTATCTAGTATTATTAATAAACTCCAACCAGTACACATACACACGTTGGATATATACAATAATACAATTCACATTGTTATATGGTTCCCAATCATGTACTTGGACAAACAATATTCAGTGGTCGCTATTCCCAGAACAACATTAACAACAAAAACTTTTGCGACACAACTCCTGAATACTTTTTTTTACAATTCAGGGCTACCTTTGTAATGGGTTAAAGTGTGCAATGCATTGGTTTATATACCTTGGAGGTGGATGGAGAGATACCAGTGTCCAAATTCTAGCACCCTTGGCCGTGCGCCCTGATGCGCATGTCGGTCACTCCTTCATCAGGGTGCCCCCTGATGAAGGAGTGACCGACATGCGCATCGGGGCGCACGGCCAAGGGTGCTAGAATTTGGACACTGGTATCTCTCCATCCACCTCCAAGGTAAAGAAGCCAATGCACTGACACTTTAACCTATTACTAAGGTAGCCCTTGTTTATAACATACAAGGAGCTAGTAATCCTTACCACATTATAAGTGAAATGATATGAGTATGTAGAGGGTTAAAATATTGTGATAATGGAGGGTGGTAAATAAATAAACGGAGAGTCCAGTACAATCTAGGACTGTTATGGTCACTGTACTGTGTAACCTCTTTATATGAAAGACCGTTATCATATATAAGTTGACAGATTTCACAGATATAATGATTTGATGTATATGACATGTATATGTTTATACAACAATGTGACCTTTGTAATATAATTGTGTACAGTCCTATTAACCCTGTAGAACCGTGACTGTAAATGCACTGTTGCACCTTATCTTGCACTTTAAAAAAGCTGAGTTGTAAAAAAAGTATTCAGGAGTTGTGTCGCAAAAGTTTTTGTTGTTAATGCAATTTATCTAGGCCTAGCATGTCAAATTTCTCTTTGAGATGTATGATGGTTGAAGAGTGTAATTTGGCAAATATGCATTGAGTTTGCCCTCCTGGTCCTTTAAGACTATAGCAATGTCCATGGTATCCAGATGTAAACTTGTCAAACCTATGGCAAAAAACATACTCTGCACAACATAAACTTACAGGAACAAATTTATATAGCTAAGCCTACAAATCTCAATATACAACATTCATCAATTTAAACATTCCAAGTTTATACATTTTCTCTTTTGTAAATTGAAACTAAAGTTATATAATTCACAAAACTGACATTCTCCAAATGTTCCATATTTGTAAAGAAACACAGGGAACCTCTGTTAACGTCCAAGCAATTGACCATGTGATACTCACTGGGGCCTTTATGTAATGAAGGACTTAATTCAAGAGCAACAAGCAAATGGGTAGTCCTAACCAGCCAAGGGATATATTAAATGCGTAATAAGACAAATAAGGCTAAGAAGTGACCTTAGATACCTAGCCTTTCAAGGGTTGATACATGTACATGTTTCCACTTTTTAGTTACTGGTAATTTTAATATTTACAAAATAAAATGAGTCTGTAAGCTTTACTGATCATGCAGAATGCAGTGCAGAGCAAGTATTCAACTTCATTTGTAGCAAAGTGAAATATCTATACCTTCTTAGGGTTTGTGCACATGATCCGGAGGCATTCATGTTGAACGCAGCGCCTCCGGACCTGAGGGAAGCTGGGGGTAAACGCATGAACAACGCAGCCACCCTGTGCACAAGATCTGCATTTGGTGCAGGGTGGCATCTCCCTGTATTCACTAGCTGGAGCTTGCTTCCAACTCTGCAGCATAAAATGATTACTCTGCAGAGATACAGAAGTCTAGCGACCCGCAGCACAGCTAAAAATAACGCTGTGGAAAGGGAGAAGCACAGTGAGCATGGGATTTCTAGAAATCCCATCCACTGTGCAAGTAATGCACAATGCAGTGTTTTGGACGCAGCAGTAAGATGCTGTGCCCAAAACGCTGCTATTCCGGATTGTGTACATGCACCCTTAGATACATTTGTAAAAAAATTGCAGCATAGGTATGCAATGGGTCCACAGCAAGCATTAGAATCCACAGTGAAAAAAGCAGCTGCATGTAAATGTGGTTTGGAATAGGGTTAGAACAGGGACAGATTTGAATGTGTAGGAACAGGTCAGCTTAAAAGAGTTGTCTACAATTTTTTTTATTGATAAGTTATCCATATCTTATTACAGGTCACCCATATATAATCGGTTATGGTCCAAAACCCAACATTCCCAAGATCAGCTGTCATCATCTCCAGTGCCAGCTGGATATAAACAGTGTACAGGAACACTGCTTCTCCATTATACTTTGTAGTGTCTGCAAATTGTCTCTTAGGCTGGCTTCAGACTTGCAGATGCATCTGCAGCGTTTTGCAGATGCATCTGCAAGCATCTGCATGCAGACCGCGGCCCCTATGTTTATAATGGGCCGCGTCCCTGGTGCGGACGAGAGTGTGTGATCTGTACGCAGGCATCCGCGTGCGCACAGATCACATATAGGAGTGAATGGGTGCGCACGGCGGTGCGCAAGCATCTGCAGACCGCCGTGCGCTCCATTATAAACATAGGGGCGCGGTCTGCATGCAGATGCTTGCAGATGCATCTGCAGAACGCTGCAGATGCATCTGCAAGTCTGAAGCCAGCCTAATTGTCCTTAACTTGGAAATAAATTGAAGACCTATTTCTATCAGACTTGCAGATGCATCTGCAGCGTTTTGCAGATGCATCTGCAAGCATCTGCATGCAGACCGCGGCCCCTATGTTTATAATGGAGCGCACGGCGGTCTGCATGCAGATGCTTGCAGATGCATCTGCAAAACGCTGCAGATGCATCTGCAAGTCTGATAGAAATAGGTCTTCAATTTATTTCCAAGTTAAGGACAATTGGAAATAGGAAAAAATAAATGGGTCAATTCATCAAGACTGGCATTACTTAAACCATTTTTTTTCCTGAAAAGTAACATTATGATGTGCCAAATTAATTTCTAAAATTTATCCTATGAGATATTTTTTTTGCAATTTATGCCACTATTTGTGAAACAGGGAGGTTCTAAAAGTGCCAGTCTTTATAAATATAGTGATTCCTCTGTTAGAGTCCATGAAAGAAGCAAACTCACCCTTGGAATCTTGATTACCTTTGCTGCAGGTAAAATGGGCAAAAGCACCTTCAAGAATAAGGCCTTGTTCTCCCTATTGGTAGTGTATTCTCCCAACAGAGGCCAATATAAATATTTTAAGAAATTACTTGAGGATGTCACCCCCTCTATGGAGGGTCATAAAGTAGTTGCAGGAGACCTGAACGCTCCTCTGTTCAAAAAACTCGACTGCTCTACCCCCACTGCATTCCGAACGGACCTAGCACCCCTGGTGTCCGCGGCTGGCCTTCATGATGTATGGCGCTACCTACATGACAACGAACGGGACTATACTTTTTTCTCCCCCAGACACAAGTCATTTAGCCGAATAGATTATATCCTGGTCAATGACTCGCTCCTCCCCCTGTGCTTACAAGCAGACATTGACGTCATTACTTGGTCTGACCACGCCCCTGTCTCTCTCATACTGTCTGACTCCACTCCACGCTCTCCTAAGACCCCATGGAGACTCAACGACTACCTACTGACGTCCCCGAAAAATCAGGAACTTTTGACCTCTCAAATAAAGGAATATTTCCTTTTAAATGCAACACCAGATATTGCTCCAGAGGGTTTGTGGTTTGCCCATAAAGCGGTCATTCGTGGGCACTGTTTAAAGTTGGCGGCTCATTCTAAAAAACTGCTGAATGCTAACCTGAATCTCCTCTTAATGGAAGTGAAATCTCTAGAGAAAGCATACTTAGCTAATGCTGATCCCGCAACTCTGTCGGCTCTCTCGTTGGCGCGTGGTCGCCTTCGAACCCTCCTGTTGTCCCGAGTGGAACACCAGTTAAAGAAGGTCAGATCTACGTATTATGGCATGGGTGACAGGGCTGGGGCCTTGCTGGCACGCAGGGTCAAGAAATTGGAAATACGTTCTAGGATCACTTCCTTGAATTCCAATACTGGCACCCAGATTCGTAACCCTATACAGATCGCTGAGCAATTTAGGAACTATTACGGCGAACTATACAATCTCTGTAATTCGACCTCCACTCCCCAACCTTCTGCCGATACTATCTCTACTTTCCTTTCAAAACTTAACCTTCCAGCCCTGAATGCTGATCAATTGGCATTTTTGAACAGCCCGATTTCCCTTGAGGAAGTCCTTGGAGTGATTCGTTCCTCCAAGAAACACTCAGCACCCGGTCCGGATGGTTTCTCTTATATCTATTATTCATCCTTCGCCCCCTTACTGGCACCTCATCTCCTTGAACTGTTTCGGTTCTGGCAACGAGAGGGACGAGTCAGGCCGGAGGGTCTGATGGCGGCTATCTCGACCATTCCTAAGCCGGATAAGCCCCCGACTCTCCCAGGCAGTTACCGCCCGATATCATTGCTCAACTGCGACATCAAACTTTATGCTAAGCTGCTGGCGGACCGTCTTAAGACCGTTGTTACCTCCCTGATCGCCTTGGATCAGGTTGGCTTTATCCCTGATAGGCAGGCGAGAGATGCGACTCGGAGGGTGATTAACCTCCTGGAGGTTTTGGAGCAGAGAGGGACCCCCAGTGTACTCTTGTCCCTTGATGCAGAAAAAGCTTTTGACCGAGTGCACTGGGGATACCTGGCAGCCGTACTAGACAAGTTTGGTTTCCAGGGTGATATCCGTTCTGGGATACTGGCCCTATACTCCTCCCCGTGTGCCTATGTGAAGGCTGGAGGTTTTTCCTCCACCACGTTTGCCATCACCAATGGGACAAGACAAGGCTGCCCCCTCTCTCCTCTAGTATTCGCTCTTGTGATGGAACCGCTGGCGGCTGCAGTCCGAGCTTGCTCGGATATCTCGGGTGTGAGGGTTGGTCAGATGGAGCATAAAATTACTCTCTATGCTGACGACGTCCTCCTCTCTTGCACGAACCCTACTACCTCTATTCCAGCTGTGCTCTCTATCCTTTCTGAATTTTCTGCCATCTCCTATTATAAACTGAACCTCACCAAATCCTCATTGCTACCGGTGAACTTAACCCCCCTCACGCAGTCTGGGCTACGCTCTCAGTTTCCTTTCCTCTGGGCCCCCGGGGATTCCATTATTTGGGCATCCAGATTGCCCCCATGTCTACCCTTCTTAGAGTAAATTGCGAAGCTCTATTGACCACTTTGAAATCACTGTGTGCTCAATACTCTGAATCCCAATTGTCTTGGATCGCTAGGATAAACTTGACCAAGATGATGTTGCTCCCCAGGCTTATCTATGTGTTTAGATGTATTCCCCTCCTATTTTCCAGACGCTATTTGAACCTCTTCCAGTCTCTTCTGGGGAAGTTCATCTGGAATGGTAAGCCCCACCGGGTGGCCCTCTCAACTCTTACATTGCCGATATCACTGGGGGGTTTGGGAATGCCAGACATTTTGACTTACTATCGCGCTATCAAATTGGATATTGCCAAGATCTGGTGGGCTGAAGGCCCCCCTCGCGATGGCTCCAGATGGAATCTACTTATGCCCCTCATAATTCCACTAGACTTCTCTTAGAGATGTCATACCTGCGCCCCTCCCCACCTAGTTCTCCGTTGAGATCTATGCAGGCCTTACTGTCAGTATGGTATAAACTAGCGAGAACCCACATGCCCTACCTATCCAGATATATCTCCACTGGGGCGATAGAATCATGTATGACCAACATATCACTCGCGAAATGGAGAGAGGCAGGTATCTTACTTCTGTCAGACATCCAAACCGGGGGTAGAGTTGTATCATTCTCAAACCTATCTCGAAAATTTGCTGTCCCGGGCTCGACTTTCTTTACCTATTTGCGGGTCCACCACTTTCTTGCTACATGTACCCTGCCGGAGTGGGATCCTGTAGCGGTAGACTTGACTCTCCAGTCCCTTTTCAAGCAGGTCGGTCATTCCCGGAGTGGAGTGTCCATCGCTTATAGGGCCCTGACTGCCAGTCGTGCTACGGCCAAACTCCCATACATGCTTCGCTGGGAGACTAAGCTTAGTTTCACTGCGTCTCTAGAGGACTGGCAGGAGGCTTCGGGCCATGCCGCTAGGTATACCCGGTGCATAAACCACCTGGAGCAATCTAAAAAGCTTACACTAAACTGGTACCTGTCCCCTGCCCGAGTGGCAAGATTTGGAGGCCCGGGTGCATCCACTTCTTCTCCTCTATGTTGGAGGTCTTGTGGCTCCACCGGCACCGATGCCCATGTTTGGTGGGAGTGCCCGGTTGTCCAGACTTTTTGGACGTCCCTAAACTCTCTCTTGACAACCTTGACGGGCCTCCCTATACCCCTGACTGCCCAACTGGCCTTTTTTGGTGTGGGCCTTAGCGCCTTCCCTAGTCCACTGAGGCCTATCATCACGAACACCCTGATAGCCGCCCGCCAAACCATAGCTGCGCTCTGGAAGTCGACCTCTCCCCCCACCACTTCAGCAGTGGTCGCCCGTCTCAACAACCACCTGACCCATGAGATAGCCCTCTCCCATGACCTCCCTCACAGGACTAAGGTTCTTAATTGGTGGATCCGTGGATCGCCGCCCCCTATAACTCGGTTGTTGTCCCGGAGTGACACCCTCGGACCTCTACAGCCCTCGAAGTGCTGGGGACCTTGCGCCCTGTGACACCTATGAAGTTCTGATGTTCTCATACACCGTTTTCTATTTGTATGATACCTTAATGTTAAAAGTATACATGCTTATGTGTATCTCTGCCTCCCCCACTCCCCTCCCTCCCCTCCCCCAATACTTCCCCCCCTCTCTTTCCTTCTTCTCCCCCTTCCCCTATATGATTTATTTAATGTCTAATTGCTTTTTGTGTGTTGTTTGATGTATAATGTTCTTTATACTTTCAATAAAAAGCCACTGGTTTAAAAAAAAAAAAAAAGAATAAGGCCTTGTGCACACGCTGAGTATGTCATGAGTTTTTTACTGAAGGATTTGTAGACAAACCCAGGATTGGAGCAATCAGAGGAAAAGTGTAATGGTGGGTTTACACACACCAATCATTGTATCCAATCTCTGAACCAATCTCTGGTTGCAGCGAAATCATGGACACATAGTTCCATTTTGTGGCTGTGTACAACATGGAGCAATCTGTCCATGATTTCACTGCAACCAGAGATTGGTTCAGAGATTGGATACAATGATTGGTGTGTGTAAACCCACCATAATAGAAACACCTGCACCACTTCTGTGTTTAATCATCCACTCCTGGTTTTGGCTACAAATCCTGAGGTAAACTCATCAAATACTCAACGTGTGCATGTGGCCTAAGGCCTCTAATTTTCTGGGTTTTGTTGCAATTTATAACTATCTTTTTTGTGGTAAATCAGGTTTTATTCAATATCAAATAAGAAACAGTGCAGATAAAATATATAGCGGTCTGGACAATGATATATCTTTTTACAACCAACTCGTGTGTTGCTATAATATATAGTAGGGAGCAAATAATATTCAGTGAGCTGCATTAAACCTCAATATAGTAGCTTCAGACCTCAGGTAATCGTAGGTAAAGGAGAAGGGAGAGAAAAGTGGAAAAGCAAGAAGCGAGAAAGATTACATAGAAAGAGAGGCGGGGAAAAGAGAAGTAGGATAGAACGAGGGAAATAAGGAAAGAGTCCGGAACGGGCTGTGGCCAACAACGTAGAAGTTAGGATGCCAACCATGAGACAAGCGAAGGGGAGTCCCTAAATAGTAACCACGGTGTCCATACCTGAAAGTAACGCTTAGTACCAAAGTCCGAGGGGTCTGATTGATGAAGAAAATCCTCCATTCTGCAGATGTCGTGTAGTTCAGATATCAAGTCTTCTCTGGACGGGCATCGGGAGTCCTTCCAATATCGGGGGACTAAACGCCGAGCTGCCGTGAGAAAGTGGCGTAATAGACCCTGCCTGAAGCCGGAGATCGAGCATGGAGTCAGATTCAGGAGAGCTAGTTCAGGAGTGGGCAGTAGGTACTCCCGTGTCACCGTTCGGTAAAGGTCAAAGACCTCCCCCCAAAACCGTTGGATCCGGGGGCACAACCACCATGTGTGGAAATACGACCCCACTGCGGCTGAGCATCGCCAACAAGTGGCGGGCGTCTCTGGGAAGAATCTATGCACATCCTCAGGGCATCTATACCACCTCGCCACCACCTTAAAGTTACATTCCCGGGACGCTGCGCAAGATGAGGCTTTGGAAGTATTACACAAAATCTTGTTAACCTCTACAGGCGTGAAACTCCTGCCTATGTCCGTCTCCCACTTCGTCAAATAAGGTGGAACATTATTCGAGGGGCCGAGGACCGAATCCTGAAATAGTTTATATAGCCTAGAGATCAAGTGGGGTTGTGGGGATGGGTCCAGGCACATTAGTTCAAAAGGAAAAGGCGCCCTGAATAAGCATCTGTGAGGGAGGGTGGAAACATAACTCTGGAGTTGACGTAGTTGGAGCCAGGCCTGTGGCGGTGGGGGGGAAGAAGGGAACAGATCCGCTAGGGAACGGGTCCCTGACTGCGTGACATAATGAAATAAGGTGGGATTTGAGTCTCTATGTTTATGCAGGAACTTCCGCAATCCTGTATCAATTGGAAAGCTACTGTTTTGAAAGATCGGCGTGAGCGGGCCAGGGATGGAGAATAGGTTATAAGCCACTCGTGTCCTCTTCAGGTATAGATGCAAATTATGTGTGATGAAGGGCAGTGTTCTCACCTCTATCGTCTCCCCCCCACACAACATGGTCAGGGGACTCCCGGAACAATTCATCCTCTCCGCGTCTATCCATCTCTTCCCAGTTGATGGATGAAATAGGTCCAGAATGCAAGAGCCCAAAGCTGCGTGGTGATATTTCAGGAAGTCAGGTAATCCCATCCCTCCTTTATCCACCTGTCTGATCAAAGTAGCATAAGAGATGCGAGACCTCCTGTGCGACCATATAAATTTAATGATGGAGCTCTTGAGTCTGGAGAAAAAGGAGGCAGGAAGAAGCAGTGGTAGGGTCTGGAAGAAGAAGAGCAGGCGCGGGAGCAAGTCCATGCGGACCGTGTTGATCCTCCCCAGCCAAGTGAGGTGGAGCTTATTCCATCTCTGCATTTCCTTTTCTATTTTCAGTTGTAGTCCTGTAAAATTAGATTTCAACAGGCTGGAGGGGTCTGACGTTAGGCGGATACCTAGATAATCGAGGTGTCCCGTTCGCCAATTGAAAGGGTACTGAGCCTTCAAAGCCTCGACCACGTCTCCACGGAGAGTCACATTCAGTATTTCAGATTTGCTGGGGTTCATTTTAAAGTTGCTCACAGAGCCATAATGATGAAGAACGGTCATAATAGCTCGTAAACTGCTCGCTGGTTGTGTCACATATAAAAGTAAGTCGTCCGCGTACAAAGCTAGCTTGTGCTCTCCACTACGTGAAGAAATTCCGCGAACTTCCGGGTGTCGCCTCAGGGCAATGGCTAGGTGTTCCATTGTCAAAATGTAAAGAAGCGGGGACAGGGGGCACCCCTGTCGCGTACCGTTTCTGATAGGAAAGGAATCCGACAGTGAGCCATTGATCCTGATGCGAGCCGAAGGATGGGTGTAGAGAGCTCCAATTCGACTAAGCATAGCCTGTCCCAGCCCCCATGACTCAAGAACCTTGTACATGAAGCCCCAGTGCACCCTATCAAACGCTTTCTCTGCGTCTATTGACAGGATGCACATGGGGACTCCAGCACGTCTAGCGTAATCCACCAGAGCCACTGAACGTATGGTGTTGTCCCTGGCCTCTCGGCCAGGTACAAAACCCACTTGGTCTGAGTCTATGGTGTCCGGGAGTAGCGTCTTAAGTCTATTGGCCAGCAACTTAGCGAACAGTTTAATGTCTATGTTGATGAGCGATATCGGCCTGTAGCTGCCACAGCTCAGCGGGTCCTTGCCCGGCTTGGGGATGACCACTATGTGCGCCATCAGGGCCTGTGGCGGAAAGGAACCCCCCGAGGAGACGTGGTCGAAGGCCCTCAGCAGAAGAGGACTGAAGAGATCATGCAGACATTTGTAGAACCCTGCGGAGTAGCCATCAGGGCCTGGGCTCTTGCCCATTTTGAGCTCTTTAATTGCGGCAGTAATTTCTTCAATGGCGAATGGAGTCTCTAACCTAGAGGCCACGGATGGGGATAATGGTGGTAGGGGGGTGTCTACCAAAAAATCGACTATCCCATCGGAGCCCTCCGAGGGGCAGCTCACATCATAAAGCGAGGCATAGTAAGACCGGAAAACCGACAGAATATCCCTTGTTCTGTGTACTGTGGTATCGGAGTCAGCTCTAATGGAAGGGATATAGGTCCTAGCAGTACGGGGATGGAGCGTCCTGGAAAGCAGGTGACCACTTTTATTGCCATGCTTATAAAAACGTGCCCGGAACCTGTCCCTCAAGCCCTTATCCTTCTGGTCTAAAATAGCTAAAAGAGAGCGCCTAAGGGAGGTGAGCTCGCTAAATCGCTGAGGTGTGGGGTCGCACTTATGCGAGGATTCAAGAGCTGTAATCTGTGACATCAGAGAGTCTATTTCCTGAGATCTAGGTTTCTTTAGGCGCGTACCGTGTGAGATCAGCACCCCCCTGAGCACACTTTTAAGGGCTTCCCATTGGATTGTAGGTGAGGTGGGGTCTGCCGAGTGGTCAGAGCCAAAGTGTTTTATGGCTTCCTTGACCTCCCGTATGCACGTGGTGTCCTGTAAGAGGTTATCATTGAGGCGCCAGGTAAAGGTAGGCCGGGACCCGTCTCCCAGATTCAGTGATAGGTATACTGGTGCGTGGTCCGACCACAGAATCGTCCCAATGTCAGCCTCTACCTGGCGGTCCAAGAGACCGTGTGAGATCATGAATCTATCTATCCTGCTATGTATATTAAAAGCCGGGGAGTAGTATGTGTAATCCTTAACTGTCGGGTGTAAGATGCGCCATACGTCTACCAGGTGCAGAGAACTCCACTGACGTCTAAGCCGGTGGAGGGAGGTGGCAAGGTGGTACGACTTACCCGAGGATACATCTACGGTGGGGTACATGGGGAAGTTGAAGTCCCCTCCAACGATGATGGGGCAAGAGCTCGCGAACTCCATGAGCTTCCTGCGACAATCCGCTCCGAATCTCTCCAAGCCACTGTTGGGGAAATAACAGTTTGCAATCACAAAGATATTAAGATTCCACGACACCTGCAGAAAGAGGTACCTACCCAACGGATCGATCAAAGTTTTAAGAACTGTCGGTATAAAGGACTTATGGAAGGCTATCGAGACCCCCTTAGATTTAGCCCCAGGGTTGGTGCTATGATACCAGGTGGGATAGTATCCTGAGTTACATTTAGGGGTGGAATCTGATCTAAAATGGGTTTCCTGCAAAAGTAGGAGTGAAACTCTCTGCTTGTGAGAAGAGTATAGGATTTGGCGCCTCTTCTCTGGTTGATTAAACCCCTTTACGTTATATGTGCATAACTTCAGTTTAGCCATTGGGGATCAACTGGGGTAGGCTGAACATGTTTGGAGGCCACACACCCCGGACGAGGTAGAAACTACAGACAGGGGGAAAGAAGAGAAGATAGAGTAAAAAGAGAAAGGGAAGTAGAAAGAAGGTGCAAACATATTACTTCTGACATATATTACATAGGCACCATATACGTGCATAATAGGGACAGCAATGAAGCTATCCAGCACCATAAAGGGGTAACGGTAAGCCGTAGCGGAGGCAGCTCCGGCCACCATCCCCAGCCTTCTTAATAAATGGGATGTAACAACTCTGAAAAAGGAGCAATAAGACAAAATAGTAGATCATATGAAGAACAGAAAAAAAAAACATCAAACAACTTGAAAAACCAAGAGGGTCCCGGTATAAGCGGTGACAGGGCTCTGTAAGTGTCACTCATAGTCCTGCAAGAGTGGGGAGCCCGAGGGCCAATAAGTCTCCAATAGTGATTGCCGAGCAAGCAAAGAGAAAAAAAAAAAAAAAAAAAGAAGAAGAAAAAACAGTGTGCAGGGCAATCAGGTCAGTCTAGGAGATGCTCTTGTGGAACTGAGCAAAGAGGAACACGCCGTTCCCCCAATGTCCAGAAGGTGGCAGTCAGGTATTGCAAAATAAAACATCAACAGGTAAGGAGCCAAAGTATCTGGGAAGGGAGTCACAGCTATATCAATGGAGGAACTGATCTCCGATTAGACTTGCAGGGAGAGTGTCCCTCAATTTTCAAGTAGCCTCTTTACGGGGAGGTGAAGGACGGTTGTTCCTGTCTCTTCTGACCCTTTGCCAACGAGGGGGCAGGGCAGCGGCCATCTGGGGAATCTGCGGCCAGTCAGGCAGAGTGATGGAAGGTAGATTAAAGACATCAAGTAAACGTGGTAAATCATCGATTCTTCTAAAGGAGGCGGATCTCCCCTCCTTGGTGGCGATTAATTGAAACGGGAATCCCCATCGATATGTGATGTCGTGATCCCGTAGTAGGGTCAGGAGGGGGCGCAATCCTCTCCTCTGCTGGAGAGTACGTCTTGCTAAATCTTGCAACAGAAGAACAGGAGTATCCTCAAACATTATCCTGTCCTTGCGCCTGGCTGCTGACATTATGGCCTCTTTAGTGGGGAAGTGGTGCACTCGGCAGATAACATCTCGGGGCTGAGCATCAGGGGAGGGTGGAGGGGCGAGGGCTCTATGCACTCTGTCCAGGGCAATGATGTTACTCGGGTCAGCTTCCAAGATCTGATTGAAGAGGAGCTGGACCGCGTTATTGAGGTCCAGGGGGCTCACAGACTCAGGCAAACCGCGGATTCTAATGTTATTCCGCCTGTTGCGGTTCTCGAGATCCTCCTGCCCATACAGCACGTCTTCAATGTGATGAGTGTGAGCCTCCAATAGCTGCCTATGAGCCCTCAGCTCATCCATTATCCCCTCTTGGGCCTTCTCCACCTCCTCCACCCTCGTGGTAAACTCACTCCTAAGGGAACTTATCTCTTTCTTATAGGATCCCTCTAATCTGCGGGCAAAATGCTCCAAGTCCCGTTTCGTGGGCAGCTGCCTTATATATGTACTTAGCTCAGCCATCGTGCAGTTGTCAGCAGGGCCTCCCTCGTCTTCCTCCTCGCTGGAGTCTCCTCCGTGTGGAGAGTGTGAGCCCGCGCCTCTCTCCTTGTCTCTCCTCATGGTTCCCGCGCTAGAAGCCGACGGCGCCATGTTAGAGGACGTGCCTCTGGGAGCTGGGGAGGCTGTGGAGCGCAGGAAACGATCCATGGAGCTCTGATCTCTGGTCTCGTCTGCTCCCAGGCCTCCCGTGATCTTCCTGGTCTTGCCCATCATAAATCTAGTTGACAGAGTTAGTTAGATAAAGGCTGAAGGGGCTTTGTAGCACGGAGCTGCAGCAATGTGCGTCTCACTCCGCCATCAGTCAGGCACCGCCCCCCATAACTATCTTTTTTATTATTATTATACTTGCAATAATCACTTTTTTTACCTTGAAATCTGAGATGCACTCTGCTTTTACATTCAATAAGAACTTTAAACCAATTAACTAGTTGTACATTAACTATTATTAACAAGGCAAGAAAGCTTTACTAGGCACTGTACATGTTCAAAAGTGAGGTAATTGTTGGGTTGTGTGGGTGAATACTAATTGTTATCTAATCAGTTTCTCAGACATAAAGGTATATTGAAGAGAATTAGTGCTAGATGTTAATTGTCAATCATACACATTTCTTGGATTACACGGGTTATCAATCCTCAGCAAAAACTAAGGCCGGCTTCAGACTGCGTGTCTAATCCGATCCGTAGCTGTCCGCTTGAAGCAGACAGCAGCGGACCGGATCAGCACACAGGACTGGGGGGCTATTATGCCCTCCGATCCTGTGTGCAGCCGCACGCAGCTGAACCAGCTGACAGGTCAGGACTGCGGCGCCCGCGGTCCTCACCTATCAGCAGCAGGAACTGCGTGCGCTGCACACAGGATCGGAGGGCATAATAGCCTCCCAGTCCTGTGTGCTGATCCGATCCGCGGATGTCTGCTTCAAGCGGACAGCTACTGATCGGATCAGACACGCAGTCTGAAGCCGGCCTTAGAGGCCAATTTATTCACATCAATTATAAGATGTTGCCAAGATCTCAGTTGCACCATAAGAAATTAGGTACATTGTCAAAGGATTTCTATAGTAATTGTTTAGTATGTCAAAGATATTTTTTCAAATCCTATGTGGTGTAGCAAACATGCGTGTGTTCCAATGGTTAATATTTTTCTTTGTAAATATATCAAACAAGTTTCAGCCCACTCATGTGCAGCAAGAAAGCGTTCATAGTTAATACCAGTTATGACCTATAGAGGTCACTAGATACCCATTCATCCACTTTCTCCAATCGTAAAAGAATGTCTCTTTTAAGAGAATGAGTCATTTAGAAAGGACCTACCCCTGCTTCTCTGGATGAAGAAGATTGCAGGCATGTGTCTGAATTCCTGAGTAGAGATGAGCGGTGTTCGATTCGAAATGTTCACCAATTTCAAATTCGACCTGTTTTGGGCGTTGTTCGAGTCATTCGACGAATGCCAACAATTTGCTTCAAATTCGGCAGTTCGAGGTTATGTTCGATAATGCTTCGTTCAATAAAAGCGTAACTGGATTTTTACACTAATACTGTTATTCAATGTTAATATACAGTTTTAAGTGTATAGTGGGCGTGGGATAGATCTGTGCTGAAATAATGCCGATCTCCATTTTTTTTTTCCTTACCGCATTTACAGTGGGGCAGTGCAGTCTGTCAGCCTATCAGCACACAAACACAGCAAAGTGCGTTTTTTGCACACAAGCAAGTGCATGTGTCATTGGCTGTGTATGTCACATGTCCTTGCCCTATAAGACCCAGCCATTTTCCCCGTCGCCACCATTTCCTCAATGCTGCAGCTCTGTATCAGACGGCACCGCTGCTGCTGTGTGCGTTATACAGTGTTACAGTGTCAGTTAGTCAGCCAGATAGCGAGCGAATTTCAAGTTAGATTGAGAGATAGGTTTAGGGAGGAGAGACTAGTTGTAATATCAGCCCTTTTGAGGACTAGTTCATAGAAGTAGGGCCTAGTTGTAATATCAGCCCTTTTGAGGGCTAGGTTAGAGCAATTCCTAGCACTTTTTTGTTAGGCAGGTCAGCGCCAGTGCTGTGCAAGTGTTTTTCACAGCATCTGGCCAAATCTAGCTCAGCCAATCCTTTTGGGCTAGTAGTGTAGCACTACTGTGAAGCAAGCTACACCACCTGTCTTTAGTAGCCAATTTTTTACTGCATCTAGCCCAGGCAATCCTTTTGGGCTAGTAGCAGTGTCTGGTAGTCAGCAGTGTAGCCCACTTGTGAAGCAAGCTACACGCCTGTCTATCTAATACCAATTTTTTACTGCATCTAGCCCAGGCAATCTGTAGTTGCACAAAAACGATTGATGGAAACCGAGCATAGCTAAGTGGCCAATTAGTTAACCTCCAAAATGAGTGGCAAAAGGCCTGTTACTGGTAGAAAGGGGAATAGGAGTGTTGGAAAGGGAAAATAAGTTTGTGTCCGTGGTGTAGGTGGTAAAGCAACAGTAACATCTGCAGAAGAAAGACCATCTTCCAGCCAAACTAGGATGTCCACTTCTTTTCGTGGACAATCTGATATGATCCCTTTCTTACGGACATGACCATATTGTAGATGAGGCACAAGAAGAGCAGGTGCTTGAATGGATATCAGGCGCTCCATCAAGTGGGCTCTCCTCCACCTCAACTTCAACATCACAAATACTCCAGTCCTCAGAGGTGTCACCCCAATGCACTTGCTTCCTCACAGCTCCCCAGTCTCTAGCCGCCAGTCTGAGTATGGGGTAACACAGATGGTTGAGTCTGCAGAGCTGTTCACTCATACTATAGCCTGGAAATGAGAGGTCTGCTCCAAAGCTTCTGTGAGTCCAGACGAGGAAATGATCTCCACTAATGCCCAGAAGCTTTGTAAGTCGGATCGAGGCCCAGATGAAGAAGGTTCTGATCATAATGTAGACCCTCATTCCCAAACTGTTACTACCTGTTGGTGGAGACAATGAGGAAGATGAGACTGAGATACCTGATTGGAATGAAAACTTGACTTTTCAGTCAGGCAGGAAGATGTTGGCTCTGAGGACGACGGGTGTGAGAACACAGGGTGATGAGGGGAGGTTGGAGATCCCACTTACTGTCAACCCAAATTCAGCCATTTGATGAGGTCAGCAGAGGAGATGGAGGAGGATGCTAGTGATGACGAGGTTAGGTTGCGCCTTCCTGGACAGAGACGGAGAACTGGAAGCACGTCAACAACTGCATCCTCAACCACAACTCTGCCTCTGAGCAGAAGTCGTGGTGGCTCTTCAGGTCGCATGGGCTCTAAGCCTTGCCTAGCCTGGGCCTTTTTTGAGATCACAAAGGATGACCCAACTCATGTTATCTGTAAGATTTGTCACCAAAATCTAAGTAGAGGCCAAAAAATCAATAGCTTGAGTACTTCATGCATGAACCGTCACATGGATGTGAAGCATAAGTCGCAGTGGGAAGCTCATTGTGCTACAATGCGGCCTAGCGGGCCAGGCCAACCACCGTCTGCCCCATCAAGTGCGTCCGCGTCCTCTTCATCCTCTGCTGTCCCCATAGTCATAGTCACACATGCTTTTGGACGCAGACCTTCGACCTCTTTACCCGCAACAGCCAGTGTGATTGGCAGGCCGTCAGTTCTTTTGGAAGTGTAAACACCTGCTGGTGTTGAGCGCTCTCCGATATCGAGAGCACCACCTTTGGATGAAGGCAACATAATATCTCCGCCTGCACCTTCCTGACAGACCAGCAGTTTGCTGGGGACACCCTACACAACCCCTTCTCAGCACAGCAGCCAGCCTTGGTCCCTCAGATGTGGACAAGTAAAAGACCATTTCCTCCTAGCCATAACAAAGTTAAGAGATTGAATTTCACCATCTGCCAGCTCTTGGCTACAGAAATGCTGCCTTTCCGGCTGGTGGACACAGATGATTTTCGAGACCTTATGTCCGTCGCAGTGCCCCAGTACCAGATGCCCAGTCGCCACTACTTCTCAAAGGAAGCTGTGTCTGCGCTACACCAGCATGTCGCACACAACATCACTGCTTCCTTGAGAAACTCTGTTTATGACAGGGTGCATTTCACCACAGACACTTGGACGAGTAAGCATGGACAGGTGCGTTACATGTTGGTGACTGGGCACTGCGAAACTATGGTGACAGCAGGAGAAGGGGCTGCTGTCCAAGTCTTACCATCCCCACGAGTTGTGTGTCAATGATCTGTATGCAGATGTTCCTCCACTGCTTCTGCCTCCTCAATCTATTCTCGGTCCTCCACCTGCACCCAAAGCCTGTCTGATAATGCCACCCGTGTTGTAACTGCGCAGAAAGAATCCTGCACACCTCCTTACTATGCTGGCAGCAGGGCTCAAGGGCATCAGGCGGTGTTTACGTTGAAATGTCTGGGAAATGTAAGTCACACAGCTGAGGAGTTGTGGTCAGCTCTGGAGACTGAGTTTTATCAATGGTTGTCTCCACTGAACCTGCAGCCAGGGAAGGCAGTGTGCGACAATGCAGCAAACCTGGGTGCGGCCCTTCGCCGGGGCAATGTCACACACGTGCCTTGTATGTCTCACGTCTTGAACCTGGTTGTCCATCAATTTTTAGCCCAGTATCCCGGACTAGATGGGTTTCTGCATAGGGCACAGTTGCTGTGTGCTCACTTCCGCCGTTCCCATCCCCCAGCTCAACGACTTGCATCTCTACAGAAGTTGTTAGGCCTGCCAGTTCACTGGCTGAAATGCGATGTGCCGACACAGTGGAATTCAACTCTGCACATGTTGCAGCGACTGTGGCAGCACTGACGAGCCCTGGTGCTATATGTTATGATGTATAGCCTTGGCCAGCAAGATTTAGAGGTGGGGCAAATCACGCTGCAGTAGTGGTCTCAGATCAAGGACCTATGCACCCTTCTGCACAGTTTTATAATGGCGACGAAGATGTTTAGTTCTGACAATGTCATTATCAACATGACTATTCCGGTCAGTTATATGCTGGAGCACACTTTAAACAGTATGAATATCAGGAGAACAACAGGAGTTTTTTTATGCAAAAAGTATCAAAATTTATTCAGATCACAGTAAAATTCCTCACAAAAGTTATATAAAGTACAAAGAATACAATTCAAGGGCGATACATTTAGTGAACACATATAACATTAAAAGAACCTGGTACAATGGGATTCTCTGAACATACAAATAAAAATGGCACAAGGTTTAGTACAGTGACTAACGAGAGAGACCATGTAACAGACTGTGAACCACGAGTAAAGTTGTATATCTTTCAAGGGCAATTCTCATTAGTTCCACCTGATATGGTTTCAGAGGTATCTATATATGTCTCTCATCATTATTAAGCAACCACTAGTGCACAATCCTATAGTTCATGAGAAATGACTGAAAAGATCTCCACAGCTATTGGACTACAGACCTATGGGTACTAAACAATCCTAAATCCTTCATTGCAAAGAGAAAGGTTTCTCCACCTGTAAATATTTCAAAGGTATAGTTACCCATACTGTCCAATGCTTATAGGAGAGGTGCCAGGTTCAGGACAAACACAAGGACAGGACAGTCATCCTACACGTGTTTCGCTACCACATTGTTTGCTTCCTCAGGGAAAACCTATTCACAACCCGCGGTCATGGCCTTATATGCACCAAAATGTCCACAAATGGACTTCACCTGTCTCTCCTGCCCCCCAGCCGGCGCGGCGCACGCGCACTGCGGATATCGCCGTACCGGAAGTCCCGCCCGCGTACCGGAAGTGCGTGATGAAATGACGCGCATGGAGTCAGGCGGTTGCCATGGCGCCATGCGCGTGCGCACTAATTGGTCGCGGGCTGGATCGCCGGAAAGAGCGAGCCCCAGCACGCGCGCGCACACTGGGGAGAAAAAGGACATGTGATATCCAAAGATAGGGAGAAATAGCCAGCATTAGAAAGTATAAGGATGGTTCCTAAAGGACAGTATCTACTATATAAAACCCGAAGGCCACTTCCTGTGGAATCTGGCCAACTTCCGTGACGGCCTGCGCCCTGTGTCACAGACCGGAAACGGAAGTTCCAGACCCACGAGCGGTGAGCGCGTAGCGCTCACCGCGAGCCGCTGTCAAACCTGAATAGCGGCTCGCAGTGGGCGCTAAAGCGCCACCGCCACCCCCACACAGTGCCGTGTGCTCCCACCCAGGGCCGCACCGTCCACTGGACAGTGTGAGCCCTGAGTCCAGAGCGCCGGCAGCCAGGGGGAGCGGCATCACAGAAGGGGGCGGGGCCACCAACATCAGCGCCGCCCTCAGGAGAGACGGACGCTGTGGCACTGTAGGCTGCAGGGCGGCGGGGCCGAGCGGACGCTGCAGGGGCGGCGGCCCTCAGACCCGCCAGCACCCCCCCGCCCTCCGATCGGCTCCGGCGGCAGGGTGCCTAGATGCACCCTGAGTCCCACCCACATCCGGGAACCGGCCCGGCCCGGCCCACACTCCGGTGTGCGGCCTCCGCCGGCACCGCCCACTCTCCTCCTCCATCTGGGACCACCATTCCGCCACCTGCCCCGCACACAGCCCCGCCGACAGCCCGGTGAGTGTTCTGCCCCACCAGCCTCCCCTCTCCTGTGCCCCCCAGCCTCCCCTCTCCTGTGCCCCCCAGCCTCCCCTCTCCTGTGCCCCCCAGCCTCCCCTCTCCTGTGCCCCCCAGCCTCCCCTCTCCTGTGCCCCCCGGCCTCCCCTCTCCTGTGCCCCCCCAGCCTCCCCTCTCCTGTGCCCCCCCCAGCCTCCGCTCTCCTCTGCCTCCGCTCTTCTCCAGCCTCCGCTCTTCTCCAGCCTCCGCTCTCCTCTGGCCTCCAGCCTCCGCTGTCCTCTGCCTCCGCTCTTCTCCAGCCTCCGCTCTCCTCTGCCCCCCAGCCTCCGCTCTCCTCTGGCCTCCAGCCTCCGCTCTCCTCTGCCCCCCAGCCTCCGCTCTCCTCTGGCCTCCAGCCTCCGCTCTCCTCTGGCCTCCAGCCTCCGCTGTCCTCTGGCCTCCAGCCTCCGCTGTCCTCTGGCCTCCAGCCTCCGCTGTCCTCTGGCCTCCAGCCTCCGCTGTCCTCTGCCTCCGCTGTCCTCTGCCTCCGCTCTCCCCTGCCTCCGCTCTCCCCTGCCTCCGCTCTCCCCTGCCTCCGCTCTCCCCTGCCTCCGCTATCCCCTGCCCTCCAGCCTCCACTCTCCTCCGGCCTCCGCTCTCCTCTGCCCTCCGCTCTCCTCTGGCCTCCGCTCTCCTCTGGCCTCCGCTCTCCTCTGCCCTCCGCTCTCCTCTGGCCTCCGCTCTCCTCTGCCCTCCGCTCTCCTCTGGCCTCCAGCCTCCGCTCTCCTCTGGCCTCCGCTCTCCTCTGGCCTCCGCTCTCCCCTCTGGCCTCCGCTCTCCCCTCTGGCCTCCAGCCTCCCCTCTGGCCTCCAGCCTCCCCTCTCCTGTGCCCCCCAGTCTCCCCTCTCCTCTGCCCCCCAGTCTCCCCTCTCCTCTGCCCCCCAGCCTCCGCTCTCCTCTGCCCCCCAGCCTCCGCTCTCCTCTGCCCCCCAGCCTCCGCTCTCCTGTGGCCTCCAGCCTCCGCTCTCCTGTGGCCTTTAGCCTCTGCTCTCCCCTGCCTACGCTCTCCCCTGCCTACGCTCTCCCCTGCCTACGCTCTCCCCTGCCTACGCTCTCCCCTGCCCTCCTGCCTCCGCTCTCCCCTGCCTCCGCTCTTCTCCAGCCTCCGCTCTTCTCCAGCCTCCGCTCTTCTCCAGCCTCCGCTCTCCTCTGCCTCCGCTCTCCTCTGCCTCCGCTCTTCTCCAGCCTCCGCTCTACTCTGCCTCCGCTCTTCTCCAGCCTCCGCTCTCCTCTGCCTCCGCTCTTCTCCAGCCTCCGCTCTCCTCTGCCTCCGCTCTCCTCCAGCCTCCGCTCTCCTCTGCCTCCGCTCTCCTCTGCCTCCGCTCTCCTCTGCCTCCGCTCTTCTCCAGCCTCCGCTCTCCTCTGCCTCCGCTCTCCTCTGCCTCCGCTTTTCTCCAGCCTCCGCTCTCCTCTGCCTCCGCTCTCCTCTGCCTCCGCTCTCCTCTGCCTCCGCTCTTCTCCAGCCTCCGCTCTTCTCCAGCCTCCGCTCTTCTCAAGCCTCCGCTCTCCTCTGCCTCCGCTCTTCTCCAGCCTCCGCTCTCCTCCAGCCTCCGCTCTCCTCTGCCTCCGCTCTCCTCTGCCTCCGCTCTTCTCTGCCTCCGCTCTTCTCTGTCTCCGCTCTTCTCTGTCTCCGCTCTTCTCCAGCCTCCGCTCTCCCCTGCCGTCCAGCCTCCGCTCTCCTCTGCCCCCCAGCCTCCGCTCTCCTCTGCCCCCCAGCCTCCGCTCTCCTGTGGCCTCCAGCCTCCGCTCTCCTGTGGCCTCCAGCCTCCGCTCTCCTGTGGCCTCCAGCCTCCGCTCTCCTGTGGTCTCCAGCCTCCGCTCTCCTGTGGCCTCCAGCCTCCGCTCTTCTGTGGCCTCCAGCCTACGCTCTCCCCTGCCTACGCTCTCCCCTGCCTACGCTCTCCCCTGCCTACGCTCTCCCCTGCCTACGCTCTCCCCTGCCCACGCTCTCCCCTGCCTCCGCTCTTCTCCAGCCTCCGCTCTTCTCCAGCCTCCGCTCTTCTCCAGCCTCCGCTCTCCTCTGCCTCCGCTCTTCTCCAGCCTCCGCTCTCCTCTGCCTCCGCTCTTCTCCAGCCTCCGCTCTCCTCTGCCTCCGCTCTCCTCTGCCTCCGCTCTTCTCCGGCCTCCGCTCTTCTCTGCCTCCGCTTTTCTCCAGCCTCCGCTCTCCTCTGCCTCCGCTCTCCTCTGCCTCCGCTCTCCTCTGCCTCCGCTCTTCTCCAGCCTCCGCTCTTCTCCAGCCTCCGCTCTTCTCAAGCCTCCGCTCTCCTCTGCCTCCGCTCTTCTCCAGCCTCCGCTCTCCTCCAGCCTCCGCTCTCCTCTGCCTCCGCTCTCCTCTGCCTCCGCTCTTCTCTGCCTCCGCTCTTCTCTGTCTCCGCTCTTCTCTGTCTCCGCTCTTCTCCAGCCTCCGCTCTCCCCTGCCGTCCAGCCTCCGCTCTCCTCTGCCCCCCAGCCTCCGCTCTCCTCTGCCCCCCAGCCTCCGCTCTCCTGTGGCCTCCAGCCTCCGCTCTCCTGTGGCCTCCAGCCTCCGCTCTCCTGTGGCCTCCAGCCTCCGCTCTCCTGTGGTCTCCAGCCTCCGCTCTCCTGTGGCCTCCAGCCTCCGCTCTTCTGTGGCCTCCAGCCTACGCTCTCCCCTGCCTACGCTCTCCCCTGCCTACGCTCTCCCCTGCCTACGCTCTCCCCTGCCTACGCTCTCCCCTGCCTACGCTCTCCCCTGCCTCCGCTCTTCTCCAGCCTCCGCTCTTCTCCAGCCTCCGCTCTTCTCCAGCCTCCGCTCTCCTCTGCCTCCGCTCTTCTCCAGCCTCCGCTCTCCTCTGCCTCCGCTCTTCTCCAGCCTCCGCTCTCCTCTGCCTCCGCTCTCCTCTGCCTCGCTCTTCTCCGGCCTCCGCTCTTCTCCGGCCTCCGCTCTTCTCCGGCCTCCGCTCTTCTCCGGCCTCCGCTCTTCTCCGGCCTCCGCTCTTCTCCGGCCTCCGCTCTTCTCCAGCCTCCGCTCTTCTCCAGCTCCCGCTCGTCTCCAGCCTCCGCTCTTCTCCAGCCTCCGCTCTCCTCTGGCCTCCAGCCTCCGCTGTCCTCTGCCTCCGCTCTTCTCCAGCCTCCGCTCTCCTCTGCCCCCCAGCCTCCGCTCTCCTCTGGCCCCCAGCCTCCGCTCTCCTCTGGCCTCCAGCCTCCGCTGTCCTCTGGCCTCCTGCCTCCGCTGTCCTCTGGCCTCCTGCCTCCGCTGTCCTCTGGCCTCCAGCCTCCGCTGTCCTCTGGCCTCCAGCCTCCGCTGTCCTCTGGCCTCCAGCCTCCGCTGTCCTCTGGCCTCCAGCCTCCGCTGTCCTCTGCCTCCGCTGTCCTCTGCCTCCGCTCTCCCCTGCCTCCGCTCTCCCCTGCCTCCGCTCTCCCCTGCCTCCGCTCTCCCCTGCCTCCGCTCTCCCCTGCCTCCGCTCTCCTCCGGCCTCCGCTCTCCTCCGGCCTCCGCTCTCCTCCGTCCTCCGCTCTCCTCCGTCCTCCGCTCTCCCCTCTGTCCTCCGCTCTCCCCTCTGTCCTCCGCTCTCCCCTCTGTCCTCCGCTCTCCCCTCTGTCCTCCGCTCTCCCCTCTGTCCTCCGCTCTCCCCTCTGTCCTCCGCTCTCCCCTCTGGCCTCCGCCCTCCCCTCTGGCCTCCAGCCTCCCCTCTCCTGTGCCCCCCAGTCTCCCCTCTCCTGTGCCCCCCAGCCTCCGCTCTCCTCTGCCCCCCAGCCTCCGCTCTCCTCTGCCCTCCAGCCTCCGCTCTCTTCTGCCCTCCAGCCTCCGCTCTCTTCTGCCCTCCAGCCTCCGCTCTCCTCTGCCCTCCAGCCTCCGCTCTCCTCTGCCCTCCAGCCTCCCCTCTCCTCTGCCCTCCAGCCTCCGCTCTCCTCTGCCCTCCAGCCTCCGCTCTCCTCTGCCCTCCAGCCTCCGCTCTCCTCTGCCGTCCAGCCTCCGCTCTCCTCTGCTCTCCAGCCTCCGCTCTCCTCTGCCCTCCAGCCTCCGCTCTTTTCTGCCCTCCAGCCTCCGCTCTTTTCTGCCCTCCAGCCTCCGCTCTCCTCTGCCCTCCAGCCTCCGCTCTCCTCTGCCCTCCAGCCTCCGCTCTCCTCTGCCCTCCAGCCTCCGCTCTCCTCTGCCTTCCAGCCTCCCGCTCTCCTCTGCCCTCCAGCCTCCGCTCTCCTCTGCCCTCCAGCCTCCGCTCTCCTCTGCCCTCCAGCCTCCGCTCTCCTCTGCCCTCCAGCCTCTGCTCTCCTCTGCCCTCCAGCCTCCGCTCTCCTCTGCCCTCCAGCCTCCGCTCTCCTCTGCCCTCGAGCCTCCGCTCTCCTCTGCCCTCCAGCCTCCGCTCTCCTCTGCCCTCCAGCCTCCGCTCTCCTCTGCCCTCCAGCCTCCGCTCTCCTCTGCCCTCCAGCCTCCGCTCTCCCCTGCCTCCGCTCTCCCCTGACCCCTCCCTCCTCTAACCCCTCCAGTTTCTGCCTCCTCCCTCCTCCCTCCTCTGCCTCCTCCCCCTCCAGCCTGTGCTGCACTCACTGCTGACCACTGAGCCACCGCACTCACTGCTGACCACTGAGCCACCGCACTCACTGCTGACCACTGAGCCACCGCACTCACTGCTGACCACTGAGCCACCGCACTCACTGCTGACCACTGAGCCACCGCACTCACTGCTGACCACTGAGCCACCGCACTCACTGCTGACCACTGAGCCACCGCACTCACTGCTGACCACTGAGCCACCGCACTCACTGCTGACCACTGAGCCACCGCACTCACTGCTGACCACTGAGCCACCCCACTCACTGCTTACCACTGAGCCACCGCACTCACTGCTAACCACTGAGCCACCGTATACTCACAATTACTTTCACAGCACTCCCCTATTACTAAATAAACTATATATAGATTCTACACTACCCGATTCTTTAGAATCGGGCCACCATCTAGTTATCTCATAATCATAAAGTAACACTAAGTATATTATTCTTGGTAGTCCATAGGATTCCATACGTTGGTTATCTCTGGCCGTTTCTCTCATAATAGAACCCATTATGAAGGCAGATGCGGACATGAAATTAGAGGCCATGTTGATCCACAAACTAAAAAGAGGGGACAGAAAAAAGTTTTCTGATTACATAGACACATAGACAAAGAACACCAAAGGTCAAGCAAAGCTAGTGCAGGAAAACAATGCAGGACAACCATACAACTAGATGAACGGAGCATAACTGATTACTTCATTTAGTCCCCTGGGTACTAGGGTGTCGAGAGTGGAAATCCACTTCGCTTCACACCTAGCGAGCATACCTTTCAGGTCTCCCCCTCTAATCCCTGCATGAATAACATCAATGCCTCTAACTTTTAGGCTACTAGCGTCACTATTGTGATGGACTTTAAAGTGCCTAGGTAGGGTTTTGAGCAATGTGATGTCCTCGGAATCTTTAGCTGCCTCAATCCCCCGCACGTGTTCCCTCACTCTAACCCGTAATTCACGTGATGTTAGTCCCACGTAAATACGTGGGCAGCCACATGTGGCAAAGTAAACTACATGAGTAGAACTACACGAGATGTAATGTCGTATTTGGTATGACTTCTTGTTATCGCTAGAGTGAAAGGTCCCCGTGCGGAGGATATTGGGGCATGCGATACAATCGCCGCAGGGGTAACAACCTAAGCGTTGAGTTCGATGTCCGAATGGTAATTGTTTCTGTGGGACATAATGGCTGTCCACAAGAAAATCTTTAAGATTCCTTGCGCGCCGGGCAGTCATCAATGGCCTGTCAGAGATGGTCTCGGCTAGGACGGGATCCGTCTTTAAAATCGACCAGTGTTTATCAAATATTTTTCTCATTTCATCCCACCCTTGGTTGAACGTGCCAATGAAGCGTGTTTGATCTTTGTCCTCACTAGAAAATTTACCACGGTATTGCAAGAGTTCTTGCCTCTCCGTCTTTTTGACTCTGGCATAGCTCTTTTTCAAAGAACGCTTGGTGTATCCCCGTTCTAAAAAACGACTCCGCAGGTCGCCCGCCTGTTTCTCAAAATCCTGGGTAGACGAGCATATACGTCGCATTCTCAGATACTGGCCAGTCGGGACGGCCTTGATGGTCGACCCTGTGTGTGCAGAGGACGCATGTAGGAGTGCGTTAGTTGATGTTTCTTTCCGAAACACATCAGTTTGAATCATCCTAGATGCGTCCAATTTAATTTTGATGTCTAAAAATTCCATTTCCGTGGGGCTATATTTTAATGTCAATTTAATGTTCATATTGTTATTGTTTAGCTCACCCACAAAGGAATCAAGCCGCTCCGCAGTGCCCTGCCACAAGATCAGGATGTCATCTATATATCTGTACCAGCACTGCAAATGGGCATCGGCCTGCACGCCTCCGCCGCCAAAAACCAACCTCTCCCAGAACCCCAGAAAGAGGTTAGCGTACGAAGGCGCACAGGCCGCGCCCATTGCAGTGCCGCGTAACTGAAGGTAAAACTGATCTTTAAAAACAAAAAAAATTATGCGTCAGGGCAAAGCGGAGCAGCTCGAGTACCAGGTCACCCATCCTGCCGCCCCGACCGCCAGCATCCAAGAAAAAACGAACCGCTCGTAGCCCATCATCATGCCCTATCGAGGTGTAGAGGCTCTTTACATCCAAGGATGCAAAGAGGGTGTCTTGGTCCACAAAGATGCCGTCAACACGTCTCAGGACGTCCGTCGTGTCTTTCACATATGATGGAAGTATCTCCACTAAAGGTTTTAAATAATGGTCGATAAACCGACAAATGGGTTCACATAAATTGTCAATCCCAGACACGATCGGACGACCCGGAGGGTTGACGGCATCCTTGTGGACTTTTGGAAGAATATAGAAGGTCGAGATACGCGCAGATTTAATATTTAGTCCTTCTCTCATTTTTTTATCTATAATGCCCTGGTCCAAGGCTCTATCTAGGATCTTACCTAGTTCTTTGGAAAAACCAGATAGAGGATTAAAGGAAAGTTTCTGGTATGTTTCTTTGTCCCTCAATTGCCTAAACACTTCGCGCTCATATTTTGTTTTTGGCCATATCACTACATTCCCACCCTTGTCCGCCTGTTTTATAACTACATCATCCATCTCACGCAGTTGTTGTAAAGCTGAGCGATGTTCATGTGTTAAGTTATCAAAATTTCTACGTACAGATATTTGTTTAAAATCTTCTGACACCAGTCTAGTGAAAATATCCACTGCTGGACAGACGGACAAGGGTGGGAAGCGTTTAGATTTCGGCAATAGGGATTTTGGAAACTCACAGGTAACTGCAGTGGTCTCATTATCCAGAAGTTCCTCAAGGGCTAACCTTGCCTCTCTTTCCGCCAGATTCACAGGATCTCCAACAGGTCTTTTTTGGTACAGTTTGCGTAGGAGTAACTTTCGTGCAAAGATGTTGAGATCTTTTAGGGCTGAAAAATAATGAAAAGGGTTAGTTGGAGCATAGTTTAAACCTTTAGATAGTAATTCCAACTGAGAGTCTGTCAGAACATGAGAGGAGAGATTAATCACCTGAAGGCGCCCTTGACCTTTTTTATTATTCGATGGTTTATTATTTGGATTTTGTTTATTGTTTCGACCTGATCCAGATCTCGTGCCCATGCCTTTATGGTGATCTCCCTCTGTAGTCCCCACAGAGCTCAAAGAGGAAACACTTAGAAGTGACCCTAAAGATGTCAGTGAAGTAGATCTAGAATCTCCGTCCGCCGGGTCGCCGTGGTTGCCCTGTCCTCCAAGGCCGCCACTTCCACCCTGGCCGCCGCGGCCACCACGTCCGCTTTGGCCCTTTGGTTTCATTGGTCTAGGGCGGGCATTCCATTTGAACACCTTATTGTTGGCATAATCCTGTGAATCTCTATGTAGTTTTTTTAGCTTATATTCCTTGAGATCTTTCTCCCACTTCAAACTTTCCTCTTCTAGTTCTTCCTCAAGTTTACTCAGGGCTTGTTCATGTAACTTATCGTTCAGGACCGTTCCAATACCCTCTATTTCTGCTTCAAGACTCATGAGAGTTTTAGTATTATGTTCGCAGAGCAGCTCCAAGAATGTTTTGGAACATTCCTTCGCTGCCTTCTCCCATCTAATCTTGAACTCCTCATCCTCAACAGGGAAGGAGGGGAAGACCTGTACTCTCAATCCTCTGGGGACTAAATTCTTGGTGATATATCTATTTAAAAATGCTCTATTCCACCAAATTTTCATCCTCTTTTTTATCAAATCCTTATATTTAGGGATCAATATCTGTGTAGGTTGGCCAACATCGTCTCCGACACCAGCATTGCTCTCGTCCCCGAATAATGTATCCAGCTCATCAAGCCAGGTCTGGTCTCTGGCCTTATAGTCCATGCCACTTATTGAACTAGCTGTGAATAACACAGAAAACGCAATTAATAAATACATAGGGTCCAATATCAACATTATATACGGCTAATCTTATATAGCACCTCCAAAGCATCAATATGAATATCAGGAGAACAACAGGAGTTTTTTTATGCAAAAAGTATCAAAATTTATTCAGATCACAGTAAAATTCCTCACAAAAGTTATATAAAGTACAAAGAATACAATTCAAGGGCGATACATTTAGTGAACACATATAACATTAAAAGAACCTGGTACAATGGGATTCTCTGAACATACAAATAAAAATGGCACAAGGTTTAGTACAGTGACTAACGAGAGAGACCATGTAACAGACTGTGAACCACGAGTAAAGTTGTATATCTTTCAAGGGCAATTCTCATTAGTTCCACCTGATATGGTTTCAGAGGTATCTATATATGTCTCTCATCATTATTAAGCAACCACTAGTGCACAATCCTATAGTTCATGAGAAATGACTGAAAAGATCTCCACAGCTATTGGACTACAGACCTATGGGTACTAAACAATCCTAAATCCTTCATTGCAAAGAGAAAGGTTTCTCCACCTGTAAATATTTCAAAGGTATAGTTACCCATACTGTCCAATGCTTATAGGAGAGGTGCCAGGTTCAGGACAAACACAAGGACAGGACAGTCAGTATTCGGAGTCAGGTGGTGGGACAAGAGGAGTGGGAGGAAGTACAAGAGAAGTCGTATGCGGAAGGGATAACAAGATCTCGAAGGTCCAGATGGTCAGCAGCACCAATGCGGCAGGCATGGGAGGGTGGGGGAGAAGGATTAACGAGGGCGCATGGTAGCAGCCAAACTGTTGAGGAAGATGCAGGAGCCGAGGAACAAATGGAGGACGAACTGACGATGGGCATGAAAGGCTCAGCAGAGGAGGGAGACCTTGATCACATTTCTGATGTGCGAGGTTGGGGGGAGAGGGCAGAGGAAGGAAGCATGATTCTAACCTTGCTGCCACCAACACAAAAAGGACTTGGTCCTCCTGGATGCGCAAGACACATGAGTGCCTTCTTGCTGCAATACCTGCAACATGACCCTCGGATTGTCAGAATTCGAAGTAATACCAACTACTGGGTTGCCACACTCTTATTTTGCCAAATTTACTCTTGTACCAGGGATCTAATTCCTGCCATAGAAAGGGATTCACGCATGCTGGAGTATCAGCAGTGGCTGTTACAGAATCTTAGATCTGCTTTTCTACAAAACACCAGTGGTGCACGTAGTGAATCTCACAGTTCTAACTTGCCAACTGTGGGACTGTCGAGTCATCACTCTAACTGTAACAGTAACACCGTTTCTAGTGGTAACAGCAATTTAGTGGAATCATTTCACCAACTTTTTAGAGCATCCTTTGCAAGGTCAGAGGAGACAAGAAGTCTGACACATAGTCAACACCTAGAGAGGATGGTACAGGAGTACCTCCAAGTGAACATCGATGCCATGACTGTGGAACTGGACTCTTGCTCATTTTGGGCTTCCAGTCTGGAAAAATGGCCTGAGCTCGCCACTCATGCCTTGGAGATCTTGTTGTGACCCGCAGCCAGCGTTCTCTCAGATAAGCGCATGTGGCAGTCCAGTGAGAATGTGGACAGACTAACGTTCATCAAGATGAACAAGTCATGGATCCGCAAGGACTTTTCTACACCTGTGTCATCCTGGGGAGACTAAAAAATCCACAAGCCTTTAATGTGCTGCATGACAGTCACTAACCATTTTAAAACCCAAATTACCTATATCACACCTCTCCAAAGTACACAGATAAGTGAAACTGTATGAATTTGTACAAATCAATCCTTTATTGATTAAAATTCATATATTAAAACAACATTTCAAGGTACCATAACTTTACTAGACTATACCACATAAGGTGGGCCACCTTAAATGTCCTGCTGCTCAATCTATATGTACATATACCTTTGTGCCTCAGGAATTAGTAATATATATGTACATATAGATTGAGCAGCAGGACATTTAAGGTGGCCCACCTTATGTGGTATAATCTAGTAAAGTTATGGTACCTTGAAATGTTGTTTTAATATATGAATTTCAATTAATAAAGGATTGATTTGTACAAATCCATACAGTTTCACTTGTTATCTGTGCACTTTGGAGAGGTGTGGTACATTTAATTTGGGTTTTATATGCTAGTAAGTGAAATTCGATTTAGCTGGACTTTGATTACCAACCATTTTAAGCTTGCAACTTTGGGGCAATTGATGCCAATTAATTGGTGTCTGTGCCCAAATTTTTGGAAAAAATGGAAACTCTTGTTGCTGTGTTTTACATGATTTTAGAAGGGCATGACATGCCTATATCTGTGTCTCCTCCTCCTTTTACTCCTCCACCTCTTTTCTTTTCACATGACTATATGTACTTGTCACTTTTCCATGTGTTGTTGTGTCTTCTGAGTAGTTTGTCAGCTTTTGGACATCTTTGAAGGTGTTTTCTATGTGTTTGTATGTCTTTGTGTTTGCCTGCCATTGTTTTCAATGGTGTTCGACGGTGTTCGACAAACATTCGACAAACATTTGATGAACACCCCCCCAATTCGACGAATTGAATCGAATTTGAAAACTAGGGTGGTGGCTCATCTCTATTCCTGAGAAGATAAGACATGCATCCTTAGCTCCTGTCCCTTCTTTCTACAACTTTCCTCCTCTCCTGTCAGATGAATTCTGTGAAAACCATAATGCAGTTATATGTTGTGTTGTAATCTTTATGCAGGTTGTTATGCAGCCATTATATAGTTGTACTGTGATTCTCTCCCTAAGTTAGTGCAGATAGATTGTATAATAGTGCTAGCAGCATGAACTTTGCCTCAGATAGCCATGTTAACTGCATTCTATGTTATATTGTTACTGTGCAGTTTCTGTAATGCCCCAGTTACTGATGGTAATTGCATTTCTGTATCATACTGCTGTTTTTGTGATATGCCAGTACTGATTCAGACTGTTTATTCTTTGTATTATAGTTTTTACCATTATCGTTCACATCAAGTTCACATCATCACCAATAAATCAAGACTTGTTCACTTCCCCAGTAAACAGACTGTATGGGTGCATGAGGGTTAAGCTGTATGCTAGATATCCACAGCACCACACGCAGAAGAAGGCATAACAAGCTCATTTTCACGTGAATACCCTCAGGGGTTCAAGCTTGCCGACTAGTGATAATAATATATCTGTCTAGTTTTGCAATACTCTTTTATAACTAAGGGTACCTTTACACGCCGCTACTGGCAGGTGGATACAACCAGCTACTTCACGTGCACGAGCACGCACAAACGGTAAACGCACCATCTTTACACGCTGCCACAAGGTGCGCTACGCTACGTTACATCTATCTCTGGATGCACCGCCGGGTGGCTCAAGTCACCTTCTGTAGCTCATCTTACTTCATTTACACACCGCTACAACAAGCTAATATGGGCGGACCTGGTGCAGCAGGGACAGCACATAGGCGTGCCACAATTGTGGATTACGAGACGTCCGTACTCTGATAGGACAAAGCAAGAAACCCATGATTGGCCAGGCATCGCAGGAGGCTGTTTAATACATGACGCTCGAGCAATTGTGTAGTGTGACTGGTCAGCTCCTTAAATATGCCGCCCTATGCAGCGACTACCAATCGTAACGCAGGAGCTTCCACCAATGATCGCTGAAGGGGGGCGGTATCCGGAGCCTGTGTCACGCCCCAGCTACAGACCAGGTACATTGCCTGGTGTCGACACATCCCTTCTGTTGCTTCTTTACACGCCGATACAGCTCGCTACAATCGCCTGTGTAGCCACCTGTTTCAGGGCAGTGCTCGGAAACAAATGCATCTGTTGCCGGGTGCCTCCCACCGTCTTCACACACCGCTACTACGGGGTATTTTGCCGCTACAAGCTACATTTGTAGCGTGTAGCTGGTTGTATCCACCCGCCAGTAGCGGCGTGTAAAGGGCCCTAAGGTCACAGCTAGTAACGAACCAGCGCTAAAATGTTCAAATGCTCATTACTTGAATCAAGAGGGTCTGATTCTCGGACCTGCACAATTTGAGTAACGTGTATAATGGAAGTCTGTGGGGAACTCAAGCATTTTTCTGGAAGACTCCCCTGAGAAGGGCTGAAAATTGCTGAAATTAATGGAAATAGCATGGGGAAGATGACTAAAGACATCTCTGACTACCTGGGAAGTAAAAAATAAAATAACTTTAAAAAAACTGTGGGGTCTTCCTATTTTTGATAACTAGCCAGGGTGAAACAGACAGTTGGATTACCAGGCTGGGAAGGCCCATGGTTAGTTATCTCTTCCCAGCCTAAATATAGCAGCCTGGAGTTGCCCCAGAATTGGTGCCTCACATTAGAGGTGCCAATTCTGGATCTTCGCCGTGGCTCTTCCCAATTGCCTTGGGGTGGTAGCAATCGGAGTAATGATTAATGGGGTTGGTGTTAGCTGTGAATTTTCAGTTGTCTTCAAGCCAAGAGGTTAGTAATGGAGAAGGGTCTATCAGACACCTCCACTGCTAACCAAATTAGAGTAAAGTTAAACTATTTTTTCCTGTGTGTGTGTTTTTTTTTATTTGGAATACAGATTCTGGGAATGTTTATTCAATCTGAAAGAGCCTCCACTCCTGGTAAGCACCTGACCCAGAATTGCTCATGCAGTGATGTCACTAAAGGTACAGTCACACACAGCGATATGGCTTCCATATCGCTGTCGATTTTACGTGAGCGCGCACGTTGCGGCCACTTTTTTTCACATCGCCGTGGAGCTGTCACACTTAGTGATGTCGCCGGCGATCCTGCATTCCGGAAATCGCCTGGCGCAGACCGGAAGCAATTTCCCTTTTCCACATCACCGTGTCACATGCCTCCGCCTCATCAGTCATGTGGGTGTAGAGTGTGAGTGGCGAGGAGACAGGGTGCCAGAGTGTTTTGCACTGTAATGGATGCCCTCCACACCTTTTGGGTGGGCTGTCCTCTTAATTGTCTGCCACCAAATTGATGCTTTGTCTAAGTGTGTTCATGCCACCGTAAGAACAACGCTGACAACAAGTCAAAGTAGAGCTTAATGACAGAGACCTTTATTTTAGGAGGGGTTAGCAGTTTCACTACTTGTCATTAAAGGGGCATTTCTTAGGGGTGTTACTAAGGGTGATTACATCATATTATGCTGAATCTACATTTTATTCTGAAAAAACATTCAATTCATATAGTGTGTGTTAGCATTTTAGCCTTGGATTAGTACAGTCAGTCCGGGAACATTCTGATAAGAACTGCTAAGTCTAAATCAAAACAATATATATATTAGCTTCTAAGACAGAAGAATTTCCAGAGGAGGGGAGGATGAGGGACACTGCAGCCTGCACACTGGAAGATTTCTGTGTGTCTGCAATAATTTATTAACTATTTATTGCCATGACATTCCCCCGTTTGGAGACATTCAAAATCTTACCCTAATTCTTTGCCCTAGGCAGCGGAGGGGGAAAAGGTAGAGGAAAGGGGAGGAGACTTCACAAACATAGAGACAAACCGTAATGTCGGAATCCCTTTGCAGTTGGTCTTAGCCGCTCCCTAAACTGTCCCTACTCTATCTTCTAAGATGAGTCTCAAGTTCTCGTATTTCTCCAAGGGATCTTGCGGCAATGGCATCATTCTCAGGCGTATATTTCTCCTTCATCATCAGGGCCTTTGAGATCTGCATACATTGTTGTCACTGTCTCCTTCATGGCGTGAGACATCATCTTCTTGATGCAAGGTATTACACAGCAAGAAATTAGAGCCACTAAGAACAGAACACAAAGGATTATTATTCCTAGTTTGATAAGTGCTCTCTGCCATCTATCCCACCACCCAAACCAAGTGGATCCTTAACACCAGAATTATGGGCTAATTCTTCTGACAGGTCTGTGAGTCCTTTTAGGGCTTTGGCTATGCTCCCATCTACCCTTGGTCAGAATCATGTGGTCTGGCAGGCTTCTACCCCATTTATCTTTGCGTTCTTTTGCCTGGACTGGTCTATATCCCCCATATTACCTATAGCTGTTGTAGATCTTGTGTTGTGTGCATCTGTTTACTATGGTGTAGAAGTCAAACTGATATGTGACCCTTGTAGCTGTGATACTAACATGACCTCCCGTATGTTCTCCCATATTCTCTCCTACATGATCTTCCACTATCTTGTGACCTGCTCCCCTCTGCTTTATACTGAGTATATATATCAGCATTAAGGGGCAAAACAACCATTTTTGGATTCTGTATCTGTTGCCTTCTTGCAGTGGGATGCGTGGATCCATGTAGGCCTTCCTTCAACCTTAACAGCCGTGGAGGTGACCAGCAGGACTTGGAAGGGGCCGTTGTATCTGGGCTTGAGGGCACGTCTGCTGAATCTTTTGATGAGAACCCAATTTCCTGGCTGAATCTGATGAGTTCCCTCCAAGTTTTGAGGATCTGGAAGAGAGGAAAAAACTCAAGAATGTATTTTAGTCCAATGCTTTGTTAATTCGGTAACAAACTTAGTCAAACTGTCATACTGTAGGGTCAACTGTTGGGGGAAATACAACCCTAGTCTGGGGGCACTTCCAAACAGAATTTCATAGGGTTTTAGCTTAGTTGCACTAGCTGGGGTGTGTCTGACACTGAACAATTTGAGGGGAAGACTTTCATGCCACGGCTTCCCCGTTTCCTGCGCTGCTTTCAGCATTTTTGCCTTTAATACTCCGTTTAATCTCTCGACCCTTCCAGAACTTTCGGGATGGTACGGAGTATGGAGAGCTAACTCTGTCCCCAGGGCCTGCCATATCTCTTTGGTCAGATTGGCTGTGAATGCTGACCCTTTGTCACTCTCTATGGTTTCTGGGACCCCATATCTGCACACTATCTGAGAGGAGTTTCTTTGCAGTGGTTTTAGCAGATTGGTTCTTCACAGGGAAAGCTTCTGGCCATCCAGAGAATATGTCCACAACTACCAGTGCATATTCAAATCCTCCTGAGGATGGCATCTGAATGTGGTCAATCTGTATGCGTTGGAAGGGGTACAAAGGTCTAGGTGTACACTTCTGTGGAGTTTTCTCTGTTTTTCCTGGGTTACACCGGGCACAGACTAGGCATCCTCTGGTGTAATTTGCTGCCATTGTTGAAAAGCCAGGTGCATGGTAGTACTGTCTCACAAGATTGTGCATCTTCATTTTTGATTGATGGGTGGGGCCATGGGCCCATCTGGCAATCATTTGTAGAGGGCTCGTGGGAGGCATGGTTTTCCTTTCAGTAGTATCAGATGCTTCTCATCCTGCACAGCTCCATCTTGGATCCATTTTTCCTTCTCTTCATTAGATGCTTGCTTCTGCAGGGTCAGGACCATGTTCTCCCTGGATTGTTCATCCGTCTTCTTCTTGTCCCAAGTCTGTCAAGAGATACAAATTGGAGGGTTCTGTGATGAGTGGCTTCACTGCTGCTTCCTTATTTGCCCTGTCAGTCAAGTCATTCCCCACGGCTTCTCTTGAGGTCCCTCCAGTGTGTGCCTTTACCTTAAGTACTGCGACTCTTTCTGGCATCAGCAAGGACTCCAGCAATTCCTTCACCGCTCTATGGTGGCGTATTGGAGTTCCATTGGCTGTAATGAAGTCTCTCGCCCTCCAGATAGGCCCGTAGTCATGGCAGATGCCAAATCCATAGCGGGAATCGGTATACATGTTCGCTTTCTTCTGGGCTGCCATCTTGCAACCTTCGGTCAATGCAACCAATTCTGCTTCCTGTGCAGACATGGACGCGGGTAGTGGTTTGGCCATCAACACAGTATCTTCTGTGACCACCGCCATACCCGTGTGAAACCGTCCTTCTTGGTCCGCATATCTTGATCCATCCACGAAAAGAGTCAAATCTGGGTCTTCCAGCGGCGCATCTGTGACTGTGTCAAATCCGGAGGTTTCTTGTCTCATAAGCGCCAGACAGTCGTGCTGAGCCATTTCAAAGCCGGCTTCCTCTTCCACCGAAGTGTCAGAGACGTCACATTTCCCCTTGGAAGAGGGAGGAGAGTTGCAGGTTCAGGACATCACACCTGGAGATTGTCACATTGTCTGGGAGTAGAAGGGAACATTGTAGCCGTAGGTGACGTGCAGCAGAGAGATATTTAAGTTGGGTCTGGGCCAGAATGGCAGTGATATCATGTGGAGCCTTCACCTTCAGACAGTGGCCCAGAATAACATCAGTAGTCTTGTCCAGCAGTAGGTGTGTAGCAAAGACAGCTCTCAGGCATGAAGGTGCTCCACGGGCAACTGGGTCCAATCTGGCAGAGTAGTATCCCAGTGGGCACTGTCTTCCCCCATGGAACTGTGTTAGGACTCCAGTGGCATGTCCTTTCTCCTCCATTACAAACAGGCAAAATGGTTTCTTGTAGTCAGGGAGTCCAAGGGCAGGAGAGCATATGCTGGCATCCTTCAGCATGTAAAATCCATCAATGGCTTAAGTTGTCAGACAGAAAGGAATGTCTTTGAGGCAGTCGTCGAGAGGCTGCATGTAGACTGATGCATCCACGATCCAAGGATGGCACCATCGGAGTATCCAAGACTGTGGCTTCATTCACTGCCCGTAGATCTTGCGCCATGCGAAACTTGGGAGGTTGTCCCTTTGGTGTTTTATTCTTGACTGGAAACAGTGGGGTGTTGCATTGTGACTTGGTGGGGATGACTGCTCCATTCTTGACGTAAGGCGTCAGTTGTTGTGTGATAGCATCCAATTGTGCAATGGGGAGAAGGTACTGGGGCTTATGGGGAAGCGGGCACCTGGTTTAAGCTTGACTTCCACTGGCTGAACTGGGAGCCTTCCAATGTCTTCAGGGCCTTGGGCCCACAGGATGTCTGGTATCTGTGAAAGCCGGGCTGCATCCGTAGGTTGTATTGTCGCAGCAAAGTGAAAGAGGCCGAAAACCCGTGAAACTTCTTCCTGGTCCAGAGCAGTACTAAGTGTGACCAGGGGCGTAACTACCATAGGTGCAGGGGTTGCGATCGCACCCGGGCCCTGCAGCCTAGGGGGGCCCCAAACGTCCCTTTGGCCCATAGAAAAAGACTAATACTACTAAAGATTTGCAATAATTGGGGGCCCCGTTGGAGCTTTCGCATCGGGGCCCCGAGGCCTGAAGTTACGCCACGAGTGTGAAGTACATTCTGAAAGGAGATGTTGGCGTGTAACTTCGTCAGTAAGTCAGTTCCCAGTAGATTCACTGGACAGGTGTTGGAGACCACCAATCGAGATAACATGCTCTGTGTGGGTTGCAGGCTGACACGCAATGGGCGGCAAATCTTATCATGCTTCTGGCTGCACCGGTATCCACTAAGAAGGGGATGGATCTTCCTTCTACCTCCATACATACAGTAATAGTCGGGCCGCAAGCTTGACTGTTGGCTTTGCAGAGCATATTGTAAGTTGGTGGATCCGGCTTGCCTATGTCCTATTACTGGGTGGAGGGGGTGGGTGGCATTCTTTTTTTTTTTTTATTTGAGGGAAATCCTGTGGCAGCTGTTTGTGCAACGGTGCTCTGGACTCAGCTGTCTGACTGCGATGTTGAGAAGATCTGCAGTTCCTCCTTATGTGGCCTATGTTCCCACAATTGTAACAGGTGACTCCACTTCTTGGTCCTCCCCTGTTTCCTGGGTTCTGCGACATCATAACATTACGGTTCCGGGGAGGTTTTGTAGGCCTGTTCATTTCTATGCCCCTTGCCACCTGAAATATAATATCTGGGTCCAATCGTCTGTATTCAGGTCTGTTGTCTGGACCTGCTTCTGTATGGGTTCAAGAAGACCTTGGACGAAGGCTTGTATATATATCTGGCTATGGGACTTCTCAAGCGGCCGTTTACACGCTAAGATATTGCGAAAGATATCGCTTGAACGCGCCAGATTTAACATCGCGTGAACGATGTCTGTGTGTGTGACGGCAATATACGATGAGCGAGAATTGATGAAATCGCAAAATCGTGATCTGAGCTCCGGAGCTCAGATCTTGCGATGAGCGATTTCACGATCTGTCTCATCGTGGTGTATAACACCACGATGAACGATCTCCCAGCGGCAGAGCCTATGCTGGAAGATGGTAACTATGGTACACGTCGGGTTACTATGCGACGCGCGGCGCCTAGTAACCCGATGTGTACCATAGTTACCAGCGATCTCGCTGGTCCACATCGCTGGTGAGTCTGTCTGTGTGACATCTCACCAGCGATGTGAGCGATATTGTAAGCGATCGCGCGTGCACGTGATCGCTTACAATATCGCAAGCGATATCTTAGCGTGTGACGGCCGCTTCATGGTGATCAAATCCCGGATCTGTGAACATCTGATTCAGCCGGTAGTAAAACTTCTCTACACTTTTTCCTTTTTCTGCAGAGCCACCTTCTTCTTCCAGAGCCGGTCTCGCAGCTCGTTGACACGCTTGTCCATGGTGGCCACCTCGGAGTTCGCTTGTTCAGGCTCTCCCGCTGCTGCTGCAGTTTGGCATTCTGCTCCTGATTCAGCTTGTTCCTCAACTGAAGCTCTTTGTAGTGACGAACGAGTTCAGCGACAGCAGACTGGTTGTCGTGATAGCCCTCGATACGTCCGTTCTTCAGCATTTCCAGCTGGCGACTCATTTCTACCACTTTGGTCACGGCCACCATCAGTTCTTTCTGCTTCTGTTCAAACAGATGAATAACATGTTCCATTTCCTCAACTATCCTGCCATTGCTGAGCCTCTTCTGCTCCACGTGGCCCTTTAGGGCTCACACTTTCTTCAGCTTTGCCTCCTGATTTTCTGCAATCTCCTGCAGACGTTTCAGCCTTTCCTGCTCACTGGGCTGCTGCTGCTGACGCTGGTCCTGCTGCTTCAAGCGCCGCTCCTTTGTAGCCAGCATTAGCTGCTGGGCCTCGATCTGCTGCTGTTGTCTCGCCGCCATCTCCTGCAGTTCAGCCAGAGTCATGTCCATTCTGTGGCTGTTCACCCCATTTCGTTTCACATTGGGATCATGGGCTCTTTGTAGATTTTCGGACTCTCTGGAGGACGGGCGCTCGTGGCGCAGGTAGAAGCCAATCCCATAAGATCTTCCCATGAGGCAGCATGAGTCTTCTGAATCTGGCTCATCTTCCGATGAAAGGGCATAGGTTGCTTGTCAGGGTCCGGTAAGGTGTTCACCAATGTGGCAGCTTCCTGAGGCTTCCAGGAGACATATCTGCCTCGCCTAGGACGGGAAACATGCTGTGGAGGGTCTTCATACTGTGCCAATCGGTGTGATTGATCTGAGCCATGCGTAGAGCTGCCTGTTGTGGCCTGCGTACCCCCGTACATTGATAAGGTCTGTCTCCCACCTCCCCTATCCTGGGGAGTGTGCTGTGTCGGGGAAGTAGACTGTAGCCGGTGATGTGTCTGCTCGTCTCCACCTGCTGCTCCCAATTGTGACAGTTCTGTCTTCATTAAAGGCATGCCTCCATGATTTCCTAGTGATGAGAGGGGATCCACTGAGGCTGGGGAGACATACTGTGGAATTTTTGGCCTAGCTCCAGGCCCAACTGGGAAATCCTCCTGTCCCCATGCCATCTGGTATTCTTCTTCGGCAGCCTCCTCCTCTCCATCTCCTGTTTCATCCCGTCCCTGTTCATGTATATTCCGGAAACTGCTGCAGAGCGGGGTCTGGTCTGTGCTAAGACGGCAGCTTGAGACGAAGCGGGTGCACCCTGGTTCACTGGAGTGTAATGTGTGCCATCCAAATTGAGAACTGGACACAGGGTGGTGGGTCTGTGTGGGTATCTGGAATGTGTCAGCATAGGCACTGGTGCAGCAGCTTCTGCTAGTGTCATCTCGTCAGTATACATGTATTCAGTAGAGCTGAGTGAGTATGCTTGTCACTACTCGGTACTCGCACGAATATCTCGGTACTCGGGGTACGCAGCGAGTACCGAGTAATCTCGCGATACTCTTGCTATGCTCGGGGTCCACCTCCCTGCATGTTGGCGCTCTATTCAGAGCCAGCCCGCATGCAGGGATTGGCTGACAGACACTGTAATGCCACAGCCATGTTGGTTGTAGCATTACAGTGATTGGCTGGCAGCACAGAGTCATCAGGTCTTTATAAGACCTGACCGCGGTGTGCCCATCACTCTGCTCCATAGACAGTTAGTGTAGGGAGAGCTGCTGCTGATTGAGGGACAGATTTGTGGCCTTTCAGCTAGTGTAGGCACAGGGCTGCCAGTCTAATTACCACAACAGTCCTTCTAAGGACTAATAGAGCTGTATACAGGCAGGCAGGGTATATAGCAAACTTCGTTGTGCCAGTATACCAGCCTGCATCACATCTGGGGCTGGTGTACAGGCTGCAAATCTCATCCATCCAGTGCTTTTAGGGATTAATTTAGCTCACTATAGGCAGGAGTAGGTTTTAGCTCAAATTAGGATACTCCAAAAGACTCGCTATTGTAGTCAGCGTTTGTGTCTCACTAGTCCACCTGCAGGGCCTTAATCTCCAATCTCAGGGCCGTGCTAAAAACCAACTCTTGTCTGCGCTTATTTAGCATCTTAGTGCTGCTAATCTAGGTTGCAGCGTAAATTAGGATACGCCAAAAGACTCGCTATTGTAGTCAGCGTTTGTGTCTGACTAGTCCACCTGCAGGGCATTAATCTCAAATCTCATGGTCTTGCTAAAAACCAACTCTTGCCTGCACTCATTTAGCATCTTAGTGCTGCTACTATATACTGCAGCATTTATGTAATATAGTATTACCTGTCCGTGGCCACCGCCCCCCTATGCGTTTCGCTAAGGCTTCTCCCCTCGTAAGAAGCCTTAGCGAAACGCGTAAGGGGGCGGTGGCCACGGACAGGTAATACTATTTGACCCATGAATCAATTACCGGTGACATTTTTGCGTGCTTGTATGTTCTGTACTCTGGACTTGGGGCATTACTTTGGCTATTATCTGGTACATGTAATATTGTGATCAATTATCATACTTGTATGCTTTGTATCATGTGGTCACCTGTCTCGTGTGCCGCTTGGCATTACTTTTAATGCAGCATTTATGCAGTGAATTTTAATAAAGACCACTTGGTTATGACTTTGGCTTGACTCCAGGGTTGTTTCTTTAGGAAGTATATGTGATTGGAGGGCCTTTTACCTTTGTAAGGGAGTTTTTTTGATACTTAGTGGTGCTACTGTAGGTTGCAGCGTAAATTAGGATACGCCAAAAGACTCGCTATTGTAGTCAGCGTTTGTGTCTGACTAGTCCACCTGCAGGGCCTAAATCTCAAATCTCAGGGTCGTGCTAAAAACTAACTCTTGTCTGCACTTATTTAGCATCTTAGTGCTGCTACTGTAGGTTGCAGTGTAAATTAGGATACGCCAAAAGACTCGCTATTGTAGTCAGCGTTTGTGTCTGACTAGTCCACCTGCAGGGCCTTAATCTCCAATCTCAGGGTCGTGCTAAAAGCCAACTCTTGTCTGCACTCATTTAGCATCTTAGTGCTGCTACTGTAGGTTGCAGCGTAAATTAGGATACGCCAAAAGACTCGCTATTGTAGTCAGCGTTTGTGTCTGACTAGTCCACCTGCAGGACCTTAATCTCCAATCTCAGGATCATGCTAAAAACCAAATCTTGGACGCCTTCATTTAGCTGTATACAGTCAGCACAACATTGAAAATGCGCAAGGCCGGTGGCAAGGGACAAGGAACTGGACGTGATGGTGGTGCAGGCAGAGGCCGAGCCCGTGTGCAAACTCGAATTGCCCCACGACAAACGCCCACAACATCTTGTTCGACTTTCTTGTCCCAATTTCTAGGTGAACGCAGCAGTACTCCACTATTAAACCAAGACCAGTGTCAACAGGTTGTTAGTTGGATAGCGGATAATGCTTCCAGTCAGTTTGGCACCACCACAAATACCCTGTCTTCTACACGGTGAAGTGTCAGTAGCCGTGAGACTGGACCGCACATTCTACACCTTAATACTCCTTCCTCCCACCATGCTGAGTGCATGGCACCAGACATAACTGATCCCACACTTGGACACTCTGAAGAGCTGTTCAGTTATCCATTCGTAGATTGTGGCCTCTCGCCAGCTCCAGTTGAAGTGGGTCATGAGGAGATCGTATGTACCGATGTCCAAATATTTGAGCAGCCACGACTTCACGAAGGCAACGGTGGGAACGTGTCTCAACAAGAGGTGGACGATGATGAGACACAATTGCCTGAAAGTCAGGAGGAGGACCAGGGTGCGGAAGTGGAAGACGACATGGTGGATGATCCAGTAACTGACCCTACCTGGCAGGAGGACATGCAGAGCGAGGACAGCAGTGCACAGGGGGAGTTAGGCGTAGCATCACAACAGGCCGGAAGAAGCAGGGTGGTGGCCGCAGGCAGAAGGCAGGGAACCGTTGCCCGAAACAACAACACAAGTGATGTTGCCAGTACAACTGTTAGGTCTTCCCGAGTCTGGCTGTTTTTTAAGGTGTCTGCAGATAATTCCAAAAAGGCCATTTGCAACACCTGCCATGCCAGCATCAGCAGGGGTAGCAAATCTAGCAGCCTGACCACCACCAGCATGATCAGGCACATGGCAGCAAAGCACCCGAATTTGTGGGATGTACAGCAGAGTACAGGAGCATTGTCTGCGGGTGACACCGCTGCGTCTTCCACTGTTGTGCATGCAAGCTAATCCCTTGTCCATACTGCAGGCGAAGATGCCTCCTGTCCTTCACCTGTACTTGCTGAAGCAGAACTAACACCATCATCAGCCACGTCCTTGTCCCAGCGCAGCGTTCATTTATCTATACACCAATCTTTGGAACGCAGCCACAAATACGCTGCCAACGCCCCACATGCCACAGTTCTAAATGCACACATTTCGCGACTGCTTGTGTTGGAAATGTTACCGTTTAGGCTGGTGGAGACGGAAGCATTCCACAATCTGATGGCGGCGGCTGTCCCACGTTACTCGGTCCCCAGCCGCCACTATTTTTCCCGGTGTGCCGTCCCCGCATTACATAAGCACGTGTCACAAAACATCATATGTGCCCTTAACGCAGTTTCAGGCAAAGTCCACCTAATCACGGACACGTGGACAAGTGCTTGCGGGCAGGGCCGATGCATCTCACTGATGGCACACTGGGTTAATATTCTGGAAGCCGGGACCCAGTCTGAGCTTGGGACGGAACACGTACTTCCGACACCAAGGATTGCAGGCCCTAACTCAGTCAGGGTTTCACCCACAATGTACAGCTCTGGCACATCATGCTCCTCAGCCTCCTCCTCCTCATCTTTTCCTCCACTTCACCCTCAACACCAGTCCCAAGCTGGAAGTGTCGAACCCACTGGGACAGGGTACTCTGAACCGGACCAGGTTGCTACTGGGGGATGTCACGGAGGGCCTGGTCCGGAACGTGTCCCGGGCCCTGGCAAGTAAAAGGGGAATATTTACAGGGGATAATAGTTTGTCGTGACGCCACCCACAGTGTGTGGTCAGGAATGGGACCACCGCTGCTGCAGAACCTCCGGGGTGATGTTAGGCAGCTTAGATGGTACTGCTCTCCGTAGGTTGAGGCGAGTCCCCCGGGGCAGCGGTTGTTATAGTCTATGGTGGATGTGATAGTAAGGGTTTGATAGTGGAGACGGGTGAGGAAACACACACTCGCGTTTCTGTAGTTTCCAAAGCTTTACTGCAGTTGTTGTAGCAGATTGTCCACGGAGTCTGTACTGGTGCTGGGTTGCTCCCACCCTGTCGGGTCCTCAGCTTCCTCGTGCTGCGCTGTCTGTGTGGCCCTGCTGCTGCTTCTAGCTGAGCTGCTGGCACTGTCTCACACTCTCTCTCTCCCTTCTGGTGCCACTTGGCTAGGCAACTTGAGTCTTCTGTGTAATGCTGACCCCGCCGTGTTGCTTTGCTCTGGTACTGTGGTGGTCTAGAGACTCCACTTTTCCTGGATTTACTGTGCTGTGTGTGTCAGTCACAGTCTTGGATCCGGTGTCCGTTCTGTGCGCTTCTCTGGGGCGAGTAATGATGGCACTCAAGCTCCCAGATGTGTTTCTCTGTCTTTTATTCTCCTTCCCTCAGATCCTGGCTAGGCCTGGAATCGATGAGCGGGCTGTAGAGAAGCCTGGCACAGCTCCTTGACACTACAGCCTCCCTCAGTTCTCCCAGGAACTGGACTCTTCACAGTACTGTCTCGTACTGAACTCGTCTTCTGACTGAACTGACTACTTCCTCTTGACCTGGAGTATATAACAGAGCTGGTTTAGCTCCCCCTCCTGGCCCAGAGGTGCTCGTGTATTGTCGGTGTGTTTTGGGGAGGGAACCCGTGTGATGTTACTGTGGCACATTAACCCCTGGGGTGCCACATTCCCCCTTAGTTAAAGACAGTACTCCGGGACTGTGGAAAAACAAGTAAACAACCAATTAACACAATTTATATTTACAGAGACTTAAAAGTAAAAAGTACAAAAATCACTGAAATTTGAAAAAGAGTCCAAAAATTCAAAAAGCAGTCTTTCCGGGGGTTTAGTCTATTGCCTCCGGGCTGATGTATATATACAGAAGAGTTTGGTACTGTGGCAGATGGGGATCTGACTGCAGGACTGGCAAGTTCACTAGGACCAGGAATTTGTTCTTCCTCTACGGGTTCTACTTCCAGTTCTTCAAGTCTTGGGTCTTCTTCTGGTAACACGGGTACTGGTGTTGGTTCCACCATTGAAGAGAATGCAATCATTGGTACTACAACTGCTCCGTAGTAATTTGGCCATGTTTTGGGGAAATCTCGTTGTACTGTAGAGAATACTTCATCTTCTTTCTCTTTAACAGGTTGGACCTGTTACTTCAGGTGTCTTCAGGGTTTCAGGACACAATTTGAGCTGATCTCGGGATACAATTACTGAAGTTCTTCCTTCATCTTTACTTATTAGACACGTTTTAGCATTGTCTAGCTTAGATGGTAAGACTGTGTATGGGGTTGTTTCCCACTGATTATCCAATTTGTTAGAGCGCCTCTTTCTTTTGAGAACTTATTCACCTGGTTGTAATGGCATTACTTGAGCATGTTTGTTAAAGGTTTTCTCTTGTCTTGCTCTAGCTTGCTGTAGGTTTCTCTCTACACATTCTTGTACTTGATGATACTGTTGTTGACGTAGGGTATACCAATCTGATTCTTCCACTTCTGTATCTGGTTTTACGATTCCCATTTCGAAATCAAATGGTAGCTTACCGGGTCTTGCACGCATAAGGTAGGCTGGAGTGCAGTTTGTAGAACTCACTGGAACATGGTTGTATAGGTCTATCAAATTGGGTAATTAATTTAAGATCCCATATGTGTTTCTCTGTCTCTTATTCTCCTCAGACCCTGGCTAGGCCTGGAATCGATGAGCGGGCTGTAGAGAAGCCTGGCTGTAGAGAAGCCTGGCGCAGCTCCTTTACACTACAGCCTCCCTCAGTTCTCCCAGGAACTGGACTCTTCACAGTACTGTCTCATACTGAACTCGTCTTCTGACTGAACTGACTACTTCCTCTTGACCTGGAGTATATAAGGGAGCTGGTTTAGCTCCCCCTCCTGGCCCAGAGGTGCTAGTGTATTGTCAATGTGTTGTGGGGAGGGAACCCGTGTGATGTTACTGTGGCACATTAACCCCTGGGGTGCCACATTAGCACTGAAGCACTGCCTCAGCTAAGCGGCATCAGGCTGTGCTGAAGCTAATATGCATAGGTGACAAACCCCACAATGCTAAAGAGTTGTAGACGGCTCTGAAACATCAAGCAGATCACTGGCTCACACCGCTGAACCTACAGCCAGGCATGGTCGTGTGTGACAATGGCCGGAACCTTGTGGGGGCTCTGAGGCGAGGCGAGCTGACACATGTTCCATGCCTGGCCCATGTGCTCAACCTCGTGGTTAAGTGGTTTATTAAATCCTTCCTGGAGCCGTCTGATCTGCTTGTCAAAGTACGCCACCTGTGTGCCCATTTTAGAAAGTCACCTACTGCTTCTGCCAGCCTTGCCGACTTTCAGCGGCGTTTGCAACGTCCAGCTCACAGACTGGTGTGTGATGTCCCCACGCGCTGGAATTCCACACTGCACATGTTGGTCAGGATTTGTGAGCAGAAGAGGGCAGTTGTTGAGTACCAGCATCAACTGGGCCGTCGGTATATGGTTCAAACTCCACACATAAGACATATGTACCGTCCTCCAAAACTTTGAGGATTCCACCAAGATGGTGAGCGGTGATAACGCCATCAGTAGCATCACCATCCAGCTTCTCTGTCTTCTAAAACGCACTCTGCTCAAAATCAAAGATGATGCATTGCAGGCGGAGCACGATGAGTTGCAGCAAAAAACCGTACTGGGTGAATACACACAGCCCAGCCTCATCACATCTCAACGTGCATTGGAGGACTATGACGAGGAGGATGAAGAACTGGAGCTACTTTCATTCGGAATTAACGGTAATACATGCACAACCGTCAGACCGTCGGTTCAGAGTGGATGGCCAGAGGACAGGGGAGAGGAGGAGGTTGAGGTGAGCATGGCCAGTCATGCTGTTGATGAGGACCCTGAAGTCTTGCCTGTTAACGGTCTGGCGCACATGGCTGCCTGTCTTGTGATCCTCGCGTTATCAAGATCTTGGCGGACACTCATTACTGGTTGGTGACACTTTTAGACCGACGCTACAAAGAGAACTTTATTTCTCTTATTCCCAAGGCGGAGAGGTCTACAAAAATGCTGCAGTACCAGAATGCCATAGTCGCGGAGTTATTAAAAAAATTCCCTTCTGAAAACGCTAGCGGCAGAGGTCACGATTCAGTGGATAACCAAGGCGTCTGGCCGAGAGAGGCACAAGTCCAATCCAGCAGAGGTAGGGGAACACTCTCAAAGATCTGGGACACTTTTCTCAGCATCTCCCGTAGCACAGGCCCTGAGGTGCGGGGTAGTGTCACAAGGACTGCAAAGTTTGCCAAGATGCTGAAGGAGTACCCAGCCGATTGTACAAAAGTGCTCCTAGACTCCTCTGTGCCTTATAATTATTGGGTATCCAAGTTGGACACGTAGCAGGAATTGTCTCTCTACACGTTGGAAGTCCTGCCCTGCCGCTAGCGTTTTGTCAGAGCGTGTTTTTAGTGCCGCAGGTGGAATCATTACTGATAAACGCACCCACCTGTCAACTGAAAATGCTGACAGGCTGACTCTGATCAAGATGAACAAGGGTTGGATTGGGCCTGACTTCACCACACCACCACCAAATGATAGCGGAATTTAAATTTTGTGCCGTTAGATTGCCTTGCACCTCCGCACACCCACACATCGGTACACACTTCATGCGTTTGGCTACTTGCTGTAATGCTCCTCCTTCTTCTCATCTGCCACCATCATATGATCAGTGTGACTGTGGTTCATGATGCCACAAAACCATAATTTTTTTTACATCATATTAATTATGATGATGACCCTACTCGTTCAAAAGTAAGGCATTAGTTTCATGTATACCCCCCAGGGGTAAATTTTTTAGTCCATACTTGCAGAATGGGCATTACAAATACAGGAGACCCGCTCATTTTTAATGGGAACAATTTTTAGAGGCTCTCCTCCATGTTTCTTCCCAGGGGCATCGCAATGCCTCCCAATTTTTGGCAGCCCTTCCTAGGGCAATCCTACAAAAGACCCACTTGCTTGAACTGGGCACATTATTTAAAAAGGCTCTCATGCACGTCTCTATCCAGGGGCATTGAAGTGCAACACAATTTTTGGCTTCCCTGCCTATGGCAATCCTACAAAAGACCCACTTGCTTAAAATGGGCAAATTATTTCAAAAGGCTCTCATGTACGTCTCTATCCAGGGGCATTGAAGTGCAACACAATTTTGGCTTCCCTGCCTGTGGCAATACTACAAAAGACCCACTTGCTTAAAATGGGCATATTATTTGAAAAGGCCCTCATGCACGCCTCTATCCGGGGACATCAGAGTGCACACACAATTTTTGGCTTCCCTGCCTATGGCAATCCTACAGAAAACCCACTTGCTTAAAATGGCCACATTATTTAAAAGGGCTCTCATGCACGTCTCTATCCAGGGGCATTGAAGTGCAACACAATTTTTGGCTTCCCTGCCTATGGAAATCCTACAAAAGACCCACTTGCTTAAAATGGGGCACATTCTTTAAAAAGGCTCCCATGCACGTCTCTATCCAGGGGCATTGAAGTGCCACACAATTTTTGGCTGCCCTGCCAAGGGCAATTTTACAAAAGACCCACTTGCTTAAAATGGGCACATTATGTAAAAAGGCTCTCATGCACGCCTATATCCAGTGGCATCTAGCTGCCTCCCAGCCTTTGGCTTCCCTGCCTGTGGCAATCCTACAAAATACCCACTTGCTTAAAATGGGCACATTATTTAAAAAAGCCCTCATGCTCGCCTCTATCCTGGGGCATCTAGCTGCCTCCCACACTTTGGCTTCCCAGCCTATGGCAATACTAAAAAAGACCCACTTGCTTAAAATGGGCAAATTATTTAAAAAGGCTCTCATGTACGTCTCTATCCAGGGGCATTGAAGTGCAACACAATTTTTGGCTTCCCTGCCTATGGCAATTCTACAAAAGACCCACTTGCTTCAAAGGGGCACATTATTTAAAAAGGCTCTCATGCACGCCTCTATCCAGGGGCATCAGAGTGCCACACGATTTTTGGCTGCCCTGCCTAGGGCATTCCTACAAAAGACCCACTTGCTTAAAATGGGCACATTATTTAAAAAGGCTCTCATGCACGCCTATATCCAGTGGCATCTAGCTGCCTCCCAGCTTTTGGCTTCCCTGCCTGTGGCAATCCTACAAAAGACCCACTTGCTTAAAATGGGCACATTATTTAAAAAGGCCCTCATGCACGCCTCTATCCTGGGGCATCTAGCTGCCTCCCACCATTTGGCTTCCCAGCCTATGGCAATCCTACAAAAGACCCACTTCCTTATAATGGGCACATTATTTAAAGAGGCCCCCATGTACGTCTCATCCCAGGGTCATGGGAGTGCCTCACAATTTTTGGCTTCCCTGCCTGTAGCAATCCTACAAAAGACCCACTTACTTAAAATGGCCACATTATTTAAAAAGGCCCTCATGCACGCCTCTATCCTGGGGCATCTAGCTGCCTCCCACCCTTTGGCTTCCCAGCCTATGGCAATCCTACAAAAGACCCACTTGCTTAAAATGGGCACATTATTTAAAAAGGCTCTCATGCACGTCTCTATCCAGGGGCATTGAAGTGCAACACAATTTTTGGCCTTCCTGCCTATGGCAATCCTACAAAAGACCCACTAGCTTAAAATGGCCACATTATTTAAAAAGGCCCTCATGCACGTCTCTATCCAGGAGCATCAGAGTTCCACACAATTTATGGATTCCCTGCCTAGGGCAATCCTACAAAAGACTCACTTCTTTATAATGGGCACATTATTTAAAGAGGCCCCATGTACGTCTCATCCCAGGGTCATGGGAGTGCCACACAATTTTTGGCTTCCCTGCCTGTGGCAATCCTACAAAAGACCCACTTCCTTATAAAGGGCACATTATTTAAAAAGGCCCTCATGTACGTCTCTTTCCAGGGTCATGGGAATGACACACAACTTTTGGCAGCCCTGCCTGTGGCAATCCTACAAAAGACCCACTTGCTTTAAAATGGCCACATTATTTAAAAAGGCCCTCATGCCCGCCTCTATCCTTGGGCATCTAGCTGCTTTGGCTTCCCAGCCTATTGCAATCCTACAAAAGACCCACTTGCTTAAAATGGGCACATTATTTAAAAAGGCCCTCATGTACGTCTCTTTCCAGGGTCATGGGAATGACACACAACTTTTGGCTTCCCTGCCTGTGGCAATCCTACAAAAGACCCACTTGCTTAAAATGGGTACATTATTTAAAAAGGCTCTCATGCATGTCTCTATCCAGGGGCATTGAAGTGCAACACAATTTTTGGCCTTCCTGCCTATGGCAATCCTACAAAAGACCCACTAGCTTAAAATGGCCACATTATTTAAAAAGGCCCTCATGCACGTCTCTATCCAGGAGCATCAGAGTTCCACACAATTTTTGGATTCCCTGCCTAGGGCAATCCTACAAAAGACTCACTTCTTTATAATGGGCACATTATTTAAAGAGGCCCCCATGTACGTCTCATCCCAGGGTCATGGGAGTGCCACACAATTTTTGGCTTCCCTGCCTGTGGCAATCCTACAAAAGACTCACTTGCTTAAAATGGCCACATTATTTAAAAACAAAAGAAAAGGGGGGAACAAGAGGCACAATAGTGCCCTATCACAGAGACACTCAAAGTCAGGTGCGTAGGAGTTCCACTCACCTATATCGGTTGTGAGTCCCACAACCGGTTAGAAGGCATGTGGTACTAAAGTACTGATGGCTGCTGCCGGACTTCCACCGAGCACTCTCTCGTGGATGCACATCAACGGGTAGGGAAGAAATGGTGTTCAACGGTCCGCGCTGCCAGTCCCGATTTCCACTCCAAAAAGAATACACTAGCAGGTGATGTTCAATCAGGTTTGCTTTATTAGATCCGATGCGTTTCAGTGCCCTCCTGGCACCTTCCTCAGGGTTCCCTGAGGAAGGTGCCAGGAGGGCACTGAAACGCGTCGGATTTAATAAAGCAAACCTGATTGAACATCACCTGCTAGTGTATTCTTTTTGGAGTGGAAATCAGGACTGGCAGCGCGGACCGTTGAACACCATTTCTTCCCTACCCGTTGACATTATTTAAAAAGGCCCTCATGCACGCCTCTATCCTGGGGCATCTAGCTGCCTCCCAACCTTTGGCTTCCCAGCCTATGGCAATCCTACAAAAGACCCACTTGCTTAAAATGGCCACATTATTTAAAAAGGCTCTCATGCACGCCTATATCCAGGGGCATCTAGCTGCCTCCCAACCTTTGGCTTCCCTGCCTAGGACAATACTACAAAAGACCCACTTGCTTAAAATGGGCACATTATTTGAAAAGGCCCTCATGTACGCCTCTATCCAGGGGCATCAGAGTGCCACACAATTTTTGGCTTCACTGCCTAGGGCAATCCTACAAAAGACACACTTACTTATAATGGGCACATTATTTAAAGAGGCCCTCATGCCCGCCTCTATCCTTGGGCATCTAGCTGCTTTGGCTTCCCAGCCTATTGCAATCCTACAAAAGACCCACTTGCTTAAAATGGGCACATTATTTAAAAAGGCCCTCATGTACGTCTCTTTCCAGGGTCATGGGAATGACTCACAACTTTTGGCAGCCCTGCCTGTGGCAATCCTACAAAAGACCCACTTGCTTAAAATGGCCACATTATTTAAAAAGGCCCTCATGCCCGCCTCTATCCTTGGGCATCTAGCTGCTCTTTGGCTTCCCTGCCTATGCAATCCTACAAAAGACCCACTTGCTTAAATGGGCACATTATTTAAAAAGGCCCTCATGTACGTCTCTTTCCAGGGTCATGGGAATGACACACAACTTTTGGCTTCCCTGCCTGTGGCAATCCTACAAAAGACCCACTTGCTTAAAATGGGTACATTATTTAAAAAGGCTCTCATGCATGTCTCTATCCAGGGGCATTGAAGTGCAACACAATTTTTGGCCTTCCTGCCTATGGCAATCCTACAAAAGACCACTAGCTTAAAATGGCCACATTATTTAAAAAGGCCCTCATGCACGCTCTCTATCCAGGAGCATCAGAGTTCCACACAATTTTTGGATTCCCTGCCTAGGGCAATCCTACAAAAGACTCACTCTTTATAATGGGCACATTATTTAAAGAGGCCCCCATGTACGTCTCATCCAGGGTCATGGGAGTGCCACACAATTTTTGGCTTCCCTGCCTGTGGCAATCCTACAAAAGACTCACTTGCTTAAAATGGCCACATTATTTAAAAACAAAAGAAAAGGGGGGAACAAGAGGCACAATAGTGCCCTATCACAGAGACACTCAAAGTCAGGTGCGTAGGAGTTCCACTCACCTATATCGGTTGTGAGTCCCACAACCGGTTAGAAGGCATGTGGTACTAAAGTACTGATGGCTGCTGCCGGACTTCACCGAGCACTCTCTCGTGGATGCACATCAACGGGTAGGGAAGAAATGGTGTTCAACGGTCCGCGCTGCCAGTCCCGATTTCCACTCCAAAAAGAATACACTAGCAGGTGATGTTCAATCAGGTTTGCTTTATTAGATCCGATGCGTTTCAGTGCCCTCCTGGCACCTTCCTCAGGGTTCCCTGAGGAAGGTGCCAGGAGGGCACTGAAACGCGTCGGATTTAATAAAGCAAACCTGATTGAACATCACCTGCTAGTGTATTCTTTTTGGAGTGGAAATCAGGACTGGCAGCGCGGACCGTTGAACACCATTTCTTCCCTACCCGTTGACATTATTTAAAAAGGCCCTCATGCACGCCTCTATCCTGGGGCATCTAGCTGCCTCCCAACCTTTGGCTTCCCAGCCTATGGCAATCCTACAAAAGACCCACTTGCTTAAAATGGCCACATTATTTAAAAAGGCTCTCATGCACGCCTATATCCAGGGGCATCTAGCTGCCTCCCAACCTTTGGCTTCCCTGCCTAGGACAATACTACAAAAGACCCACTTGCTTAAAATGGGCACATTATTTGAAAAGGCCCTCATGTACGCCTCTATCCAGGGGCATCAGAGTGCCACACAATTTTTGGCTTCACTGCCTAGGGCAATCCTACAAAAGACACACTTACTTATAATGGGCACATTAATTTAAAGAGGCCCTCATGTACGTCTCTTCCCAGGGGCATGGGAGTGCCACACAATTTTTGGGTGCCCTGCCAAGGGCAATCCTACAAAAGACCCACTTGCTTCAAAGGGGCACATTATTTAAAAAGGCTCTCATGCACGCCTATATCCAGTGGCATCAAGCTGCCTTCCAGCTTTTGGCTTCCCTGCCTGTGGCAATCCTACAAAAGACCCACTTGCTTAAAATGGGCACATTATTTAAAAAGACTCTCATGCACGCCTATATCCAGGGGCATCTAGCTGCCTCCCAAAATTTGGCTTCCCTCCCTAGGGCAATACTACAAAAGACCCACTTCCTTATAATGGGCACATTATTTAAAGAGGACCTCATGTACGTGTCTTCCCAGAGGTATGGGAGTGCCACACCATTTTTGGCTGCCCTGCCTAGGGCAACACTACAAAAGACCCTCTTGCTTAAAATGGGCACTTTATCTAAAAAGGCCCTCATGCTGGTCTCTATCCAGGGGCATTGAAGTGCAACACAATTTTTGGCTTCCCTGCCTATGGCAATCCTACAAAAGACCGACTTGCTTAAAATGGCCACATCATTTGAAAAGGCCCTCATGCACGCCTCTATCCAGGGGCATCTAGCTGCCTCCCAACCTTTGGCTTCCCTGCCTGTGGGAATCCTACAAAAGACCCACTTGCTTAAAATGGGCACATTATTTAAAAAGGCTGTCATGCACGTCTCTATCCAGGGGCATTGAAGTGCAACCAAATATTTGGCTTACCTGCCTATGGCAATCCTACAAAAGACCCACTTGCTTAAAATGGGCACATTATTTAAAAAGGCTCTCATGCACGCCTATATCCAGGGGCATCTAGCTGCCTCCCAACCTTTGGCTTCCCTGCCTAGTGCAATACTACAAAAGACCCACTTGCTTAAAATTGGCACATAATTTGAAAAGGCCTTCATGCACGCCTCTATCCAGGGGCATCAGAGTGCCACAAAAGTTTTGGCTTCCCTGCCTAGGGCAATCCTATAAAAGACCCACTTCCTTATAATGGGCACATTATTTAAAGAGGACCTCATGTACGTGTCTTCCCAGAGGCATGGGAGTGCCACACAATTTTTGGCTGCCCTGCCTAGGGCAATCCTACAAAAGACCCACTTGCTTAAAATGGCCACATCATTTGAAAAGGCCCTCATGCACGCTTCTATACAGGAGCATCTAGCTGCCTCCCAACCTTTGGCTTCCTGCCTGTGGCAATCCTATAAAAGACCCACTTGCTTAAAATGGGCACATTATTTGAAAAGGCTCTCATGCACGTCTCTATCCAGGGGCATTGAAGTGCAACACAATTTTTGGCTTCCCTGCCTATGGCAATCCTACAAAAGACCCACTTGCTTAAAATGGGCACATTATTTAAAAAGGCTCTCCTGAACGCCTATATCCAGGGGCATCTAGCTGCCTCCCAACCTTTGCCTTCCCTTCCTAGGGCAATACTACAAAAGACCCACTTGCTTAAAATGGGCACATTTTTTGAAAAGGCCCTCATGCACGCTTCTATCCAGGGGCATCTGAGTGCCACACAATTTTTGGCTTCCCTGCTTGTGTGGTGCCCCTGCGTCCAGGAGGCCACAAAGGGAACTGCAGCCAGGCAGGTAGGACATTGTTGCACAACAACACCCTCACAGCCCACATAACCCACGTGTCAGAGAAGGTTACATCCAGCCCTGAGATTAGAGACTATATGAGATCGGAGGGGTGGTGGATTCAGAGGAGTGGGTTGGGCACACCAGAGGTCAGGTGACTGACAGTATATAGTGAGGGGGAGGAGTGAAGGAAAGTAGTAGGCCGAGGTAGGCTGAGATGTAAAGACTGAAGGACAATCACACTTCTGTGAGTGCAAGGCCTAGGAGCGCAGAATCCGTACTGAGCCAGCGTGAGCCAGAGGGGAGAGAAAGCCCATCCGACGCTGATGCCACCAGGAGTGTGACAGAACAGAGAGGGACGGTGGAACCCGGGCTCTAGACAGCAGCTGAAGCCACTGACTGCAGGTGGAAAAGCCCTCCTATAGTACTAGAAGGAACAGAGAGAAGGAGCCTGGTAGAGCCTCGTGCTGAGGACTACTGGAGGCTGGGCTAAAGTAGAGTGTCGGCTCTAAAGGGGACCGTAGTTTACCCGGCATCCCCAGACAACACGACGAGGGGTCTGAGTTCCAGATTGAGATCCCTAACCTAAAGGACAGGCAGCTAAGTGACATACTAGGACTCACAGAAGCCCGAGTCACCGCCATACTGTCCGGCGTAGCACGCACCACCCGTACAGACGGAGACCGTAAAAGCCCAGAAAGGGACACCAAGGGACTGTGTGAGGGGTCACAGAGGGAGTGGCCTGGCTGCAGAAGTAGAAAGAACCCGTGTACTTGAACTGGGTACCAACTGCAAATGACTTGTAAATTGCTTGAAGGAAACAACGAGTAAAGCTTTGGAAAACCCTGAATTGCCTCTCTTGTCTGCCTCTATCTGCACACCATTCTCCCTCATACAGATCCAGCCTGTCAGCACCAGCCAGGAGGAGAGATCCCTGCAGCCTGCAAAGTAAGTGTGCTACAACTACACACAATAGACTTTAACTCTTACTGCCCCGGGGGATACAGTTCTCCCCACTGGAACTATACCATCTTCGCTGCCACTCCATCACCCCCGGAGGTTCTGCAGCAGCGGCGGCCCCATCACTGGCCGCACCAAGTGGGTGGCGTCACCCGTGACAAATCCCCTTGTAAATAATCCCCCTTTATTGCCGAGCCAGGGACACGATCCGGACCAAGCCACCTGTGACTTCCCCAGTACCGTCCGGTCCGGTACCGAGTACCACAGTCCCGTGGGGCCCGACACTTGGGCAATCGTACAAAAGACCCACTTCCTTATAATGGCCACATTATTTAAAGAAGCCCTCATGTACGTCTCTTCCCAGTGGCATGGGAGTGCCACACAATTTTTGGCTGCCCTGCTAAGGGCAATCCTACAAAAGACCCACTTGCTTAAAATGGGCACATTATTTAAAAAGGCTCTCATGCACGCCTGTATCCAGGGGCATCTAGCTGCCTCCCAACCTTTGGCTTCCCTGCCTAGTGCAATACTACAAAAGACCCACTTGCTTAAAATGGGCACATTATTTGAAAAGGCCTTCATGCATGCCTCTATCCAGGGGCATCAGAGTGCCACAAAAGTTTTGGCTTCCCTGCCTAGGGCAATCCTACAAAAGACCCACTTGCTTAAAATGGCCACATTATTTAAAAAGGCCCTCTTGCACGCCTTTATCCTGGGGCATCTAGCTGCCTCCCACCCTTTGGCTTCCCAGCCTATGGCAATCCTACAAAAGACCCACTTGCTTAAAATGGGCACATTATTTAAAAAGGCTCTCATGCACGTCTCTATCTAGGGGCATTGAAGTGCAACACAATTTTGGCTTCCCTGCCAAGGGCAATCCTACAAAAGACCCACTTCCTTATAATGGGCACATTATTTAAAGAGGGCCTCATGTACGTGTCTTCCCAGAGGCATGGGAGTGCCACACAATTTTTGGCTGCCCTGCCTAGGGCAATACTACTAAAGACTCACTTGCTTAAAATGGGCACCTTATCTAAAAAGGCCCTCATGCACGTCTCTATCCAGGGGCATTGAAGTGCAACACAATTTTTGGCTTCCCTGCCTATGGCAATCCTACAAAAGACCCACTTGCTTAAAATGGCCACATTATTTAAAAAGGCCCTCATGCACGCCTCTATCCAGGGGCATCAGATTGCCACACAATTTTTGGCTTCCCTGCCTAGGGCAATCCTACAAAAGACCCACTTCCTTATAATGGGCACATTATTTAAAGAGGCCCCCATGTACGTCTCTTCCCAGTGGCATGGAGTGCCACAAAATTTTTGGCTGCCCTGCCAAGGCAATCCTACAAAAGACCCACTTGCTTAAAATTGGCACATTATTTAAAAAGGCTCTCATGCACGCCTATCTCCAGGGGCATCTAGCTGCCTCCAACCCTTGGCTTCCCTGCCTAGGGCAATACTACAAAAGACCCGCTTGCTTAAAATGGGCACATTATTTAAAGAGGCCCCCATGTACGTCTCTTCCCAGTGGCATGGGAGTGCCAAAAAATTTTTGGCTGCCCTGCCAAGGGCAATCCTACAAAAGACCCACTTGCTTTATTATTTAAAAAGGATCTCATGCACGCCTATATCCAGTGGCATCTTGCTGCCTCCCAACTTTTGGCTTCCCGGACTATGGCAATCCTACAAAAGACCCACTTGCTTAAACTGGGCACATTATTTAAAAAGGCTCTCATGCATGCCTCTATCCAGGGGCATCTAGCTGCCTCCCAACCTTTGGCTTCCCTGCCTAGGGCAATACTACAAAAGACCCACTTGCTTAAAATGGGCACATTATTTGAAAAGGCTCTCATGCATGCCTATATCCAGGGGCATCTAGCTGCCTCCCAACCTTTGGCTTCCCTGCCTAGGGCAATGCTACAAAAGACCCACTTGCTTAAAATGTGCACATTATTTGAAAAGGCCCTCATGCACGCCTCTATCCAGGGGCATCAGAGTGCCACACAATTTTTGGCTTCCCTGCCTAGGGCAATCCTACAAAAGACCCACTTCCTTACAATGGGCACATTATTTAAAGAGGCCCTCATGTACGTCTCCTCTCAGGGGCATGGGAGTGCCACACAATTTTTGGCTGCCCTGCCTAGGGCAATACTGCAAAAGACAAACTTCCTTATAATGGGCACATTATTTAAAGAGGCCTTCATTTACGTCTCTTCCCAGTGCCACACAATTTAAAAAAAAACAAAACTTTAATATAATCCTAAAATCTAAAATACACCAACTCTGTCTCACAAGTGGGTATGAGCCCTTAATATTTTTTACATGAAAATCCCTTTTGGTTTCATTATGTAACGTTTTCTTGACAGTCCGTAAAAGTGGCATAATAGTCTGACAACATTGTTGACATCAGTGAGCTTGGGGTCTGAAATGCTTCCAGGGGTCTTCCCCATGCTGTTCCCATGTCATTTGAGCACTGTTCTGATACTTTTGTGACATTTTTAGGGTTTTTCCATGCTGCCGGGGGTCATGTCAGAAAAATACTCGGGTCTCCCATAGGATAACATTGGGCTCGGTGCTCAGGCCGAGTACATGAGTATCTTGGGATGCTCGGCCCGAGCTTTGAGCACCCGAGCAGTTTAGTACTCGCTCATCTCTAGTATTTACCAGTAGCAGGGTCACGATGTTCAATCCACAATAACTTCCATAACTTCCTCGTATCCTTATGCCATGCTTCTGCATCTTCCAAAACCTTGGCATCTTTCAAAAGCTTGTTATCACTTCCTTCCACTCCTTCTCATCTAAGCGTCCTACATGGGTTGTGGATCCCATCAGTTTTAAGAGGACCTTCATATTCTTCACATACAATACTTCTTCCCTTTTTCACTTTCTTTTTTCCTCTCCTCTCTGCCACAAGGTCTCTTGGGGGTACCTTGCTGAGGCTTTGACTGATTAACACACATGTTATAGCTTAAACACAAGTCTCTATGCTTCTATCTTTGCTATGGCTGCCCACCCCGAAGGTCACCACTGTCAGCAGGGTTGTATAAAGGGGAGTCAACTGGGATACCTTCATTGAGCCGGGCATTAATGTTTATTCTGAACACTCTAAACCTTGGGGGACGAAGAGAGGTGAAATTGGTCTGTAACTAAGTCAGCAGAAATTGCAAGCTTCACACCTTGCTTACACTGGTTGCGTCACTGGAATCAGTCAGTCAGAGTCAGTCTGAGGACTGGAACTGGAATGGTTGTCACCAAACAGATAAAACATCAAACTGTGTCGGCCCCCTCTACACCTCAGTGGGGCAACAACTGGGTCATATAACTTTCTTGCATATACTTTTTGCAACAAGACTATCGTTAGCTGGGCATGTATATTTTGCCTGAACACCTTGAGTACTGGAGAAGTGCCAGGGATTGCTATATAACCAGTTTCCTCATGTGCATATGGCACATCAGTAACACGATTTATTATCCAGCCAGCGGGCGTAATTGCTAACTCTATACCTTGTCTACACAAGGGGTACGTTATCTGGAGAGACGGAACAATAGAACAATATCATCACTACAATCAATTTACGTAAATTACGTACCCGTCCACCACCGCAACCAGGACTACTAACACTACACTCAGTCCTTAGCTTGCGCACGCGGGGTGGGAAAACCATCAGCCGTACCAGAGGCTGGAACCAGTAGTGAAATAAACCATCAGCCCCCTTTCAGGGGCCAGAAAACCATCAACCCTATTTGGGGTCGGGAAACCATCAGCCCTATCCCCTTGGAATAGCGCTGGAAAACCAGGGAAACAGAATCTCCCCACTCAGCCCCGTCTCTCCGTGCCTTTCTCTCTTTCTCTGTACTGAAACTGCAGCAATGATAGCACTGACATAAACACATATAAACTCAGGACCGGGTTGCAAGAACACAAATGTAACCACCCGGGGGTCTGCCGCAGCGTTCCAGCGACCTCTTCTTCCTGCACCCTCAGTGTCCCTTCGGCTGACCGCCCAGACGAGAGACGGACCCAGGAGAGAAGGACTCCCCGCCTGACACCCACGTTCCAGCGCCCTCTGCTTGATAGCGCCGCTCATCTTCTCACTTCCGGGGCTACTGCTTGAGCTTATGAAAGTCCATCTCAGACTCAGTATCTGCCAGAGAACTGCTTGGATCATGCTCCTCCCCTCAGCCAATCACCAGGCTCCTGTGTCCTGCCAATCAGGAGCACCCTGCTGTGATATAAGCTTCCTGTTTCCTGTCAGTCTTTGCCAGGGCAATTTCTATTTAGCGAAGTTGCTATTCCTGGTCTGGTTAGGTTGTTCCTTGTTTTGCATGATATCTGATACCTGTTTGTTACTTCCAGCAGATCTCCTCCCTGCCGGCTCCTCGCTGACTCCAGTGGTCTCGGCCTGCTTCCCGGACCTCTTCCCTGCTGAAGCGCTGACTCCAGTCCGGCTCTGGATTCCTTGTGTTCCCGGTTCCTTGTACCTGGTCCTCTACCCTGCTGCTGTTTACCACATCGCCTTGGGTCGGTTTAACACTCGTGTCCACTTCATTGGCCCCTCCGCGGTTGGTACCGGCGGTATCCCTGTATAGGGGTTAAGCCTCCGGGATCTCCTTCGGTGGTGTTCCGGTGCTGCGACCTTGTGGCCCTCCCCGGGGGCGTGGGTTCTTGTTTCGTTATTTGTCTCAATAAACCTTTTGACTCTAACGTTCTAGTCCGCCTCTCTATCAACCAGGTATCGGCATCCGCTCTACGCGGTCCAGTGGGTCCACGTGTGGGGTCCGTCAGTAGGACGTGACAACAAATAAGGCTAGGACTTCTCAGATCCGGTCATCTATGTCCGAGTCTGACAGCCAGCTACCTCCATCCCTGCACGGGACACAGGAGGGTCTTAGGTAAGATAAATCATTTTCTTACTTCTTTGTAGCCTGCAGGTCTACCCCTCGTGTATGGTCTGTCCTGGGAATGAAGGTTCAGGTGTGGCTGTCGTCCCCTGGACGTCTCGTCCTAGCCCAACGCTGGTGCGCCAACTGTAATGGATGCCCTCCACACCTTTCGGGTGGGCTGTCCTCTTAATTGTCTGCCGCCAAATTGATGCTTTGTCTAAGTGTGTGCACGCCACCGTAAGAACCACGCTGACAACAAGTCAAAGTAGAGCTTAATGACAAAGACCTTTATTTTAGGAGGGGTTAGCAGTTTTATTACCGTATATACTCGTGTATAAGCCGACCCGTGTATAAGCCAACCCCCCTACTTTTGCCCCAAAAACCTGGGAAAACCTATTGACTCGTGTATAAGCCGAGGGTGGACCCCAGCACAGGTATATAGCCCCCAGCAGTGTGGTATACAGGCCCCCCCAGTGGTATACAGGCCTCCCCAGTGGTAGTATACAGCAGCCTCCCCAGTGGTAGTATACAGCAGCCTCCCCAGTGGTAGTATACAGCAGCCTCCCCAGTGGTATATACAGGCCCCAGCAGTATTACAGCAGCCCCAGTGGTATACAGCAGCCTCCTCAGTGGTATATACAGGCCCCAGCAGTATTACAGCAGCCTCCCCAATGGTATATACAGGCCCCAGCAGTATATACATCAGCCCCAGTGCTATATACAGGCCCCAGCAGTATATACAGCAGCCCCAGTGGTATATACAGGCCCCAGCAGTATATACAGCAGTCCCAGTGGTATATATAGGCCCCAGCAGTATATACAGCAGCCCAAGTGGTATACACAGGCCCCAGCAGTATATACAGCAGCCCCATGGGTATACAGGCGCGCCCCCCCCCCCCATCAGTGGGATACAGGGTTCCCCTTGCTGCCGCACACCTGTAAAGTAATACATGATTATACTTATCCCTGTCGCTGTCGCCGCTGTCACCGCGCTCCTCCGGTCTTCATGCTTCCTCCTCCGGTGCACAGGAAATGATGTCATTGCCTGCGCCCGCCGGAGGAGGAAGCATGAAGACCCGGAGGAGCGCGGTGACAGCGACAGGGATAAGTATAATCATGCATTACTTTACAGGTGTGCGGCAGCAAGGGGGGCCCTGTATCCCACTGATGGGGGGCGCGCCTGTATACCGATGGGGGGGCGGGTGGCCCTGTATACTGTATGACTCGTGTATAAGCCGAGGGGGGAACTTTTCAGCACATTTTTTGTGCTGAAAAACTCGGCTTATACACGAGTATATATGGTACTTATCATTAAAGGGGCATTTCTTAGGGGTGTTACTAAGGGTGATTACATCATATTATGCTGAATCTACATTTTATTCTGAAAAAAACATTCAATTCATATAGTGTGTGTTAGTTCACATTTTAGCCTTGGATTAGTACAGTCAGTCCGGGAACATTCTGATAAGAACTGCTAAGTCTAAATCAAAACAATATATATATTAGCTTCTATGGCTACTTTCAGACTACGATTTTTAAGGGAGCTGATGCTGTCCGATAAAATCGGACAGCATCGGCTCCCTTCTGATGCCTGGAATCGGATGCCAAACAGGCATCCAATTCCAGCATAAAATCGCTGCCTCCGGGCTGGCTTCTGGTGTCCTCCCGGTGTCTGCAGAGGTCTTCTTCTTCTGTACAGGACCTGCCGTGATGTCACAATCACGTGACCGCAGGTTTTTTTTTTTTAAATCAGATAAATGTTATTAGAATCAGCAAGGAATAACAAAGCATAATACAATCCTTCACAATGTCAATTTTTCCCCCTTGTATAAACCTCCCAAAAACTGTCCCCCTCCCCACAAAATAACAACCCCCCCTTTTCCCTTACCCAGGCTAGACAACAATCAATCTATTCCAAATACTAACACGCTCCCATACATTTAGCGTTGACAGTGTTCTCACTAGTATCAAGCTGTACCGTTATATCGTGCTTATCAGTTATCGTATTTGACTGGCGTCTGCCAGAGACAGCACAATTATTTCCACGGTGCCCAGAGGCGGTCCAGGTATTTAGCATTTTTCCTCTTAAAGTATATTTTTTCTTCCAGTTTAATCACATAAGAGACTTGTCTAAGAAACTCCCGCCTAGAGGGTGTTTCCTCCAAGATCCAATATTTGGCAATGAGTTTCCTGGCTATGTACAGGAGGCGAGCTATGGCTATCTTCCCCATAGAGTCTACCTCTATTTCCTCCACATACCCAAGTATGCAGACCACCGGGGTCTCGCGGAATCACACAGTGATATTTCCCTTCTATTAGGGTGAGGATTACAATCCAGAAGGATGCGAGGCGTGGACACTCCCAGATCATGTGCAGGATGCCCGCATCTTCTAGCCTGCATCTCGGACATTCCGAGTCTGACCGCAGCCCAATCCTGTGCAGAAAGACCGGGGACCGGTATGCCCTGTGAACAAGCAAGAGCTGGGACATTCTACCTGGTTCACTTAAAGATAATTTGGGGATGTACTCTAAAATTGTGTTCCATTTATCCTCAGACAGAACTCCTACATCCCTTTCCCACCTCACCTTCGCTTTCACAGGATGTTTCAGAAGGAATGTGTGCAATAGGTCAGCATAGATCGAGGTAATCACCCCCTTCGATCTTCCAGACATGCAAATGTAGTCCAGTACAATATCGGTCAGTATGCACAAATTCCTTACTTTACTCTGTTTGTGATATGCATGTTTAACCTGTGCATACTGAAAGCCATGCCTATCCGTCAGACTGAATTCTGACTTCAAGGATTCAAATGATTTGAGGCCATGTCGGTCGATCACCTGATTTAAGCATATTATCCCTCTGCAAGTCCATTCCCTCAATTCTCCCATTTTATAGAATTCCCCAAGATGCATATTATTCCAGATTGGGGTATACACCGTCGCCCCGTTGACCCCCCTGAGAGTCTTCACCTTCGTCCACAATCTGTGCACCAGGTCAAGCGTTGGACACCTCCTACCAGCCCTCCCAAACAGACCCATCTCTAAACCCTGTACCAACGGGCGTCTATTAATGTAATTTTCCAGAATAGCCTGAAGCGAGCCTTCTCTCGCCCCGTCCACCCATCCCCTCAGATGTTGGGCCTGAGCAGCTAGGAAATAAATCCAAGGGTTGGGCAGGGCAAGACCTCCCTCCTCCTTGGGCCGCTGCAAAGTCTCCAATTTAATTCTCGGTTGTTTGCCTCCCCAAACCAGATCCCTAAAAATTGCCGTAATACGCTGGAATATTGCCTGTGGAATCCACACAGGGGAGTTGTGTAAAACATAAAGTAACTTTGGCATTAACACCATCTTAATCAGATTGGTGCGACCCACTGCCGATAGGGGCAGCCTACTCCACGTGTCCGCCTTAGCTTTCAGAAGCCCAATTATTGGCCGCACATTAAGATCTAGAAATTCCTTAATCGGTGCTGCAATCTGAATACCTAGGTATTTAAACACTTTCACTCTTTTTAAAAGCGTATGGGCCACCTCCTCCACACCTCGATCCTCCACACTGTCCACCTCCATCAAATGTGACTTACCCCAGTTAATCTGGAGACCAGACAGACGTCCAAAGCTATCCACTATGTCCATGGCATTAGTCAGAGAGTCCTTCGAGTCTTGTAAGAATAGTAGAATGTCGTCAGCATACAGGGCTACCCTCTCCTCCACCGAACCATATCTAAATCCAGTAATCGAATTAGTTTGTCTCAATACCGCCGCCAACGGCTTAATGGCCAGGGCAAACAGTAACGGGGAGAGAGGGCAGCCCTGTCTGGTCCCCCTCGTCAGACTGAATCTATCCGTCCTACCTCCGTTCACCCTAATCCGGGCCAGCGGGGAAGAGTACAGCAACCGCACCCTTTGTTGTGAACACCGTACCAAAACCCATATGATGCATGACCCGCCAGAGATACTCCCACTCCACACTGTCGAAGGCCTTGTGTGCATCAAGGGACACCACCACTCTGTGGCCAGAATTATCAGCAGCCATCTGAATATTCAGAAACAGCCGACGTAAGTTAATGGCAGTCGATCTGTCCGGCATGAATCCAGTCTGGTCCGGATGCACCACACCAGTAATCACCCGAGTCAGCCGGCCCGACAGTACCTTGGCCAACAACTTGACATCAGTCGACAGTAGAGATATGGGTCTGTACGAGTCTGGCTTCGTGACATCCTTGTTTTCTTTGGGTATAACCACTATGGTCGCCTCCCTCATAGACTGGGGCAAATGTCCCTCCTCCATAGCCGTCAGTAGAACCTCCCGCAGTCTGGGTAGCATCACCTCCCCCAGAAGCTTATATACTTCTACCGGCAACCCATCCGCCCCAGGAGCCTTGTTCTTAGTCATGGATGCCATGGCTTCCTCTAGTTCCTCCAACGTCAGTGGTCCCTACGTGACCGCATGTTAACATGGTGTAACCTGCGGTCACATGACTGTGACATCACGGCAGGTCCTGTACAGAAGAAGAAGACCTCTGCAGACACCGGGAGGACACTGGGTGCCTGCGGGAGACGGCGGGGGCCTCGGGGATAGGTGAGCATATATATATAGTTTTTTTAACCCCTGTTGTCCCAGTTAGGAGCAGTTTTACTGTACTGAGCATGCTCAGTACAGTAAAATCGGGTCCGAGGATGCATCAGATGTTTCCTCGGACCCTGCTCCATAGGGCCCCATGTTAAATTGATCGGACCAAATCGGATGTGCAGTAAATGCCATCCGATTTGTTCCGATCCGAGTTTGTCCGATTTTATTTTCGGTGCAAAAATCGGAGCATGCTCCGATTTTTGCACCGATAACAAAATCGGACAGAATCGGATCGGACCAAATCAGATGGCATTTAGTGCACATCCGATTCGGTCCGATGCCCATATGGCTGCATGGTGGCTAAAATCGGTCCGATGCTGTCCGATTTTTATCGGACAGCATCGGAAATGCTAAAATCGTAGTGTGAAACCAGCCTAAGACAGAAGAATTTCCAGAGGAGGGGAGGATGAAGGACACTGCAGCCTGCACACTGGAAGATTTCTGGGTGTCTGCAATAATTTATTAACTATTTATTGCCATGACAGCACCGTGCCCCTACCACTCCGATTGGCCAACACAACTGCGTTCCCATTGGTCATTCTTTTTTGGATATCTGCCTACTACATGATGCATATGCCCTTTCTACTAGCTCACTCCTGCACGCTCGTGTCACGTGTTGCGGCTTCCAAAAGGACGGCTCGTGTGGCTCTGTGGATTACATTATGAATGGCTATGTGTGCATCTGTTGTTTTCTGCTTACCTATGTAAACAACACTCTGGACATATGTAGTGGGATTGTGTGTGGCCCTGGCTGAACTATGTGTGTGCAGACATGTGTGTGTGCAGATACTGATGACTACCTCCATCCTCAACAAACACAATACAAATGGATTGTCCCCTAAGCCATTGCGGGGGACAACATGGCTACACAGGCCTTGTTAGTGTATTTGGTTATTGGTCAGGTGAGTGACCAATGAGGTATTTATATTTATTGACCTATTAGGTCTGAGTTACACTGGCAGTTGCTGGGGTGACCCTGACAACTGCCAGGTGATGTGTGGTGACAGCCTGTGATTGGCTGTGATATTTAGGCGGCAAGATTGAGCCAGTATTTAACCCCTTCAGGACCCAGCCTATTTTGACCCTAAAGACCTTGGCATTTTTTGCAATTCTGACCAGTGTCCCTTTATGAGGTTATATCTCTGGAACGCTTCAACCGATCCTAGCGATTCTGAGATTGTTTTTTCGTGACACATTGGGCTTCATGCTAGTGTTAAATTTAAGTCGATAATTTTTGTGTTTATTTGTGAAAAAATCAAAAATATGGCAAAAATTTTGAAAATTTCACAATTTTCACATTTTTTATTTTTTTTTTCTGATAAACCAGAGAGATATGTGACAGAAAAAAGTTATGAAATAATATTTCCCACATGTCTACTTCACATCAGCACAATTTTGGAAAAAAAAAAATTTTTTGGTAGGACGTTATAAGGGTTCAAAGTTCATGAGCAATTTTTCATTTTTCAACCAAAATTTACAAAGCCATTTTTTTTAGTGACCACATCACATTTGAAGTCCTTTTGAGGGGTGTACATGACAGAAAACACCCAAAAGTGACACCATTCCAAAAACTGTACCCCTCAAGCTACTCAAAACTATATTCAAGAAGATGATTAACCCTTCAGGTGCTTCACAGGACCTAAGGCAAAGTGGAAACAAAAAATGGATATTTTAATTTTTTTCTCAAAAATGTTCTTTTAGCCTCAATTCTTTCATTTTCACAGGGGCAACGGGATAAAATGGATCTTAAAATGTGTTGTGCAAATTCTCCCGAGTACACAGATACCTCATATATGGTCATAAACCACTGTTTGGGCGCACGGCAGGGCTCAGAAGGGAGGGAGCGCAATTTGAATTTTGGAGCTAATTTTACATCCAAAAAGTGAAATGGCGCTCCTTCCCTTCTGAGCCCTGCTGTGTGCCCAAACAGTGGTTTATGACCACATATAAGGTATCGGTGTACTCAGGAGAAATTGCTCAACAAATTTTAGGATGAATTTTATGCTGTTGCCATGTGAAAACGAAAAAATTTAGGCTAAAAAAAAATTTTTGTGAAAAAAAAAAGTACTATTTCATTTTTACAGATCAATTTGTAAAGCACCTGGGGGTTCAATATGCTCACTACCCATCTACATATGTTCCCTGGGGGGTCTAGTTTCCAAAATGGGGTCACTTGTGGGGGAGCTCCAATGTTTAGGCACACAGGGGCTCTCCAAAAGCGACATGGTGTCCGCTAACAATTTGAATAAAAATCAGCTCAAATTGTTAGCTGTCACCATGTTGCGTTTGGTGAGCCCCTGTGTGCCTAAACATTGGGGCTCCGCAACAAGTGACCCCATTTTGGAAACTAGACCCCCCAGGGAACGTATCTAAATGCATAGTGAGTACTTTGAACCCCCAAGTGCTTCACAAATCCATCCATAAATATGAAAAAGCACTTTTTTTTTCCACAAAAATTTCTTTTTTCATTATTACGGACCAATTTGTGAAGCACCTGGGAGTTCAAAGTGCTCACTATGCAGCTAGGTATGTTCCCTGGGGGGTTTAGTTTCCAAAATGGGGTCACTTGTGGGGGAGCTCTAATGTGGAGACGCACAGGGGCTCTCCAAACACGACATGGTGTCCGCTAACAATTTGAATGCAAAATGAGCTCAAATTGTTAGCGGACACCATGTCACGTTTGGTGAGCCCCTGTGTGCCTAAACATTGGGGCTCCCCCACAAGTGACCACATTTTGGAAACTAGACCCCCCAGGGAACGTATCTAGATGCATATTGAGCACTTTGAACCCCCAGGTGCTTCACAAATTGATCTGTAAAAATGAAAAAGTACTTGTTTTCCGCAAAAAAAATTTTTTTCCATTAATTTGTGAAGCACCTGGGGGGTCAATATGCTCACTATCCATCTAGATATGTTCCCTGGGGGGTCTAGTTTCCAAAATGGGGTCACTTGTGGGGGAGCTCCAATGTTTAGGCACACAGGGGCTCTCCAAAAGCGACATGGTGTCCGCTAACAATTTGAATAAAAATCAGCTCAGATTGTTAGCTGTCACCATGTTGCGTTTGGTGAGCCCCTGTGTGCCTAAACATTGGGGCTCCGCAACAAGTGACCCCATTTTGGAAACTAGACCCCCCAGGGAACGTATCTAGATGCATAGTGAGTACTTTGAACCCCCAGGTGCTTCACAAATTCATCCATAAAAATGAAAAAGCACTTTTTTTTTCCACAAAAATTTCTTTTTTCATTATTACGGACCAATTTGTGAAGCACCTGGGGGTTCAAAGTGCTCACTATGCAGCTAGATATGTTCCCTGGGGGGTCTAGTTTCCAAAATGGGGTCACTTGTGGGGGAGCTCTAATGTGGAGACGCACAGGGGCTCTCCAAACACGACATGGTGTCCGCTAACAATTTGAATGCAAAATGAGCTCAAATTGTTAGCGGACACCATGTCACGTTTGGTTAGCCCCTGTGTGCCTAAACATTGGGGCTCCCCCACAAGTGACCCCATTTTGGAAACTAGACCCCCCAGGGAACGTATCTAGATGCATAGTGAGCACTTTGAACCCCCAGGTGCTTCACAAATTGATCTGTAAAAATGAAAAAGTACTTGTTTTCCGCCAAAAAATTTTTTTTCCATTAATTTGTGAAGCACCTGGGGGGTCAATATGCTCACTATCCATCTAGATAAGTTCCCTGGGGGGTCTAGTTTCCAAAATGGGGTCACTTGTGGGGGAGCTCTAATGTTTAGGCACACAGGGGCTCTCCATATGCGACATGGTGTTCGCTAACAATTGGAATTGTTAGCGGACACCATGTTGCGTATGGAGAGCGTCTGTGTGACTAAACATTAGAGCTCCCCCACAAGTGACCCCATTTTGTAAACTAGACCCCCAAGGAAGGTATCTAGATGCATAGTGTGCACTTTGAACCTCCAGGTGCTTCACAAATTGATCTGTAAAAATGAAAAAATAATTTTTTTGTGGAAAAAAAAGTACTTTTTTATTTTTATGGATCAATTTGTGAAGCACTTGGGGGTTCAAAGTGCTCACTATGCATCTAGATACGTTCCTTGGGGGGTCTAGTTTCCAAAATGGGGTCACTTGTGGGGGAGCTCCAATGTGTAGGCACACAGGGGCTCTCCATACGCAACCTGGTGTTTGCCAATAATTGGAATTGTTAGCGGACACCAGGTCGTGTATGGAGAGCCCCTGTGTGCCTAAACATTGGAGCTCCCCCACAAGTGACAACATTTTGGAAACTAGAAACCCCAGGGAACATATCTAGATGCACAGTGAGCACTTTGAACCACCATGTGCTTCACAAATTGAGACGTATAAATGAATAAAGAAACTTTTTGTGAAAAAACATACTAGTCTAGTAGTTGCAATTCGCAGCATAGGGGACCCATGGGGCTCTGCCATATTTTTGGTCCAGCCAGGTACAACTTGGCAGCTACGGACTGCCACCAGCCTCCAGCTGCCTCGTCATACCTGGCTGGAACCAAAAATACAACGAAGCCTATTTTTTTTTTATTTCTAGAATTATTTCTAGAAAAAAATGACATAGGGCTCCGCCATATTTTTGGTCCAGCCAGATACAACTTGGCAGCTACGGACTGCCACCAGCCCCCAGCTGCCTCGTCATACCTGGCTGGAACCAAAAATACAGCGAAGCCTATTTTTTTTTTATTTCTAGAAATATTTCTAGAAAAAAAATTACATAGGGCTCCGCCATATTTTTTGTCCAGCCAGGTACAACTTGGCAGCTACGGACTGCCACCCACCCCCAGCTGCCTCGTCATACCTGGCTGGAACCAAAAATACAGCGAAGCCCATTTTTTTTTTAATTTCTAGAACTAATTCTAGAAAAAAAATTACGTGGGGCTCCGCCATATTTTTGGTCCAGCCAGGTACAACTAGGCAGCTGGGGGCTGGAATCCTCAGCATAGAGAGGCCCAAGCGTTCTGGGCCCCCCATGCTGCGAATTGCAGCCCGCAGCCGCCCCAGAAAATGGCGCATTCATTGAAGCGCCATTTTCTGGCGCTGTACCCACGCTCTTCCAGTTGCCCTGGTGCCGGTGGCTAACTGGGTAATAAAGGGGTTAATGCCAGCTTTTTATTGGCAGCTGGCACTAAGCCCGAGATTCATAATATAGGGCCAATGTTAGACCCGCCATTAGGAATCTCTAGTACGGTAAATAGTCAATAAATACACACAGAGAAAAATCTTTTTATTTGAAAAATAAACACAGACACAATTCGGACTCCATCTTTATTATAAAAAGATCCGACGTAGTCCACAACGAAGGTCCCACGACGCTCGATCGCTCCGACGTAGTCCATAACGAAGGTCCCACGACGTTTGATTGTCTCCGACGTAGTCCACAACGAAGGTCCCACGACGCTCGATCACCTTTGCTTTCAGATCGCTACTCTGGAGCCCGATCCGCCAGCATGGTGATCGAGCTGCAGAAAGTGATCTGACACCCCGGGCGCAGTGACCCATTATGTGCATCACTGCGCCTGGGCTGCCAGATCACTTTCCGCAGCTCGATCCCCATGCATGGGATCGAGCTGCGGAAAGCGATCTGGCAGCACAGGCGCATTGACCCACTATGTGCATCACTGCGTCCGGGCTGTCAGATTGCTTTCTGCAGCTCGATGCCCATGCAGGGAGATCGGGCTGCAGAGCAGCGATCTAAGAGCCTGGGCGCAGTGACCCACTATGTGCATCACTGCGCCTGGGCTGCCAGATTGCTTTCCGCAGCTCGATCCCCATGCATGGGGATCGAGCTGCGGAAAGCGATCTGGCAGCACAGGCGCATTGACCCACTATGTGCATCACTGCGTCCGGGCTGTCAGATTGCTTTCTGCAGCTCGATGCCCATGCAGGGAGATCGGGCTGCAGAGCAGCGATCTAAGAGCCTGGGCGCAGTGACCCACTATGTGCATCACTGCGCCCGGGCTGTTAGATAGCTTTCTGCAGCTCGATCCCCATGCATGGGGATCGAGCTGCGGAAAGTGATCTGGCAGCCCAGGCGCAGTGATGCACATAGTGGGTCACTGCGCCCGGGGTGTCAGATCATTTTCTGCAGCTAGATCCTCAGAATCCAGCTGTAGAAAGTGATCTGACAGATCCAGTACAGTGATCCACAGTGATCTCATAATGGTCACTGTGGATCACTGTGCTGGATCTGTCAGATCACTTCCTACAGCTGGATCCTCAGGATCTAGCTGTAGAAGTCATCTGACAGCTCCAGCACAGAGCTGTCAGATGCGGAAGCGGCCGGAGAGAAGAGGAGCGGGACGCAGCCGTGCAGCAGGATGGAGCGCGATCGCCGGAGGGGTGAGTGGGAGAGGCGATCGACGCTCCGGTGATCGGGGGGGGGCAGGCAGGGGGAAGAGGGGGGGTGACAGGAGATGGGGGGCACTCAGAGGAGGAGGAGGAGGCGGGCGGCAGGAAGAGGAAGCCCGCGGCAGGGACAGGAAGCGGGGGGACAGGTATAGCCCCCTCCAGTGATGATGGGAGTGATTTGATGAGATTGATCACTCCCATCATCGCCGCTCCTGTGCCCACGCTCCTGTCTCTTACGGACCTCCGCTCCTGAGTCTCCTCCGGTCCCCGGATCTGTGCCGCTCTCCTCCAGTCCCCACATCTCTGTGCTGCACTCCTCCGATCCCCGGATCGGTGCAGCTCTCCTCGGGTCCCCGCAATCTCTGGCCGCTCTTCTCCGGTCCCCGCATCTGTGGCCGCTCTCCTCCGGTCATCCGCACCTGTGGCCGGTTTCCCCCGGTCCTCCCGCTCCCGGAGGAGAGTGGGGAGAGTGGGCACAGCAGGGCACATAAGGTGGGACCGGAGGAAACATGATCGGAGCGGCCATGATGGGAGGAAGGGGCATAGCCGCATAATTACTGTGATTGGCTGCTGGAAGTTCCAGCAGCCAATCACAGTGATCACAGACGAGGGGTGGCTAAGCCACCCCCCCTGTAGTCAGCCTAAGGTCCCCTGCTTGCTGTAGCCCCGGTGAGATATCGCCGACGCCGCTCACCGGGGCTACAAGACCGGGATCCCGCCATGACGTTGTGGGACGTCACAGGTCGGGAAGACACAGATTTCTATGACGTCCCACAACGTCATAGGTCGTGAAGGGGTTAAGGGAGAGTTTTCTGTCAGGTCTCTCAGGCCGTGACAGGAAATCAAAGGATGGAAGGACTTGTGTCTGACCTGCTGCTTCGTGCCACTCAGGAGGGTGGTGAAGACTGGCTGAGGGCATGTTTGGCTTCACCTTCGGTTGTTCCTTGCCCCTTGGCTGTTACCTCTGTTCCTGCTTCTGTCTCTGATCCTGCCGGTCCTGTACCTCATCCTGTGGGCTCCGCAGTACCTGAAGTGCTGGATGTAAATTCACCTCGTCGCCTGAGGATGAAGAGGAGCCATAGGGAGCGTTATTCTCCCTCACCTACTCGGCGCTCTCAGCTGTCTCTCGCAGCAGTGCCTCTGCTGAGTCCCGGCTTAAATCTCCTTCAATCCCGAGGTCTCGAGGGACTGGCAAAGCCTCGCAAAGTTTTCAGGCTCCTCGGGTATCTCGGCCTCCTGTCAGGACGCCGGCTCCAGCAGGCCTGCCTCTGCCAGCCATAAACTCTCAGGCTTCTGCATTGATGTCCCCTCCGGCCCCTCCTCCTACCCATATTACAGCTAGTTTTGATGCTTCTTTAGCAACATGTATAGCAGCTCTCCTGTCTCAGGGAGCTGTTCAGCAGGCTGGACTTCCTCTGCCTGCTTCTTTCTTGGGTGATCCCTCTGTGGGTTGCCAAGGGAACCTGGACTCAGCTTCTCTGCACACAGCCTCAGTGCCTTTTCATCACAGCTCTACAAGACATGAAGCTGCCTCCCGGGCATGGATGTCTGGGGGTTCCTCAGATGAAGACGCCAGCTCATCTCATCGCTTACCTTCAGGTCAGGATCTCCCTTCAGCCCGTGATCTTTTCATAGCTGGGTTCAAGCCTTCTCAATATACGCTGCTGTGTTGGGAGAGAAATTTCCTACGCTTTGTAGCGGTCTCTTCCAGCACTTGGATATTATCATGGAGGCCTATAAACATTTTGGTGGTTCTGCTTGGCTGCATTATGATGAGGCATTTAGGCAAAAAATGTCCGTTCACCCATCTATTAAGGTACCTTTACACGCCGCGACGGCAGGCTGGATACATCCCGCTACTTCACGTGCACGAGCACGCTCAAACGGTTACAAACGGTCAACGCACCCTCTTTACACGCCGCCACAAGGTGCGCTACGCCACGCTACATCTATAGCTAGCTACATCGCCGGGTGTCTCAAGTAGCCAGCTGTAGCTCATTTACACACCGCTATAACCAGCTACTATGGGCGTACCTGGTGCAGCAGGGCCAGCACATAGGCATGCTACAAATGTGGATTACGAGCCGTCCGTACGCTGATAGGACGAAGCAATAACATCCTGATTGGGCAGGCAATGCAGGAGGCTGAGTAATACAGCACGCTCGAGCGATTGTGTAGTGTGACTCGTCAGCTCCTTAAATATGCCTCCCTATGCAGCGACTACCAATCGTCATGCAGCAGCTTCCACCAATGATCGCACATGGGGCGCGGTAACACGGAGCCAGGGTCACGCCTTAGCTACATTGGAGGCTGTCCCGAGTTCCCTTCCGTTGCTTCTTTACATGCCGATACAGCTCGCTACCATCGGTGTTGTAGCCATCAGTTTTCGAGCAGAGCTAGGAAACAGATGTATCTGTTGCCGGCTGTATCGTCACGTCTTCAGACGCCGCTACGACGGGCTACATTGGCGCTACAAGCTACATTTGTAGCCTGTAGCGGGATGTATCCAGCCTGCCGTCGCGGCGTGTAAAGGGCCCTTTAGGTGGGGAGTGAAGGATGTTGGCCTTTGGCTAAATTTGATGTTGCCTCAACGTTCCTCTTCTCAGAAGCAGTTGGCAGTGCAATCAACTCGCAAAGGTGTTTGCTTTGCCTTTAATGAATCTACCTGCAAGTGGCAGGCGTCTTGTCGTTTTCGACATGAATGCTCCACTTGTGGGGGATCGCACCCTGCCTTCAAATGTTACCGTAGGCAGAACCAGTCTGGTCAGCCGGGGTCAAAGGAACCCATTTTCAAAAACAATGACTCCGGTGAACCTGTCAGGCATGCTACCCTGGCTAGACAGGTTCCCAGACAGGGAGATAGCCAACCTATTAATTGATGGTTTTAGTGAGGGCTTTCCAGTTCCTGAGTTTCTTGGGTCTGGTTGCTCTATAGTGCGTAATTTGGCCTCTGTCAGATCACATCCTGAGGTAGTGTCCCGGTATATTGAGAAGGAATTGCAGTTGCACCGCATTGCTGGCCCATTTGATTTTCCCCCATTCGACAATTTTCGGATCTCCCTATTAGGGGTGCTTCCGAAAAAAGAATTGGGAAGCTTCCGGATTATTCATCATTTATCTTTTCCCAAGGGCCATTCGTTAAATGATGAAGTGGATGCGTCTGTTGCATCAGTTCAATACAGCTCCTTTGATGACACTATCGAGTTACTTCGCAAGTGTGGGCGTAACGCCTTACTTGCTAAGTCAGACATAAAATCTGCGTTTCGGTTTCTCCCAGTCCATCCATCAGGTTTTAATTCCTTGGGTTTTTTCTTTAATGGTTGTTTTTATTTTGACATGTGTCTTCCTATGGGGTTTTCGCTTTCTTGCTATTATTTTGAGGGTTTTGCTAAATTTTTGGAATGGGTTGTCAATGTTAACATTTCAGCGGGGGGAGTCGTTCATTATCTCGATGATTTTTTGTTTGGGGGTGATTCCTCTTCTTTTGTTTGTCATGATTTGCTAGCTAGGTTTATGGAGTTGATGCATTCCTTTGGGGTTCCTTTGTCTGCAGAGAAGACGGTTTTTCCTTGTCATCGTCTAGAGTATTTAGGTATTACTATTGACACTGTCCGCTGGGAGCTTAGTTTATCTGTCGAAAAAATTTTAAAACTTCAGGAATTGATTGATACCATGTTGTCTAAAGAGAAGCCTAGTCTTCGGGATTTTCAGCGCCTTTTAGGCAGTCTTAATTTTGCTTTGCGGATTCTTCCGATGGGTAGACCTTTTTTGCGTAGATTATATGATGCTACAAAGGGTGTTTCTACTCCAGGTAGTCATATTCGCTTGACAGCTCCGTTGTGTGACGATCTTTTGGTCTGGCGTCGTTTTTTGTCAGACTTTAACGGCATTTGTTGTTTTCCAGAAAATTTTGTGTCTGCAGATTCCATTAATTTGTATTTCCATGTTGATGTTACGTCAGGTATAGGTCTTGTTTTTGGCCAGGCTTGGAGTTTTTCTGCCTTTCCGGAGAATGTCGTATCGACGTATTATTTTGGTAATGAAGTGGGCCTTGAGCTGTTTGCTGTTCTTGCTATTTTGAATATTTGGGGTTTAGCACTGGCTAATAAGAGAATAGTTTTTTCCTCTGGATGTATTGGCACGATTTTTGCTATCAATGCATTAACCTCTAAGAACGTTATTGTCACTAAAATTTTGCGTCAGTTAGTATTTTTGTGTTTACATCATAATGTGGGGTTGCGGGCTACTTTTTCAAAGGCCTCCGCTAATCGGGCAGCCCTTTTCCTTTCTCAGCAGCGTCTATCGGAATTGGACGGGATCCCCTTTCCAGTTGGTCTTTGGGAGAGCCTCCTGGAATGACAGAATTTTTTATACAGAACTCTATCGCTCACTCAACTTGGGCCTCCTATTCGGCCGCATGGCGTGAGTGGCAGAATTTTTGTAAACTGCAAAATATGAACTGTGTATGTTCTGATGTCAGTTTTGTCCTATCTTTTTGTAAGTTTTGTGTATCTAAAGGGCTTAGTCACTCAGCATTGTCAAAAACGCTATCAGGCATTTCTTTTTTTTCAAAAATTGTATGGTGGCACTTCCTTAATTTGCCTTTTTCCTGTTCGCCAGTTCATGAAAGGTTTTCGGAAGAATCAGTTTCACCCAGACTGTAGGAGACCTATCTCTGTTGATCTATTATCTAAATTGTGGTTTGTTTTGGATGAAATTTGTTATAGTAAATTTGAAATTTGCTTGTTTCGCACATGTTTTGTTTTAGCTTTTTTTGCTGCCCTTCGTATCGGTGAGTTAATTTCCTATCGTAAATCCCGCCTGTCGGGTCTTTTGGTAGGGGATATTCAACTGTTTGATGATTCATTATTGATTTTGATTCGTTCCTCCAAAACTGATCAGCTTGGGAAAGGTTCTCGCATTAGGTTGAAGAGTATTCCTGATTCTTTTCTTTGCCCCATTTTTAATATGAGAAAGTGGCTGGAGATTCACCCTTCTTTTACTGGTTCCCTGTTTCTTCATCAAAATGGGGAACCAGTGACCAGCTTTCAATTCAGATCTATTTTGAGAAAATGTTTGGTTAGATTAAATTTGAGCCATTTAAAAATCTCTTCTCACTCATTCAGGATAGGCGCTGCTACAGAGGCGGCGAGATCTGGTTTGAGTGAGAGAAAAATCCGGGCGATGGGTCGATGGTCATCTGCTAGGGCACAATTATACATTCGGCCAGACCTGCTACCTAATTTATGATCTGTTTCCTTTTAGGTCCTTTTATTGTGTGGATAATAGGACATTCTTTTATCCATTGGGCTCATCGGAGGGCTATGGTACGCCAATATTCGGAAAACCTGTCCTTTGACCGCAGTCAAGTTTTATTATTCTGGCACGGTGTTGGAGGAATGAGATTAGCTAACTTATGCAAATGTTTAAGTTACCTTTCATCTGTTTTTCCCCTTCCTGATGCGATTTTGCTTCATTTAGGCGGGAACGATCTCGGGAAATTCCCTGTTTGGATTTTTTGTCTTATTTTCAGAGGGATTGTCGTCTGATTAAGGACATGTTTCCAGGCGTGACAATTTTATTTTCCGAGATCGTTCCTCGACTTATTTGGTCCTCCGAGAATTTGAAGTTTCATGAATCCATCAGGAAGTGGGTTAATAAATTGATGGAAAGATTTTTTACTGCCACTGGCGATATTTCTTATAGGCATACAGATTTAGAAGGCTTTCCGCAAGGTTTTTACAGGTATGACGGAGTTCATTTGAGCGACGTTGGTCTTGACATATTTAATTTAGGGTTACAAAATTTGTTGGAGAATTGGCTGTGGCTTTGTTGGGGGGTCTCATGCTAGGAGCATTTCGCCCGGTTGGGTAAAATCGCCCATTGTCTTGGGCTGATTTCGGTTATTTATTTGGTAAATATGCATTGATAGTAAAGTTTGAATATTCGTGAATGGTTAATTTTAACCTGTGGTTTTTCATTATTTATTTGATGAATTAATAAAGATATTTACCTTAATAAAGCCACACGGCCAATTTTATCCAACATTAATTTGTGTCAGTTGTCTAAGTTATTTTATTTATAGTTATGTTATAGGCTTTGTGTTGCCATGGATTGTTCCCTAAGCCATTGCGGGGGACAACATGGCTACACAGGCCTTGTTAGTGTATTTGGTTATTGGTCAGGTGAGTGACCAATGAGGTATTTATATTTATTGACCTATTAGGTCTGAGTTACACTGGCAGTTGCTGGGGTGACCCTGACAACTGCCAGGTGATGTGTGGTGACAGCCTGTGATTGGCTGTGATATTTAGGCGGCAAGATTGAGCCAGTATTTAAGGGAGAGTTTTCTGTCAGGTCTCTCAGACCGTGACAGGAAATCAAAGGCCCTCCCGCCCTCCCTGTTATTAATGTATCTGATATGCAATTTTTCCTTTTCTTATTTGGATAATTTGTTTCTTTTTAATGGTTTTTCTATATAAAAAAAAAAAAATACCTTTGTTTTTGTAAAAGACCAGTTGCTCTTTCTTTCTCTTTCCTTTGTCGAGTGGCTTTGTTAGAGGGGTAAAATCGCCCATTGTCTTGGGCTTATTTCGGTTATTTATTTGGTAAATATGCATTGATAGTAAAGTTTGAATATTCGTGAATGGTTAATTTTAACCTGTGGTTTTTCATTATTTATTTGATGAATTAATAAAGCCACATGGCCAATTTTATCCAACATTAATTTGTGTCAGTTGTCTAAGTTATTTTATTTATAGTTATGTTATAGGCTTTGTGTTGCCATGTTTATGTGTGTGGACACATACCCATATGTAAATCCATATAATATATAGACATGGAGACCCAGTCTGAGCATACAGTGTGGGGCCAAAGGCCTGTGTACTGTACTTTAACAGACAATGCTGCTGGGACCCATAATGACCATTGTGTTCTCACATACCTCTATGCACAGCTTAATGGTATGTGCAACAGCCCTGTAGTTAAAAGGAAAGACAGACACAGGTTGTTCTGATCAGATTTTTTTTCATTTGTGCACACAATAAAATTACAAGAACATACCGAACAAAAACACAAGTGTTAACATCACACAAGTAATACAAATGTGAGCTCAAACAATGGCCATAACAACAATAATAAAGATACATTAAACAAATACATAACATTTAAAGGCCAACAAAAAAACAACACACTAACCAAAAACCCTCCTTATGGTGCAGCCACAATGGTGACTACACCCTCCTGCTGGTGGTGGTGCCTGACAACCCCAGCCACCCTACTCCTGTTGTTGCTGCCAGGCCACTGCTCCAGGGCCATTGAAGTAGGAGCACTAGCTGTCCCTGCTGCTCCTGGCAACCTGCGGACTCCGACCCTGGCTCAGCAGCTGGAGTGGCGCCAGACCTGGGTCGGTTGCACGTCACGCCCTGGGATGGAGTTCCCCCTATTGTGGAGTCCACTGAATCCACATAACCTGCGTGTATGATGCAGTATCCCTACGATGTAGGACGTTATGCCACGCACAGCATGCCAGCACTACTATATCTATAGATTCCAGTTTCATATTCATAGGCGTATGAAACACGCGGAATCTATTAGCCATGATCCCGAACGCATTTTCAACCACACGGCGAGCCCGGGATAGACGGTAATTGAAAATATGCTGCTCAGAAGTAAAAGTCCTCTGGTGATATGGCCGAAGTAGGTGAGAATGAAGTGGAAAGGCTTCATCCCCCACAAATGCTAAGTTTAGATGACCGGATGTGTCATCATTTGAGGGCAAGTTAAGAGCACCTCTCCTCAGCTGTTGCCCAAAGGAGCTGTGTCCAAACACACCCCCATCTGAGACACGGCCGTTCATGCCAACATCCACGTAGAAGAACTCATAGTGAGCATCCACGAGGGCCATGAGGATCACACTAAAATAACCTTTATAGTTGGAAAAAAGGACCCGCTGTTGGGGGGGTTGAGTGGATGGTAAGCACGTGAGGATCAATGCCCCACTGCAGTTTGGAAATTGCCAGCGATCAGCAAAACAACTGGCAATGTGCATCCATTCTGCAGTGGTGGTTGGGAACCGCAAAAAGGATGGCACCAGGCACCTCAGGATGGCCTCACACGTCTTGGGTATGATGCGGCTCAGCAGTGGCCGCGACACAGCTGCAGAGTATTGCAGGTCCATCATCGATTGAGGTTCCTGGCAACAGGACGAAGTTACAGCCAACCACTCCTCAGGTGGCACCGCTCTATGCATCACAGTATCCTCACGGGCTTTCCATGGCCGAATGTGGTCCAATAGGAACTTGAATGAGTCCTCGGACATACGGAGATAGTTCCTGAAGTCATGCAGACTCCTGTCCTCCAGCTGATGGACCAGCCGCATGTGGCTCAGGTTGCCTTTTTGAAAAAGCCACTCCCAAAACCACACACGGCGTGGTCTGCGAGCCCCGCAATCTCTCAGCTCCCTCTTCCAGCCACAAATCCTCATGCACCAAGGCAAGAGCCACGAGAAGCCTCTGTTCAGTATCCATGATGAGCAGATGAACCAACCCCTGTGGAACTGGAAAAAACAATTGTAACTCATAAATTACATGTCACAACTCAGCCAAAGCCTACAGTATTTGCTTGCCTACAGACATGCTAAACATACAAGTACCAAAAACAAGGTTCTGATGCAATGGCCATCCCCCTCTGAAATATCCACCATTCACACAACATACAATAACATTGTTTTCACAACATACACACACAAAGAATATGTGGGCAACCAACACATTCCCCATTAACTACATGACCATCCCAAATCTTGCTATTGGTGACAATGTATAACATTTTGTAGATCATCATGTGTAGAAATTACATTACCAAATTCCACAAACCCAATAATATGGGCCGTACATGTAAATTTGTAGGACACACCACGCAAAACCATATTGGCATCACATACAACATGCATGGGTTATGAACATAGCTATGTCAAGGCCACATCACACACTGCAGGAATCAACATTACCAAACTGCATCCCTATTGAGTTCAAAAACTGGATATTGGCCATTCACAATAATGCAAACACACTCAAGGTGTCCACATCACCACAACACATCCCTTTTATGTGTGCAAGTCAGGATACATACCTCAGCCCTGTATATGTTGGCCACACACCATCAATGAGCCAACTTGTGTACACATTACACAATTGAAATCTCAACATATAAGCACACTGAGTAGGGGACATCAACCATTGTCTAACCATGGGTACACTTTTTGAAAGAAATCACAACAAGGTCACGAATACGGAGTCTGGCCTGCACACATCTGAAGGTGTATTTGTGCTGACCAACACACTAGACATGTATGTTACCTAAAAAGCCTCACAACACAATACACTCAACCATCGTAGAAGGGACGTCAGAAGCGTGCTACTTACCCAATGACTCTGGCCAGCTAGCTTGAACACGCACTGGCGTAGCTGCTTTTTATATGCTTTTTATATGCTATGCAGCCAATCACAATGCACTGGCGTCACCAAAGACACACACCCGCCTCGGTGTTGACACACCTGAATCCTGTGATTTGGTGACTCAGGTGCGTTATGATTGGTTGGCGGAACCTTAAAAATGCGCTGTTCAAAGCACTTGTGTGTTGCAAAGTTATATGCAGCATTGTGGTAGTGTCTCTTCAAGCACACTCTGCTGGTCAGACGATAGGTTTAGCGATGTGTATGCCTTCATCAGCTGTACATGACTGTGTTTTTGGCTCCTACCCCTACCTACTGCCCCATCTGTGATGTTGTATAGAATGCTGTTGTCTATGTAGTCTTACATGGACGGTGACTCACCGTGGGCCAGGGAACTCAGGGCTCAAGCGCAGTCTGTAATAAAAAGAGAGAGGGGAGGGGGACAAGAGGCGCAATAGTGCCCTTATCACTAGACACTAGGAATTTCAGCGGTGAACAATGCAATCCACTCACCTACTTCAGTTGTGTGACCCACAACTGGCTTGAAAACATGTAGGATAATATCCTGATGGCTGCTGCTGGACCTCCACCGGCTCCACTCACGAGTGGTTATACCGAGAAATTCAGGGAAGGAAGGTGTGCTGCGGTCCGCGCTACCAGAATCATCAAGGAAGACCCAAGGCAAAGTTATAATCCAAACCTTCTTTATTCTCCTCCTACGCGTTTCAGTGCCAGGTGGGCACTGAAACGCGTAGGAGAAGAATAAAGAAGGTTTGGATTATAACTTTGCCTTGGGTCTTCCTTGATGATTCTGGTAGCGCGGACCGCTGCACACCTTCCTTCCCTGAATTTCAAAGCGCAGTCTGTAGGTCACGGTTCGGTGCCTGAGGCTGTGGGCCCGGTGGTCAATAAAGAAAGGGGAAAAACAAAATAATAAAAAGGGATAAAGTTCTGGTTTGTGACGCCACCTGTAGGTTCCGGTGATGACACCAGCGCTGCTTGATCCTCCGGGGTGATGGGCGGCAGCCAGATGTAATCACTCCCTACAGGACGAGCGGGTTCTCCGGAGCTGTGAGCTGTAATCGTGGAATAGGGCAGCTCGGTTGTTTCTGTAAAGCAATGCAAATCAATGGCATTTCTGGAATAAGGCTCGGACACGCTGCTCGCTCTGAATGGGTATTTACTCGGGTGTTCTGCAGCATACAGAGTAACGCAGTTCTTAATGCCGGGTATTGAACCGGGTGGTTCCTGCAATGAGTAGTGTCCCTCTGAGGCTCCACAGGTGTCCTTCTCTATCTCTTACTGTCCCCTCACGTCGCTGCTTTGTTATTCCCCAGCCGGAACACTGAGGGCCTTCGGTTTGGTCACCGCTTAACGTCTCACGGCCCCTGGCCTTCAATGGTGGGTGCTCCCGGGATAGCTGCGGTGGTTGGTGGTTTGTGAGTCGGGCTCCTATGAAGCGTACCACCACACCGGGTTCTGTGGTGCAGGGGTGAACCAGCTGGACCACGTCGGAGCCGGTACTCCAGGTTCTGTGGACTGGGCCAGGATAGTCAGTTACCCTCTCTATTCTTTGGCCTCTCTCTGTCTCTTCTGGATCACCAGGTTGAGGTGCCTTCCCTGTTAGCTGTCTCTGTTCTTTTTCTGTTCTTCTCCCACTCTGCTACATCTGCTGCACAGCTCTATGCAGCTCCTGTCACGTCTTGACTGTTACACACCTCTTCTTGATCTCACTGTTCTGTTCTTCCTGGTGTTCTCTCAACTAACTCCTTGCTGCTTTCCCCACTGCTATATACCCTAGTCTCTCCTCCCACCAGGACCAGTTACCCTAGGAACGGGTGCCTAGTTGGTCCTCTAACACTAGGTGTTACATGAGGTGTATGGAGCATCAGGATTATCCTACTCATCCCTGAAACAGAGAATACGACACCTTCAGTCAGGGGTGTAGTACCCTCCTGTGACACACTCTTAGTGGGGCGCCACATTTAAATGTAGCCATGTTCTGGACGTCAATGTAATGTGTCACACGTAATGTGGGTCTACACACTACATCTGCCTAATGTACTGTGGTCCGCATTGTGTACATAATGCGCCAAACACCTTCCAAACCTGTAAGGTAGACATACAGAAAACAAGACAGCAAAGCAATAGAGTTATATGGCAAATACATGTATACCTACACAACCATATGTACAATAGTGCATCTTCAAGGCTAACAACAAACTACATGTGGTTGGAGTTTAATGTGAAGACATATGGTGACCCAGCAGTAAACAGTGTCATGCTTCATTGCAATGATCTTACCTAATTAAGCCACAATGATTACCCGTTGTGATTATGTGCCCATCATTCATGAGACATTATGTGAACATACATACATCTATGTGTGCTTTCTGGTTATGGTGCAGATGGGGGAAATCAGGATTTTGTTCAGTCCTTGTTGGCGATGTACCAGGACCACGAATGCCTGTGGCGGCTGCGTTCACCTGATTATAAAAATAATCACGTGAAGGATGTGGCCTATGCCCGCCTTGTTGCCCTTGCCCAAGAAAACTACCCTGGTGTGAGGTGGGATACGGCCAAGATTAAGGGCAAGATCAAGCACCTGTACACCGTTTTCAAAGAGGAGCACAACCTGGTCCAGAGGTCCCAGCATTCTGGGATGGGAAGTGAGGAGGTACGTGTGCCACAACTGTGATATTATCACCTCCTCACTTTTACTCTGTATCAGGAGGCTCCTCGGAGATTACGGTGCATCAGGGAGTTTGCCGGCAACACTACGGCCACATCCGAAGCCACTGCTCCGTCACATGAGCTATGTTTAATGAAGCTTCCTGTGTATGGCAATCCCTTGGTGGTAGTAGTCAGGTTTTTTTTTTTGGTCAAGTCCTTTCTGGCCACAATCCTGTTGGTGTTGTTCAAATACTCTGTGTGTTTTGGTGATAGGTCACACACTTGTGGCTCCTCTGATTTTTTCTCGTTGGTTGTGGACACACATCACTTACCATGATATCCCCTCAGGTAAGTAGAGTGGACATTTTTCTCTGTTTCTTCTTGTTGTTGTTATATGTTGAATGTTTATGTTGATCAAATACAATGGCGTAGTACTGCTGCTGGTGCAGTAAATCTGCAATGGCTAATAGACTTTTTGTGGGACATGACAAATTATTTTTTTTTGTTTTTCCATTCTTTAATGGATCCGCTGGAACAGCAGCAGTCTACACTGGAGGGGTCACCCGATCATGATCCTCCTCCTACAACATCTGTGGGGGAGGTTGGGCCTGGTCCCAGTTCGGCGGACCAGCACCCTGGTCCCAGCCCAGCTCAGGAGTCTCTAGAAGACGGGCCCTGACACCGCCCAATACTGAGCTGGGAGCGTGGTCGAAGCGGTGCTGGTTCACACGGGAAATCAGCCAAATACTGGGATTGATCATCAGGACGAAGTACCTTAGATCCGCGCTGCTGCAGGAAAGATGTAAGAAAACACCAGAAACACCGGGATGTCTGGTTAGCAGTGATGAACGTCTTTATTTTTCCTACGCGTTTCGGAGCTGCCTGCCGGGCTCCTTCCCCTGAGGAAGGAGCCCGGCAGGCAGCTCCGAAACGCGTAGGAAAAATAAAGACGTTCATCACTGCTAACCAGACATCCCGGTGTTTCTGGTGTTTTCTTACATCTTTCCTGCAGCAGCGCGGATCTAAGGTACTTCGTCCTGATGATTGATTATTTACCACAGTGACCTGTGGAAGTGCGATCCCTGCGGCAGCTGCATTTCTGAGCGATCAAGCTGGTTGTGTGTGACACAACCTTACCAGGTGAGCGATTCTGATTTGGATCTTCTTTTCCAACCTTAAAAAAGATAAAACCCTATTGCGCATTCTCAACCTTTATAAAATACTGGGATTGGGCACCTAGTTAATTAGCCGATGCCATTATGACATCACTGCAGCACAAGTTTGCTGAGCGAATCATCATTCGGGTCCTGGAGGCGGGCGTGGACGAGGCACTGACGCCACTGGCCCACCTTGTCATCCCCAGTGGCCAGGCGTCAGTGTCACATGGTCCTCGGCCGCAGTCGCATTGGCCCAGACAAAATCCTGAATTGTCCAGGGCCACCAACCCCCCCCAAGTTGGACTAGTGGTTGGGGTATGGGGATTGGGGGCCTCAACCCACATCTGAACCAGTAGATGATTACACCCATGAGGAGAGACGCTACCAATAATTTATTTTGTTTGTTTCTACATACCTTTTCTAATATGATTTGTAAACACGGTATGTGTGTTTTGCTTTATGCTGTGTCCAAAACATTTTTTTACTGGAGCACAATATAATGTTTGAACTTTATGGCTCATGTATGTGTCGATATGTATTGTGATGTAGTATAACACGGCAAGGCTGTGTGTCAGTTGTTTAGGCCACATAACCAAGATAACATGGTCACATAGATATTTGGACATATGCTACATCCCTTTGTCCCCTAGGTGTCACAATGCATTTGTTGTAAAGGGTGATCACCTACATTGCTCAACAATTGTGTCCATGTCACCCACAAAATGCTTGTGTTGTTTGCCATACAATGCTGATGAGTAGTATGTTACCCATTGTTTTGTTTAGGATGTGCCCTAAATTGGGTCAATAAGGTAGTATAGTGCTACGAACATTGATGGTGTACATTCATGCAGCACATCCGTATCTTTCAAATAATGGTTGCATTGTCAATGCTAATGTGACCACTCACACATTTTTGGGGGGCATCAAGATGTAGCCTTAGCAAAGAGGTGTCAACTCCATACTCAAGCACCTCTGTGCATATAGTAATGAGGCCAAACACAGTAGTGGGATTTGCACAATAATTTTATTGGGTAAATGCTATTTTTTTGGGGTTGTTGTAATTGGCCCTTTTTTAAAGGTTGGCCAAGGTGAATCAACACCCTTTATTTTATTTTTTTTTGTAAATCTCCAAATACACAACATATCTGCCCTAGTGACCGATGAGGGACAGCCATGTTTAACACATAAGAAATTTTAACAAATAACAAAATATAAAAAAAACCAATCATGCCAACATACCACACCCGAAACACACAAGGGGCATTTGAAAAGTGAATGAAAACATAAAAAAAAATAGGCCTCTGGCACAACCCCAGGATGATCCCTGCCTGCCCACCAGTGAGACGCTGGATGATGGCCCACATTCTGTTCTCATTGGCCTGCACCTCACGGTGGACAGGAACCAACTCCTCAATGGTTTGTTGGCCTGTTGGCTAAATATACCACATTAGTATAATGTAATTCTGTGTTGACCAATGTTATGTGACTGTGTTTCCAAACTTACGATTTAGGGCAGCATCCACAACTTCCCTTTGTGGTGGTGTGGATGACGTCCCTGGCAACATGGGCACAGCTGCTGTGCCATCTGCATTAACCAAAGGGATACAACAAAAACGGGAAGCCATTAACACCGAGTCAGATAGGGCAAATGTGGAAAAGCAAGCTTGTTTCATAAGGTCAACACGTACCATCAGGGCCACCTCCACCAGACTCACATTCACCCTGTGGGGACCATTCCCCAACAGGGCTGCCAGCTTCGCTGCCTATGTCAGGTGGAGGGGTGGCAGGAGGTGATGGTGTCTGCACATTACCGTGTGTGGGTCCTGGGTCAAGCGTTGGGTCTCTTGTTGCCCTTTCAGGTGGGGTGGCGGGTGGGCTATGCGTCCCTGAGGATGGGCTGCCAGGTACAGAGGGGGGGCTCTGAGGTGTCCCAGAGGCAGAGCTGGCTGTAGGTAGGTGTGGATGCAGCCCTTACAGGAGAAGGTGGCGGTGGGCTGCCAGATGGTGTTGCTGGCGGGGATGGACATCTGGCAGGTGGTGGCCTTGCCGTTGGTGATGGCTGGCCTTCAGAGCTGTCAGCATCCTCTGTAAGATTCAACATTGTTGGCATAGGTGTTGTGGATGGTGTACATGTGTTCATAATTACAGACATGTCATTTGTATGGGTGTCAGTAATGACTGCAGTCAACATGTCAATGCTTGTTGCTTGGCCCATAGTGATGTGATGTGAGGTGACTGTGCACATCTCTACATGGGCATGGCCAAACACACTGTTTTGTGGGCATGCAGTACACAAACCAATATAGTGTTGCCCATTACAGAGACTTTAATGGCCCAATTGTGTGTGTCAATGTTGTGTGTGCAGACCTATGCTGTGGATGAAGGGGATACATGATGGAATATTGCCCCTCACAACACAGTGTGACAAATGATACCAACTATAGTGACACATCCATATCCATACAGAGTAATGTACAGTGTTGGCCAAAAGTATTGACACCCCTGCCATTCTGTCAGATAATACTCAGTTTCTTCCTGAAAATGATTGCAATCACAAATTATTTGGTATTATTATCTTCATTTAACTTGTCTTCAATAAAAAAAAAACACAAAAAGAATTGCCCTAAAGCCAAATTGGATATAATTCCACACCAAACATAAAAAAGGAGGTGGACAAAAGTATTGGCACCCTTAGAAAAATCATGTGATGCTTCTCTAATTTGTGTAATTCACAGCACCTGTAACTTACCTGGGCACCTAACAGGTGTTGGCAATAACTAAATCACACTTGCAGCCAGTTGACATGGATTAAAGTTGTCTCAACCTCTGTCCTGTGTCCTTGTGTGTACCACATTGAGCATGGAGAAAAGAAAGAAGACCAAAGAACTGTCTGAGGACTTGAGAAACCAAATTATGAGGAAGCATGAGCAATCTCAAGGCTACAAGTCCATCTCCAAAGACATGAATGTTCCTGTGTCTACCGTGCGCAGTGTCATCAAGAAGTTTAAAGCCCATGGCACTGTGGCTAACTTCCCTAAATGTGGACGGAAAAGAAAAATTGACAAGAGATTTCAACGCAAGATTGTGCGGATGGTGGATAAAGAACCTCGACTAACATCCAAACAAATTCAAGCTGCCCTGCAGTCCGATGGTACAACAGTGTCAACCCGTACTATCCGTCGGCGTCTGAATGAAAAGGGACAGTATGGTAGGAGACCCAGGAAGACCCCACTTCTTACCCCGAGACATAAAAAAGCCAGGCTGGAGTTTGCCAAAACTTACCTGAGAGAGCCTACAACGTTTTGGAAGAATGTTCTCTCTTTTTGGGCAAAGGCATCAACTTTACAGGAGAAAAAAAGAGGCATTCAAAGAAAAGAACATGGTCCCTACAGTCAAACATGGCGGAGGTTCCCTGATGTTTTGGGGTTGCTTTGCTGCCTCTGGCACTGGACTGCTTGACCGTGTGCATGGCATTATGAAGTCTGAAGACTACCAGCAAATTTTGCAGCATAATGTAGGGCCCAGTGTGAGAAAGCTGGGTCTCCCTCAGAGGTCATGGGTCTTCCAGCAGGACAATGACCCAAAACACACTTCAAAAAGCACTAGAAAATGGTTTGAGAGAAAGCACTGGAGACTTCTAAGGTGGCCAGCAATGAGTCCAGACCTGAATCCCATAGAACACCTGTGGAGAGATCTAAAAATGGCAGTTTGGAGAAGGCATCCTTCAAATATCAGGGACCTGGAGCAGTTTGCCAAAGAATGGTCTAAAATTCCAGCAGAGCATTGTAAGAAACTCATTGATGGTTACCGGAAGCGGTTGATTGCAGTTATTTTGGCTAATGGTTGTGCAACCAAGTATTAGGCTGAGGGTGCCAATACTTTTGTCCAGTCCATTTTTTGAGTTTTGTGTGAAATGATCAATGTTTTGCTTTTTGCTTCATTCTCTTTTGTGTTTTTTCATTGAAGACAAATTAAATGAAGATAATAATACCAAAGAATTTGATTGCAATCATTTTCAGGAAGAAACTGAGTATTATCTGACAGAATTGCAGGGGTGTCAATACTTTTGGCCAACACTGTACAGATGCACATGACCACACAGGGCTAAGGTGGTGTAGTGGTCATGTGGCAATATACATTTAGGATCAGTGTAATGGATAACTTGGACTTCCCAACAACATTGTGTGACAGCCTATATGTCACACAGCATGCTGATACTTACTGTATGTGTCATGGTGGGCAATACATGTCATACATGTTAACTTTAGCCTTAATATCCAGCTATGTGTGTTGCTATACTGATATGCCGGCAATGTTCACATTAACAATGGCAACACATAGTAGTGTAGTCTGCACTTTCATGTTGTAGATTGCAGACCCTGCAGATGCTGAGGAATGAAGCCTCAACATCAGTGAATCAGGGTACCTATCTGACTAGCAACACATAGAAGTGTAGCTTAAGCCTTGTTTGTTGTTTTGAGGAGGTATCTGTGTATCACAAGTACTCACCACGCAGCCTCCTAATCAGTGCCCGGATAGTGTCAATGCACCCTGGACACTTGTATTTAAGGTCCACCACCTTCTTCTATATCTGCTGGGTGGTGCGCTCCACACCCAGTCTCCTCAGCAGGGCCCTCTTTACTTTACGCAGGAAGCCTGCTTGTGGAGACATGGGTGCTGTTGGTGTTGGTGGCACCAATAATCCCAGCTGTCCAAGATGTTGAACAGAATTAGCAGCTCTGGCTCGCCCCATGCTGCAGCTCTCTGTCCTGACACCATCGCTACCTCTGCAGGGGAAGGGAAAGCACCTGGAAGGCAGGGCCCTACATGACACAAAGACATGACGTCATTGTGCACACTGTTGCGCCTTAAGTTCTGCAGTCCCTCAAGTCTCCTTGGCGTAACCAGAGTTGTGTGCCTTTCTTGGACGCTGTAACGTCACCTCAATACATGAAAAAGGAACCACTGGGTGACGCATGTGTGTCCTCCAGTTGCCACGCACATCCATTACTATTTCCTTTCTGCCAACATATGCTTTGTGATTTGGGTATCGTGAACATGTTTCTTTTCACATTTCAGCCAACAGCAATAGCACTTGGCTTAGTACAGATATATTTCAGGGTATGTTTGCATACACCAATCTACATTTTCGGCCTTTTAAAATTTATTCAGAACGTCAAAACATTAGACATGCAGTATCACTATGAGACGGAACTCCATGACGCTCGTACTTTGCGGTTTTTCAACAAACTCATTTTCCTCTTCTTCATAAGTGTCTTGAAAGGCAAAGATCATCAAATATGGCGCCTTAGCCATGGCCAGCCAATGGGAACGCAGGAGCGGTCACCAATCGCGCCAGACAGGGCGGCCCAAACAGAATGCTCAGGCATGCCTCTGGAATTTCTTCCAGATGGTCTGAGCTCGCTTTCTACATCGCTATCGCCCTGTCACACGCTATGATGCGCAGAAATCGCCTGGTGGAAATCGCCTGATTTCACTGCAGAGCACTAGTAATTGGCGGCTTCTCGCCGTAAAATCGCCCTGTCTCACGCCACTACGCACAGGCGATGTGGTTTCCACATCGCCAAATTCGGGAATTGCCAGTGATCGCCCTGGTGATATGGCCGCATGTGACGGTACCTTAAGTTACTGAGATCATCACGTGTGAGAAATTCTGGGTCTTGCATTAACCAAGAGTGACTCAGGTCACACCAGACCCGATATTTTTCACGCACGGTGACATCACTGATTTACTATTGTAGAAGAAGAAGAAAGGTGTGCACACCACTTATGAATAAGTATGGAGGTGCAAGTAGACAGATTCAAAGAACCTGCCAACTAGTCCAAAAGTCAAAACACTGCACACTCAAATTGGATGCACTTGTGTCATTTTTAATAAAATGAATAAAGTGAACACACGGTAGAGTGACAATGGTGCAGAATAGTCCTGCAGGATAAGTATAAGATCAGGGCAGATTAACGAGATCATTATAGGGTGCCAGACATCCAACCTAGGCTGTTATGGTTGGTTTACACGTTGCGATATCGGCGTCCAATTTCAATGAAAAGTCACGTGGTTCGATCGTTGGAGCCGATATCGTTCCTGCGTTGTATGGTGTGAACGTCCAATACGATGCAGGAACGATGTCAATGCGATATCGGGGATTGAATGAGCGTGCTATTCAATGCTCCGATATTGAATGGAGATTGGAGCCGGATCGTGCTGTGTGACAGCCCAACTCCGATGTGTACTGCCACGTCACCAATTCACTCCCATGTTAAATGGTCGTTCCTGGGTTGGGGGGCGTACACATCGTCGGGACGTTGTATCCCGATATCGCGCTGTGTAAACCGGCGATGCAGGGAAAAGCGCGCTCAAAAAGCGCGCTCCCGCGTAGTTGGATACGATATGGTCCCGATATCGCGACGTGTAAACCCACCTTTAGAGGAAATATGTAGACTCAACTCAATTTTTTAAGATACAGTACTAACATGGCATACATATGTCATATGAGCTTCAGGAGACTGGGTCTGATGTGCATGGGACATGGCTGGTTTGGGAATTAATGATAGCTTTTTTTTTTTACATTGGGAAATAGAGTATTTAAGAAAGGGTCATCTTAGTGAACAACCCCTTTAAGGTTAGTGTTGTTGAAAGCAAATATTTTGTCAAGTGTGTTTTTGGCTTTTGACCTAGCTGGAAGTTTTTTTTTAAATGACCTACAATTAAACTGAAGGTCACAAGTAGTCCAATAGCCATACACTAGAGCAAAGACCCCTGAAAGTCATTTGATTATCTTGTGACTGCCAGCAAGTCTTTAGGAATTTGACTGAGCAGCCAAAATCATTAAGAAAACTAAAGATGTCCTCAATTAGGTCTCGTTGAACAGCTGAACTGGAAATTAAACATGAACCAAGTTTTTTATGTTGACATTATGAGGATGAAATTAGGAATAACTTTTCAGTCATAGTGAACAATCATTTGTGCTTGCACATATTCATTTTGATATTCACTGACCACATCAGCTAAGGGTGCCTTCACATTTGCGTATGGGAAGGCAGCATATGCTGCGTTCCCATACGCAGTCAAACGCATGCGCACTGCGTTCCTATGTTTAACATAGGAACGCATAGTGCCTGCGTTTGCTGCGTTCGGATGCGGATGCGGACGATATCTGCTCCCTCCAGGGTCCTGCGTCCGCACCCCGGACGCAACATGTTGCATTTTTTGGAGTATGAAAAATCCGCAACCATGTGCATGCGGACACCTGCGGATATTATTAGCATTGCTGTCTATGGATACGCAAGACTAAGCAACACATTGCGTATGACTTGTTTTGGGACGCATGCGGACAGCATAGTGCGCATGCCCAGAAAAGGTTTAAAGGGATCCTGTCACCCCCAAAACACCTATAAACCTATTAAAACCTGTCCCTACAGCATATTAACACTTTCCCTACACTCCTTTTACCTCCTAAATGCCCTTAGTCAAAGTGAAGAAAAACGTTATAATAGTACCTGCTTAGTGATGATAATGAGTGACTATGCTATTCATAGTCACTCATCAAGGCAGCCCCTCTTCTTCAGATCACGCCTGAATAGGCGTGATCTTCCTCATGGATTCAAATGTGCGCTCCCTGCGCGCCTCCCCGCGCTCCCATTACGTCCGTGCTTCAGGCTGGGGGCAGTATGACGCGATTCGCGTCATTTCCTGTCGCCGGGTGACGTCTCTACAACGGCGCAGCTTTCAGCTTCAAGTGCCGCACTGCGCATGCCTGCGGGAGCGCACTGCGCATGCCTGCGGGAGCGCACTGCGCATGCGTGCGGGAGCCTACACGGCCGCTTTGTGTAGGCTCCCGCACGCATGCGCAGTGCGCTCCCGCAGGCATGCGCAGTGCGGCACTTGAAGCTGAAAGCTGCGCCGTTGTAGAGACGTAACCCGGCGACAGGAAATGACGCGAATCGCGTCATACTGCCCCCAGCCTGAAGCACGGACGTAATGGGAGCGCGGGGAGGCGCGCAGGGAGCGCACATTTGAATCCATGAGGAAGATCACGCCTATTCAGGCGTGATCTGAAGAAGAGGGGCTGCCTTGATGAGTGACTATGAATAGCATAGTCACTCATTATCATCACTAAGCAGGTACTATTATAACGTTTTTCTTCACTTTGACTAAGGGCATTTAGGAGGTAAAAGGAGTGTAGGGAAAGTGTTAATATGCTGTAGGGACAGGTTTTAATAGGTTTATAGGTGTTTTGGGGGTGACAGGATCCCTTTAAAGGTAGACGCCCACTCTCCACCCATGAGAATAAACGCATGCGGATGCATAAACGCATGCATGCGCAAGGAAACGCTGCGTTTTTTAATAGGATTTTGGATTCACTTGCATATAAAAAAACCGTGCGTTTGACTGCGTATGCATGCATATTGCCTTGCGGATACGCATACGCATCATACCCTGCGGCGGCAAACGCTAATGTGAAGGCAGCCTAAATGATAAGGAAAAATATTCCAGCCCAGCTCCTAATTACTGTAAGTATGTATCTCATCTGAAACGCATAGATCTACACTGCTTTTAAAGGATTTTTATGCTTGACATTTGATGAACTTTAACTTCAGTCTGTCTATGAAATAAATGTATCTGCACACTGTAAAGCTAGAGTTTTGAAGATCTTGAAGATCTTATTTCCCTACTCCAGAGTTCCTTTTGAGGGTGAGCTGGAATCTTTCTATACATTACACTACTTAAATATATATATTGGTAGTACATTTCAAATGGCACTTGAAATTGTGTTAACCGTGTATGCAGGTCATGATTAACTTCAAAGTTCCAATAGCTTCTAGTTACTAAGCACTACAACTACCAACAATCTTAAAAGTATAGTGCCTACATCATTATCAGGCTATAGAAATCTTTCTTTGCCCAATTTTTTGTTGCCACGAGATATAAGCGGCTGCAATGGTATAATGTCACTGAGCAACTTTTTTTCTTCTTAGGGTACTGTTACACGTCGCAACATTGCATGCAATTTCACTTGCAACTTACTGGTTGCAGTGAAATCATGGACACATTGTTCTATTTTCTTGCTGTGTACAAATGGAACAATGTGTCCATGATTTCACTGCAACCAGTAAGGTGCAAGTGAAATTGCATGCAATGTTGCGACGTGTAAAGGTACCCTTAGGCCGGCTTAAGACTGCGTGTCTGATCCGATCCGTAGCTGTCCGCTTGAAGCAGACAGCCGCGGACCGGATCAGCACACAGGACTGGGGACTATTATGCCCTCCGATCCTGTGTGCAGTCGCACGCAGTTCCTGCTGCTGATAGGTGAGGACCACACGGGCGCCGCGGTCCTGACCTGTCAGCTGGTTCAGCTGCGTGCGGCTGCACACAGGATCGGAGGGCATAATAGTCCCCAGTCCTGTGTGCTGATCCGGTCCGCGGCTGTCTGCTTCAAGCGGACAGCTACGGATCGGATCAGACACGCAGTCTGAAGCCGGCCTTAGAGAAACATTGTGTATAAATTGACACCATTGCATAACATCAATCTTTAATCTTATTCACTCAAATAGGGTAAAATAAATCATCTAGCATCTACAAGAGAATGTATAATTGATAATGACTACGCCCCATTTGCTGACATATATGATCTTAAACAACGGCAGCATGGTGGCTCAGTGATTAGCATTACCATGCTGGAGTTCTGGGTTCAAATCCCACCAAGGATGAGATTTGTAAGCAGTTTACATGTCCTCCCTATGTTTGTGTGGGTTTTCTACAGGTATTCCAGTATTCTTCCACACTCTAAAATCATTCTGATATGGAATTTAAATGATGAGCCCCAATAGGTGCTGTGGAATTAATAGCTCTGTATAAGTGATGTGAGATGGTGGCTAGATTGGTGTGAATGGCTGGTATACATTGCACAGGTGGAGGTCTGATGCAATGTGAATTTTATCTACTATTGCAAGACACAGTGAAACACAGTTATGCAGAGTTATGGGCTGATATCATATGACTTCTGACTGGTCACAGGATGTGATGTCAACCCAGGTCCTAGAGCAGTGATGCGAACTCCAGGCCTCGAGTGCCACCAACAGTGCAGTTTTCAGGATTTCCTCAGCATTGCACAAGGATTGGAATCATCAGCAGTGCAGGTGATTATATTATCACCTGTGCAATATAAGGAAATCTGAAAACCTGCACTGATGGTGGCACTCGAGGCCTGGAGTTCGCCACACTGTCCTAGAGGCTGCAAAGCGACTACTGGAGCATATGGGAAGAGACCAACGCTGGAGCCGTGGACTGACAAGAGGTCAGTGAATGGAGTCTGAGAGTGCTCCATTGGGATATTTCTGGAGAAATGTATCCGAACCTGTGTGGGTGTATGCATGTGTGAGGTAAACAGACTGTATCCTATACCTTATGTTCCTGTAAAGCCGAAGAAAGGCTCATATTTATGTTCTGGATTGCAGTTTATGAAGCACAAGAAACCGACAGTGGACTGTTGTAAACATACTTTGGTGCTGTGAGTTGGTTTGTGCTGCCAAGCAAGTATACCCTCACAGTGAGTAAAGCATAGCCTCACAGTGAGTAAAATAAATGTTCTGTAATCCAAAGGCCTTAGGCTGGGGTTCCACATAAGCCCTCAGTCCGTTTTTGGCTTCAGTTTTCTCATTTTTTTTTTCTAAGTCCAAAAACTGACAGAAAAACGGATTAAATGTAATAAACACCCTGTCCGTTTTTCTATGGAGCTCCAAACATTGCCCTGTCCGTTTTTGAGTCAAAAACGTTGCATGCAACGTTTTTGGCATCATTTAAAAAACGCATGCGTTTTCATGCGTTTTTTTTAACATGGGGCCCTATGGGAAACGCATGCGCGAACGCATGCAAATGCGCACTTGCGTTTGCGCATGCGTTCGCGCATGCGTTTTTTTAATGAAAAGTCCAAAAACGTTCAGGAGTGCAGGAGGCTCAAAAAGCACCCAGAAAAAAACGGATTGGTGATGAAAATCACTTCCAAAAACGGATTTCTATGTGTGACCACAGCCTAAGTTATATACATGCTCAAAAATAGGACAATGCACATGAGTCTTTGAACATTTTAATGGACTTTCCAACACATTTAAAATAAAACTAATTCATAATCATATTTCAGAAAATACTGCACATAAAGTGGCAATTTACCAATAATAATTTCTATGGACTAAATGTTTAAGAAATTATACAACATTAAGAACCATCTCTGTCATCACGAGCCCTTTCCCTTTGTAATGTGGTATACCGATCATTCATTTCATCTCTTTCTGTATAAAGCACATCTCATCACATGAACATAAATACTCATTAGTCTTCGCACTCTCATACCATGCCTCATTGCATTACTGTCCAAGATCTGTGCCACCTAATCAAATGTACAGATCTAAGACACAGGTTCTTGTCTTTATTTTCAGATGGAGGAAACACTACCTCTCTTACTTATCATGCTCCACCAATGCAAAATGTTTCCTCAGGCTTTCCTTTCATACTGACAACTCACTATAACAGTCACAATATTATGGACATTTTCATCACATCACTCATCACTGCAAATCTCTAGCTTTCTGCCCCTTAACTGGATATTTTTGTCATCTAGCCCTCCTTTTTCTATGGTGCCTATCCTCACAAATGATGCATTAGCCAAGCATTGTCTTATGTCTTCCTGCCCTAGATATTGATATGTCCACGCAAGTGCACAGAATGAGTACTAGTGACCACAGATTACCACATCTAGATTTTAAATCAAGAAACCTACCCTTAAACTCAACTCAAGACATTGATCCAGCATTTTCATAGAACAAGAGTACTAGTATATTTCATCGTTAGGCAGCACTATATTATGTCCCATATTAACTGACTGCAAAGACCATTGGTAACATAGAGCCACATAGAGTTGAACCAGGGTCTTCTGCTAGTAAATGTATGTGTGAAAGAAGTCATACAACACTCCCCTGTGATGTCAAGGGATAATAATTTGATTTCATCAATGGTGTATCTTGATAACTAGAAGCTTGTGGACCCTAAGGCAAAATCTCCTACAGGACCTCCAATTATCACTGATCTTTAATAATACTAGTCTTCATATACTCCAGTGCTTTGGTATGACTTCAACCCCCTGCCAAACTATAAGTATGCACTCTCATTGATCCATAGAATGTAAACACATATTTCAGGGTTCCCAGCCTCTCGTGGGGGCTTTAGATTATTTAACTCATGCTCTGCATGACATGGCTAGTTTGCTCATAAAAGTTTTACGTTCTCAATATGGATTATTTTTTAAATAAGTAATTCCCATTTGTCATACTGCCATACATGCACATCTAAAGCTACATATGCAAATCTAATACCGTAGTGACTTGAACAAAATAAGAGATACATCAGCACTTTAAATAAAGGAAAGAAAAAGAAACATCACTTCCGCCTTTTCCCTTGTGGCAGTATTTAATGTTAATGTGGAATGTTCTTTTATCCTCAAGGGGGATTCAGGAATGAAACTTAAAGCACCAAGGTTCCCACACTGTGGGGGAACAAGAAGAAAAACAGATGTTTTCAAAGAAAGAGGCCAGAAAGTCTTGTAATAAATTGCAGACATCTTAACCATTGAGCAGCAACAGGCCTGCAGTATACTGCTAAGCAGGCAACAGATACACACATAAGGCATCCAGCCATCATTTGAAGGTGTTTTTTCTGCCAAGCCAGTATGTAAATAGTTAATCTCAATGCAATGCTAAACAACCTATTCCAGGGTCATAAATTACATCACAAGTCTGTCCACATCATAAATCAGATATTAGCATGATTTCTGCATACATAAGCCAACAGGTATCATAACCTGAAACCCCAAATAGCATTTACTTTTTAAAACATGCTGCGTACCTGCAAATTTATCTGTATATTGCACCTCTTTTGATGCTGCAATACTGTAAAGAATGTATACACTGTGCAAAAAAACTCTAAGGCCAGCTTCAGACTGCGTTTGAGATCCGATCCGTAGCTGTCCGCTTGAGGTAGACAGTCGCGGACCGGATCAGCACACAGGACTGGGGGGCTATTATGCCCTCCGATCCTGTGTGCAGCTCACACAGCTGCAGGCGCTGGCAGGTCAGGACTGCGGCGCCCGCGGTCCTCACCTATCAGCAGCAGGAACTGCGTGCACTGCACACAGGATCGGAGGGCATAATAGCCCCCCAGTCCTGTGTGCTGATCCGGTCCGCGACTGTCTACCTCAAGCGGACAGCTACGGATCGGATCTCAAACGCAGTCTGAAGCTGGCCTTAGTTCCACCCTCATCTGGAAATTGTATGTTATTACCCCGTGTTTGGATTTCTCTAATCCCAAGATTGTAGATCTTTCTTCAAATAATGACAAATAAATGAGATTTTTTTTACAATATTGCTTGCCTTTAACTGTAGCTTATAGGGTAAGGAGCCTTCATTGTCTTTCCGTTAATACGTACACCAATTGGCACCATGATTAGCGAGTTTCTACTTGTTATCACCACTAAATTAAGTCACTCCACTTCAAGTTAATTACACTGGTCCGATATCAATTGAAGGTTTTATCCCTAATTTCAAAGCAGATACGCTGCGAGAAGGATATTAAACATTGGCTTCATTGCCAATATTTTTGTTTGTTAATTCAGCTCTCTGGCTATACATCAATATTAATACACTATCATAATAGGTATATGATTAGGAGGACACTCGGTCAATCAGTGTCCTTTAGGTCCTGGAATGTAGTCATTAAATTGGAGAAATAGCACCAGCTCTTAATGTATGAAGTGTGTTCATGTCACTACTAATAGTAATGCACACGACCTATGGTGCCAGTTCCTGTACCCAAAATATCAGGCTGTCCATTTCGCCATATCTCTCGAATTATCCGCTCACGTTCCTCTAGTCTTTGGGCTCTCTCCAGTTCTTCTGCTGATGTGAATACATTTACTGTCATTGTACCATCCATAGGTGGCTGGCTTCCTAGTGATGTATCGGTCACAGGTGTCAAAATGAAAGTATCCTCATTGTCATCGCTATCTGGATCCTCTTCATCTCCTGTCACAGACAGGGGCTCTTTAATACAATCTTTTGGAGGTGTTTTCTTTGGTTTGGGAGGGACACTTGGAGTCCGTGGTTTGCAAGAGATGCGAATGACCAGCATACACAGAGTTAAAATTAATCCAAAACAAACTCCAAGAACAAAGTAAAGCCCAAATGATTCAGGTTTTTCTGGGAGGAAAAAAAACATTTATCAGTATATGTATTATGTACTAATAATACACTTTCAATTAATTTGCTCCTTTATAAATCATATGGTCATAAGACTTCGATATACTATATTAATAGGCATTACCAAAAAGACTACAAGGACATATAAGGCCCCTAAAGGGGCTGTCTGGTACCAACATATTAATGACCATATTATGTAGACAGGTACTGCAGTTTATCTGCCAATCATTTGGATAGGAGACAGCTCCAGTACTCACCAGAGACCACTAAACAATGTATGGCAGCTGCGATCATTTACAGCCTCTACCAGGCCAGATATCAGCTGATCGTACGGGTGGTGAGTGATTCACCTCTACCGATTCTTATAGTGATGAACTATCCAACAGTTGGGGCATTAATATGTTATTTTAAGACACCCCCTTTAAACCAGATGACCTATCCTACCGGTAGGTCATTAATATGTTAGTCCCAGACAACCCCTTAGAGCCAGTCAATAGTGATGATGTTTAATTTGGCAACTTGCACCAAACCCATTAGCCCATATAATCTTTGCCCACCTTCTATAGAAAAGAAGTGTCTTCAGACATTTAGGGCAATTTTTCACTCCCATGATTTATAATCATGCAGTGCCTGCGGAAAAGAAAACATCATAATGCCATTTTTGAAGAAGGATAAGCCATGCCACATATGCCGAACCACTTATCCTTTTCATTTGGTCCTTTTCATAGCAGCTGACAGCGGCTGCTTTTATGGTACTTAAAGGGACAGTGTCACAAGGTTTTTGCCATCCCATCTGACAGCAGCATAATGTAGAGATAGAGACCCTGATTCCAGCGATGTGTCACTTACTGAGCTGCTTTCTGTCACTTTGATGAAATTACTGTTTTCTCAGCTTCAGATTTAGCAGTAAATGACTGTAGGACTAATCAAATAGTCCAACATAAAGTTAATCTCCAACTGTTTGAACAGTGATTTTATGGAAACTACACTGAGCAGCCCAGGAAGAGACACATCGCTGGAATCAGGGTCTCTTTCTCTACATTATGCTGCTGTCAGATGAGATGGCAAAAACCTGGTGACAGTGTCCCTTTAAAAAAAATATCTATACTGACGGCCATTTCATAGTTACCGGTAACATCCAACCCCTATTGTCTTCCATTTTTCTTTGGTTGTTGAAAGCAATCACATTTGGGTATATCTGATGAGAATACACTACCTCTAATATAAGCATACGCTGCTATGCTGTTACTCAGGAACTCCATCTCCTTTTTGTGAGTCTCCATTGCCCAAAGATTAATATCTATGAAGATGTCTTCTCTTTACCTGAAACATATATTACAAAATTTATTGTCGAAAGAGGAACAAGACTTTTTTTTAATTAATCCATTTTTTCATACATTCAAGCGAACTAACCTCATTAATGGTATGGGTCATTAGTGATTGTGAGCTTACTACTTTATACATTCCAATTGTAATCCTGAGGTATCTAGCCTTTCCTACCTTTGGTGGATCTTGTTGTCTTCTCATAAACACCTAATAATTCTCTCATCAAAATCACATACAGTAATTCTCTACTTTCACAACTTTGGTTGGTAAAATGTATGTTAGCGCTGATGTGCTCTGGCATGGAGCCTGTATGGCAATGTAGGAGGCCTATATATACTATATAGTGCTGTAAAGACTCTATATGTATGGAGCCTGCATAAATAGATTCTGCTAGGATCAATGCCTTCTTAAAGGGTACCTCTGTACATGAAAAATCTGATGGAGCATTATTATTACTTTTTTAGAAAATTGAAGTATTTTAAGACAACATAAACATAGTATATGCCAAAAAGCTAGTTTTAAGTTCTGATGTTAACATACAATGTACAGCATATTCTAGCTCAAATGCTTTATAAAGTTGGACTTTATTGTAAAAAAAAAGAAGTCAGGAAGTAGAACTGATGTCATATGAGCAGAGGTATTATTGAATCATATCCCCCTTACAAGCAGTGACCTGGTTTCCTGCATATCCTAAAATACATCACTGCAGTTTCCTTCCAGGTTTGCAATATTCTTTGGCACTCCCGTAAACAAACGTCCATCCCCGTCTCTGTAACATACACATCTGCTTTCATGGCTCAACTCTTTGTGTACAAAACCATCATACATACTGTACATATCCATCGCAGACACATCACTTCTGCTGTTTTCATATATCACTGTGTTGTCTGCAAACTCATGGATAGTAAGATGAGAGTGGGAGCATACTAAGTATGTAACCTGTAAGTACTGAAAAGGACTACAGATACAGTTCACGCTGGACCTGAGTTCAAACTAAAAAAGTAGCCGTGTCGCACACTGATTACTTACTAATAGGTAGGTGTATGAAGAAAATGCAAATCTCAATAGAAATGCATGATATAGATATATTATTTATTATATTTTATATTATATTATTATAGATGGGCCAAAAGCGGGTAGGATTTCACTTCTAAAATAAATGCAAAAAATTATTTAGAGCAGGCACAAGTGTGAATTGAAGACATTTGGAATATTTTTCCACTATTTTGTACTTGCTTTTGTAGTTTTTTTTCATGTTTTCTCTTTTAAGCAGTTAGAATGTTTGTTTTATTATCATACAACTGATACTTTTATATTGCAGATGGCCTACCTCCTCTGCCTGAATCTGTGGCACCATTTCTTAGCCTGTCACTAATGGAGACAATTGTAGGAACAGCATATTCTACATTAATGTTACAAATGTCAAAGATACCAGTATTGAATGTCCTGTTTTTTATGTGTACTCTTTTTTACCCAGTCTGCTCATATATTGTAAAGAAATTACAGAGCTAGACTAGTAAAAATACAACTCTTTTTTCCATAGCAAATATCAGTAGTCTACGGATTTTAGATTGCTGATGGGAAAATAATGGCAATGGTTACCTAAAATAATCCAGAACCAATATTTTGAGATTTTAGGAATATATTTTCAGCAATGTACAAATGTGCATGAGGATATGTATTAATATTCCCCAATGTACATACATGCAGGGATTTCAGCACCCTGTTCTGTAACAGTCAAATAAAGTATAATGTAAAGTATTGCAGAAAGAAAACAATCAATGACCCATGTCCACCATGTTTTATCCATTAACTAGTCACCTGGCTGTGAAACAGATCTGCATGTGACAATTGTGTTTTCCCTGCAGGCAGCTGTCTGGAAATCCTGTGTTCACATATGTCATGCCTGACTCCCTGACAGCTGGGAGTGGCCCATTTTCCCCTTCCTGGCACATTACAGCTGCTTGCTGCCAAAAACCAGGTGTTGGAAAACTTCTCCAATGCCAAGAGTGGGACATTATAGCTCATAATACAGATTCATGCAAACACACGGTCAACACATATGTGCTGCCTTTAGTATCTATACTAAATTGCACTAGGTAAGGTTCAATATTACTCTTATTACATGAGAGTCTTGGATGAGTTCTAAAACTCTAAAGTTAAATATATAATTATATTATATACACATAATTAAATACGGTAGATATTCTATTATCTTCTGTGCTTCTTAGAATTGTCATAGCAAAAAAAGAATCCTTCTCTCACTTTGTCTTTTCCAGAATTATGACGTATAAGTTTATATATGGCTAAAAGATGTCCTCTTATTATTTTTTGTATTGGTATATTGGTAATATAGCGTTCATTAATTGGCTGCCTGTTCTCATCTTGACTGCTAAAGGTTGAAGAATATTGATCCAATAGATTGGTAATAGCCATGGGTGGTCATGATATTAGCAAAAAAAAACAAAACAGGGTCTATATTAGGGGGCCGTCACACGGAACGATATCTTGCCCGATATCGTTTAAGCGATCTCCTTTTTGATCGCTTAAGCGATATCGGGCAAGATATCGTTGCATGTAATCAAGCGATTTACGATGGTAAATCGCTTGATCGTGACATCGCTGATCTGAGGTTCGGTTCTCAGATCTAGCGATGAACGATGCAACGATCTGCATCATCGTGGTGTATGACACCACGATGATCCATCTCCCAGCGGCAGAGCCTATGCGGGGAGATGGTAACTATGGTACACGTCGGGTAACTAAGCGACGCGCGGCGCCTAGTAACCCGATGTGTACCATAGTAACGAGCGAGATTGCGGCTCCGCATCGCTGGTGAGTCTGTCTGTGTGACAGCTCACCAGCGATGTGAGCGATATTGTAAGCGATCGCGCGTGCACGTGATCGCTTACAATATCGCTAAAGATATCTGTGCGTGTGACGGCCGCCTTAGGAGGATGCACAGTCCCTATGTGTGGATATCTTTCATTATTGCAAAGCCTGATCTACTTTAGCCCCCATAATACACGTTTAGATCTCTCCATACAATATATTAGCCTGCACATCTAATAAGTGAATTTGCTTGTTGCTCAGCAGAGCATGATCTCTCCATAGACTAAACTTCTCACATTCTTTATGGGATCAGGGTGCTCTGATAACTAAAACCTGATGTTTATCAGCCAGCTAAGCCTACCAACAGCAGTCTTTCCATTCCTGTTGCTAATGCATTAAAGTAGGAATAATCCGATTTATACAGCAAATTGTCAGATTTGTTGGAAGCATATTAATTTTTTGCGATGTATCAAATAACATAAGTAATCCCCCTTTGTTCCCAAGCACTTACCATCCAAATGTACAGTCTTGGTCTCAGTTCTTGAGCCCAGCAGATGCTTGTGGAGAAGTGTTTACTGTAGTCCCATACTATGCGGCATGATAATGGACAGCTTTTTGTCAGGATTAGCTGCTGGGAAAACTTTCTCCTAGCTGCAGAGTTTATGCTTGAAGTCTCATTGAGGCTGAGCATAGCATAATGATGTATTAGTGTTTGAGTTGTATAGAGGGCTGGCTAAGTATTAGACTGAATCCCTCCTTCTCCCCAACTTCCCTCCCTCTGTCCAGATGTAATGTACTCAGCCACAAACTGCTACTCTACTCTCACCAACTAAGTTAACAGAACCCAGCAATGGTCAGCTCAGCTCCAAACAGTAACTCTTTCCATGCCACGCTCACCGCTAGCATTAGAAGATATTCACACACCATAACTGAATGATCTTGTTTTCCGTAACCTAGATTTTAACAATATTGGAGTCACCTCTACAATAAAAGAAAAAAATACAGATGTTAGTTTTCGAAGGATGAATAAAGAATGTGCTTGTAAAACAACTGTTTATCAAATATAAAATAGAAATACAAGACATTATGTAAGAGACCAGCTACTGCAACAAAAGAAAAGAAAACAAAGATATAAAGAATAAAAAAATAGCAAAGATTCATAGATACTATACATGGCACTAAACTAAAGAAATAATCCATTGAAGCATGTGGCCGACTGTACCCTAATGGCTTGAAATGGATTCTAGGGGAGAATACAGCACATCATAGCATATAGCTGCATATCTTAAAGGGATCCTGTCACCTCCAAAACGCCTCCTAAGCTAGCAAAACATGTCCCTGCAGCATCCATTCACTAATCTCACACTTCTTTTGTCTCCTAAAAGCATCCTGTGAAAGTGCATAAAAACGTTTTAATACTCACTCATTAGTGATTATAATTAGCAGGGGCTATATTCTTTAGTCACCAAGGGGTGTTGTTTTGCAGCCTCGAGGATACAGCCTCTCTCTGTCTGTTCTGCTGTGAAACTGAAGACAGGACTAATGATTTGCATTCTGTGAGTGATAGAGAGGGGGGAGGGCAATGCCTGCACATCACAGCAGAACACACAGAGACAGAGTGGATCCTGGAGCTGCAAAACAGCCCGCCCTGGTGACTATAGAATATAGCCACTGCTAATTATAATCCCTAATGAGTGAGTATTAAAACGTTTTTATGCACTTTCACAGGATGGTTTTAGGAGACAAAAGAAGTGTAAGATTAGTGATAGGATGCTGCAGGGACATGTTTTGCTAGCTTAGGAGGCGTTTTGGAGGTGACAGGATTCCTTTAATGCAGTCTTAATGTTTCATTCAGAGTCTGCAAGTTATACAATAGGGACAGCACTATTTCATCTATCTATAAATATATATTTATTTATGCAAGCTGTAGGGCCCAGGGTTGTCTGGGCATAGTACCGATATAGGGTAATGCCCATATATGGTAATGTCAATCATATATGGTAATATTGCCCGTATATGGTAATGTATGTATGCGTGTGTATGTATGTATGTATCATAGCTCTACCACCTCATGGTAGCTCCCCCCCATCATAGCTCTATCCCTTCATAGCTCTGCCCCATCCAAATAGTCCTGGGGTGTGGCTGTGTGGAGGGAGCAGAGCTATGTGGATGAGCGGGGCTACTGGGAGGGGGCGGAGCTATGATACATACATACACACACATACACTCAGCTTTATATAGTAGATGGAGGTTGCATTATTTTATATAGTCCCATCTCTAAATGGGCAGGGTTAACTAAAGGGGTGGGGTTACATGAAGAGGTGGGCTATGATATGGGTGGGGCTAAAAGACGGGGCGCAGCTATGTGAGGAGGTGTGCTATGAAGTGGGCTGGGCTATGTGGAGTGTGCAGCGCCATGAAGTGGGCATGGCTATATGGATAGGCGTGCCTATGCGAAGCGGCAGAGCTATGATACATACACACATACACTCAGCTTTATATATTAGATATACGGTGTCTATTATATTGAAATTGGATAATACTGAAAAGTCACAGTTTGGTACTTATTTTCTTACTTTGTGGCATTACTGCAGCTGTTAAGAGTGATGACCTTTTGAGACATCCTTCCATATTTATTCCTCCTGAATCCTTGGAAACATTAAGGGCCGCTTTACACACACCAACTTCTGTGACCAACTTCTGAACAGATCTCTGGTTGCAGTGAAATCATGGACACATTGTTCCATTGTACACAGCCACAAAATGGAGCAATGTGTCCATCATTTCACTGCAACCAGAGATCTGTTCAGAAGTTGGTCACAGAAGTTGGTGTGTGCAAACCGGCCCTAACTATTGAGATCAATTTGTGCTTATCTTGCAAATCTGATTTTGAATTTGAATAGAGATGGAAGAATAGATTTGCAAAACTCCGATTCATTGCCAGGTCAGAAATCTGTGACTGGCACGGCATTAACCAGACTTGCTAATCAAAAATAGTTGGAAATTGTAGAAGGTAAAGAGATTTCCAAGAATCAAAAGAATACTGATCAAGTAAATGGACATGAGTGTGTGAATTGATTCTAATTAGGAATGAGCGAGTATGCTTGTCACTACTCGGTACTCGCACGAATATCTCGGTACTCGGGGTACTTGGCGAGTACCGAGTAATCTAGCGATGCTCTTGCTATGCTCGGGGTCCACCTGCCTGCATGTTGGCGCTCTTTTCAGAGCCAGCCCGCATGCAGGGATTGGCTGACAGACACTGTAATACCACAGCCATGATGGTTGTGGCATTACAGTGATTGGCTGGCCGCACAGCGTCATCAGGTCTTTATAAGACCTGACCGCGCTGTGCTCGTCACTCTGCTCCACAGACAGTCAGTGTAGGGAGAGGTGCTGCTGATTGAGGGACAGATTTGTGGCCTTTCAGCTAGTGTAGGCGCAGGGCTGACAATATAATTACCACAACAGTCTGTGAGGTAGCACCCGGGGAACCTGCTTGCATAACGACAAAAACACGTGTTTATAATTTAACCAATGTCTACCCGTTTATTTTTCACATATAATAACATAACCCGGGTAGCATGTTTGACACATATCACATTGATTATAAACACCATACATAAATACACCATACATTTACATATAACTAGTGATGAGCGAGTACTAAAATGCTCAGGTGCTCGAAGCTCGGGCCAAGCATCCCGAGATACTCGTGTACTCGGCCCGAGTACCGAGCCCAATGTTATCCTATGGGAGACCCGAGTATTTTTATGAAATGACTGCCGGCAGCATGTAGAAACCCTAAAAATGTCACAAAAGTCTCAGAAGACTGCTCAAATGACATGGCAACACCATGGGGAAGACCCCTGGAAGCATTTCTCACTCAAAAGTCACAGCTGTGAACAATCTTGTCCGAGTTTCACGCCAATTTTACGGAGTCACCAGAAAACCTTCCAAAATGACACCAAAATTAATATTCAGGGTGGAAATGTTAAGGGCACATACCCAATAGTGAGATACAGCTGGTGTATGTTACTTTTTGTGATTACATGAAAGATTTTACGTGAAAACATTGAGCGGCACTCCGATGTCCCTGAGAAGAGACGTACATGAAGCCCTGTCTTGACATATTGTGCCCATTTGAGGAACTGGGTCTATTCTAGTATTTTCCTTTGCCAGGGCAGTCTAAAATTGGGAGGTTCACCAATGCCCCTGGATAGAGACGTGCATGAGGGCCTGTAAACCTGAAGTGCCCATTGTAAGGAAGTGGGTGTATTGTAGTATAGCCCTTTGGCAGGGCAGCCAAAAATTGGGAGGCTCCACATTGTCCCATGATAGAGACGTGCAGGAGGGCCTGTAAACCTCAAGTGGGTGTATTGTAGTCTAGCCCTTTGGCAGGGCAGCCAAAAATTGGGAGGCTCCACATTGTCCCTGGATAGAGACGTGCATGAGGGCCTCTAAACATTTTTCCCATTGAAAAGGAGCGGGTCTCCTGTCGTTGTAATGCCCATTCTAAAAGAATGGGCGAAAAAATTTACCACCCGGGGTATACCTGAAACAACAGCCTAACTATTGTAACGGTCATCATGGTGGCACATGAGGAGAAGGAGGAGCAGTCCAGCGATTAGCCAAAGTCCAGAAGTGTGTACCCATGGGTGAGTGGAGGTACATGGCAAATTCCCATAGCAAAATTTAAATTCAGTTGTCATTTGTTGGTGGTGTGGTGAAGTCTGGCCCAATCCAACCCTTGTTCATCTTGATCAGAGTCAGCCTGTCAGCATTTTCAGTTGACAGGCGGGTGCGTTTATAAGTAATGATTCCACCTGCGGCACTGAAAACACGCTCTGACAAAACGCTAGCGGCAGGGCAGGCCAGGACTTCCAAGGCGTAGAGAGCCAATTCATGCCACGTGTCCAGCTTGGAGACCCAATAATTGTAAGGCACAGAGGAATCTCGCAGTACAGTTGTTCGATCTGCAAGGTACTCCTCCAGCATCTGCCCTAACTTACCATTTCTTGTGACACTACCCTGCACCTCAGGGTACGTGAGGGGCTGAGAAAACTGTCCCACATCATAAAGACTGTTCCCCTACCTCTGGCGGATTGGACTTGTGCCCCTCTCGGCCGTACGCCTTGGTTGTCCACCGATTCCTGACCTATGCCGCTAGCGTTTTGTGAGGGGAATGATTTGCTTACTTCCGTGACTATGGCCTTCTGGAACTGCTGCATTTTGGCTGACCTCTCCGCCTCAGGAATGAGAGACATAAAGTTCTCCTTGTAGCGTGGGTCTAACAGTGTTGCCAACCAGTACTGATTGTCGGCCAAGATGTTCTGAACACGAGGGTCACGAGCCAGGCAGCTTACCATAAAGTCAGCCATGTGCGCCAGACTCTTAACAGCCATCACTTCAGTATCCAGACCAACACGATGACTGAACATGCTGTCCTCCTCCTCCTCCTCCTCCTCATCTCCCCTGTCCTCTGGCCAGCCACGCTGAATCGAGGGTATGACTGGTGTGCATGTCATATCCTCAATTTGGCCAGAGAGTTGCTCCATGTCTTCATCCTCCTCCTCCTCATCATAGTCCTCCACTGCACGTTGTGATGAGATGAGGCTGGGCTGTGTGTTATCACCAACACCCACTACTGTTTCTTGCTCCAAGTCATCGCACTCCTCCTGCAATGCATCCTCTTTGTTTTTCAGCAGAGACCGTTTTAGAAGGCAGAGTAGTGGTATGGTGACGCTAATAATGGCGTCATCGCCGCTCACCATCTTGGTGGAGTCCTCAAAGTTTTGGAGGACGGTACATAGGTCGGACATCCATCTCCACTCCTCAGGTGTTATGTGTGGAGTTTGACCCATTTCCCGACGGCTTAGGTGATGTAGTTAGTCAACAACTGCCCTCTTCAGCTCACATATCCTGACCAACATGTGCAGAGTTGAATTCCAACGCGTGGGGACATCACACACCAGTCTGTGGCCGGAAGACGCAAATGGCGCTGAAAGCCGGCAAGGCCGGCTGAAGCAGCAGGTGACTTGCGAAAATGTGCAGACAGACGGCGAACTTTTACCAGCAGTTCAGACAGCTCTGGATATGACTTTGGAAACCTCTGAACCACCAGGTTGAGCACATGGGCCACGCATGGAACATGCGTCAGCTGGCCTCGCCTCAAAGCTGCCACCAGGTTCCGGCCATTGTCACACACGACCTTTCCTGGCTTTAGGTTCAGAGGTGTGAGCCAGTGATCTGCCTGCTGTTTCAGAGCTGTCCACATCTCTTCTGCATTGTGGGGTTTGTCTCCTATGCAGACTAGCTTCAGCACAGCCTGTTGCCGCTTCGCAGAGGCAGTGCTGCAGTGCTTCCAGCTTGGGACTGGTGTGGAGGGTACAATGGATGAGGATGCGCAGGAGGAGGAGGAGGAGGCTGAGGAGAATGACATTTCCGGAGCTGTAGAGTGTCGGTGAAACCCTGACAGAGGTAGGGCCTGCTATCCTTGGTGTGGGAAGGACGTGTTCCGTCCCTCGCTCAGACTGGGTCCCAGCCTCCACAATAAAAAGTGCTGTCAAGGAGATGTAGCGGCCTTGCCGAGAAGCACTTGTCCACGTGTCTGTTGTTAGGTGGACTTTGGCTGAAACAGCGTTGTTCAGGGCACGTGTGATGCTTTGGGACACGTGGTTATGCAATGTGGGGATGGCACACCTGGAGAAATAGTGGCGGCTGGGGACCGAGTAATGTGGGACAGCAGCCGCCATCAGGTCGCGGAATGCTTCCGTCTCCACCAGCCGGAAAGGCAACATTTCTAGCGCTATGAGTCGCGAAATGTGAGAATTTAGGACTGTGGCTTGTGGGGCGTTGGCAGCGTATTTGCGCCTGCGTTCAAAGGTTTGCTAAATGGATAATTGAACGGTGCGCTGGGACAAGGACGTGCTTGATGGTAGTGTTATTTGTGCGTTGGCAACTTCAGGTGCAGGGCCGGAGGCTTGTTCGCGGCCAGCATGGACAGGGGATTAGCTCGCACGCACAACACGCGAAGACGTAGCAGTGACATCAGCAAGCACCGCTCCTCGACTCTGTTGTACTTCCCACAAAGTCGGGTGCTTGGCTGACATGTGCCTGATCATGCTGGTGGTGGTCAGGCTGCTAGTTTTCGTACCCCTGCTGATACTGGCATGGCAGGTGTTGCAAATGGCCTTTTTAGAGTCATCTGGAGCCAACTTAAAAAACTCCCAGACTCGGGAAGACCTAACATTTGCACAGGCACCTTGAGTCGTGTTGTTGTTCCGGGGAACGGTTGCCTGCCTTCTGCCTTCTGCCTGCGGACACGACCCTGCCTCACAAGTCCTTCTGAGGACTAATAGAGCTGTATACAGGCAGGCAGGGAGGCAGTGTATATAGCAAACTTCCTTGTGCCTGTATACCAGCCTGCATCACATCTGGTTTGGTGTACAGGCTGGAAATCTCATCCATCCCAAAACAGTGCTTTTAGGGATTAATTAAGCTTTCTATAGGCAGGAGTGGGTTGTAGCGTAAATTAGGATATGCAAAAACACTCTGTATTCTCGTCAGAGTTTAAGTCTGACTTGTCCACCTGCTGGGCTTTAATCTCTAATCTCAGTGTCCAGCTAAAAACCAACTCTTGTCTGCATTCATTTACCATTTTAGTGCGGCAGGAGTGGCTTGCAGCTAAAAAACATCTTTTGAACGCCTTCATTTAGCTGTATACAGGCAGCACAACATTGAAAATGCGCAAGGCCAGTGGCAAGGGACAAGGAACTGGACGTGATGGTGGTGGCAGGCAGAGGCCGAGGCCATGTGCAAGCTCGAATTGCGTCACGACAAACTCCCACATCATCTCGCTCGACCTACCTGTCCCAATTTCTAGGGTTCCGCAGCAGTACACCACTATTAAACCAAGACCAGTGTCAACAGGTTGTTAGTTGGATAGCGGATAATGCTTCCAGTCAGTTTGGCACCACCACAAATACCCTGTCATCCACACGATCAAGTGTCAGTAGCCGTGAGACTGGATCACACATTCCACACCTTGGTCACCAGCCACTACTATTTTTCCCGGTGTGCCGTCCCCACATTACATAAGCACATGTCACAAAACATCATACGTGCCCTTAACAACGCAGTTTCAGGCAAAGTCCATAATTAATAAAGAAATTCTTTTAAAACTATTCCCTAAGTGGTAGTCCATACGTCTTTAAAACATTTAGATATAACTACCTCACCTTATCAGGTAATCTTTCTTTAATATACATAGTCCACCTAACCATGGATACGTGGACAAGTGCTTGTGGTCATGGCTGGTACATCTCGCTGACGGCACACTGGGTTAATATTCTGGAAGGCGGAACCCAGTCTGAGCTTGGGACGGAACACGTCCTTCCGACACCAAGGATTGCAGGCCCTAACTCAGTTAGGGTTTCACCCACAGTGTACAGCTCCGGAACGTCATGCTCCTCAGCCTCCTCCTCCTCCACTTCACCCTCCACACCAGTCCCAAGCTGGAAGCACTGCAGCACTGCCTCAGCTAAGCAGCAACAGGCTGTGCTGAAGCTAATATGCGTAGGTGACAAACCCCACAATCCTGAAGAGTTGTAGACAGCTCTGAAACAGCAGGCAGATCACTGGCTCACACCGCTGAACCTATGGTCGTGTGTGACAATTGCCGGAACCTTGTGGCGTCTCTGAGGCGAGGCGAGCTGACACATGTTCCATGCAAGGTCCATGTGCTCAACCTCGTGGTTCAGCAGTTTATTAAATCCTACCCAGAGCTGTCGGATCTGCTCGTCAAAGTACGCCGCCTGTGTGCCCATTTTAGAAAGTCACCTACTGCTTCTGCCGGCCTTGCCGACTTTCAGCGGCGTTTGCAGCTTCCGTCTCACAGACTGGTGTGTGATGTCCCCACGCGTTGAAATTCCACACTGCACATGTTGGTCAGGATTTGTGAGCAGAAGAGTGCAGTTGTTGAGCACCAGCATCAACTAGGCCATCGGTATACAGTTCAAACTCCACACATAAGACCTCAGTAGTGGACATGGATGTCCGACATATGTACTGTCCTCCAAAACTCCAAAACTTTGAGGACTCCACCAAGATGGTGAGTGGCGATGACGCCATCATTAGCGTCACCATCCCGCTTCTCTGTCTTCTAAAATGCTCTCTGCTCAAAATCAAAGATGATGCATTGCAGGCGGAGCACTATGAGTTGGAGCAAGAAACCGTACTGGGTGATTACACACAGCCCAGCCTCATCTCATCCCAATGTGCATTGGAGGACTATGACGAGGCGGATGAAGAAATAGAGCTACTTTCATGCAAAATTGACGGTAATACATGCACAACCGTCATACCGTCGGTTCAGCGAGGATGGCCAGAGGACAGGGGAGAGGAGGAGGAGGATGATGAGGCCAGCATGGCCAGTCATGCTGTTGGTGAGGACCCTGAAGTCTTGCCTCTTAACAGTCTGGCGCACATGGCTGACTTTCTGTTACGCTGCCTGTCTCGTGACCCTCGCGTTATCAAGATCTTGTCGGACACTCATTACTGGTTGGTGACACTTTTAGACCCACGCTACAAGGAGAACTTTATTTCTCTTATTCCCGAGGCGGAGAGGTCCACAAAAATGCTGCAGTACCAGAAGGCCATAGTCACAGAATTAGTCCAAAAATTCCCTTCTGAAAACGCTAGCGGCAGAGGTCTCAATTCGGTGGACAACCAAGGCGTCCGGCCGAGAGAGGCACAAGTTCAATCCAGCAGAGGTAGGGGAACACTCTCAAAGATCTGGGACACTTTTCTCAGCACCTCCTGTACCACAGGCCCTGAGATGCGGGGTAGTGTCACAAGGACTGCAAAGTTTGCGAAGATGCTGGAGTACCTTGCCGATCGTACAAAAGTGCTCCTAGACTCCTCTGTGCCTTATAATTATTGGGTGTCCAAGCTGGACACGTGGCAGGAATTGTCTCTCTATGCCTTGGAAGTCCTGGCCTGCCCTGCCCCTAGCGTTTTGTCAGAGCGTGTTTTTAGTGCCACAGGTGGAATCATTGCTGATAAACGCACCCGCCTGTCAACTGAAAATGCTCACAGGCTGACTCTGATCAAGATGAACAAGGGTTGGATTGGGCCTGACATTACCACCAAATGATAGCGGAATTTAAATTTTGTGCCGGTAAATTGCCATGCACCTCCGCACACCCACACATGGGTACACACTTTATGACTTTGGCTACTTGCTGTACTGCTCCTCCTTCTCCCCATCTGCCACCATCATATGATAAGTGCAACCGTGGTTCATGATGCCACAAAAACATAATTTTTTTACATCATATTTATGATGATGATGACCCTAACCGTTCAAAAGTTAGGCTGTAGTTTCATGTATACCCCCAGGCGTAAGTTTTAGTCCATGCTTACAGAATGGGCATTCTAAGTGCAGGAGACCCGCTCCTTTGCAATGGGAACAATATTTAGAGGCTCTCCTCCATGTTTCTTTCTAGGGGCATTGGAGGTAGCCTCCCAATGTATTTAGGCAGACCTTCGGGTGGGCCTCAAGTTGGCTCAATACTACAAAAGAACCACTTCCTTATAATGGGCACAATATTTAAAGAGCCCCTCATGCGCGCCTCTATCCAGGGGCATCAGAGTGCCACACAATTTTTGGCTGCCCTGCCAAGGGCAATACTGCAAAAGACCCACTTCCTTAAAATGGTCACAATATTTAAAGAGGCCTTCATGTACGTCTCTTCCCAGGGGCATCGGAGTGCCACACAATTAAAAAAAAAAAAAATCTTTCATGTAATCCAAAAACTAACATAAACCAACTCTGTCTCACAAGTGGGTATGAGCCCTTAATATTTTCTCCGTTTTCTTGACAGTCCGTAAAAGTGGCGTAACACTCTGACAACATTGTTCACAGCAGTGACCTTGGAGTCTGAAATGCTTACAGGGGTCTTCCCCATGCTGTTCCCATGTCATTTGAGCACTGTACTGATACTTTTGTGACATTTTTAGGGTTTTTCCATGCTGCCGGGGGTCATGCCAGAATAATACTTGGGTCTGCCATAGGATAACATTGGGTTCGGTGCTCGGGCCGAGTACACGAGTATCTTGGGATGCTCGGCCCGAGCTTCGAGCACTTGAGCATTTTAGTACTCGCTCATCTCTAATTCTAATATCTCTAAAGTGGACTTTAAAAACTCGGGGCCTTAGTAATTAGTAATTATTGTAATTCATTGAGATGCACTTATATCATCAAAAAGTTAAAAGAGGACCTGTCACCTTCCCCCATGGATGTGAATCTAAGCGCAGCACTGAATGCAGCATGTATGCTGCATTCAGTCAAGGGGTCCACCATGTCTCAGTGGGGCTGGTAACCCTGAGATATAGGCTTAGAAAAACTTAGTTAGAAGCCATAGCCATAGAGGCTGGCCCTTGTGCTGCAGCCACCTCGTAGCACTGGTGCATTTCACGACCCCTGCGTCTTTGTGCCTCCTTTTTTACATGCCCTCGCTTCCTTCTGCCAGTCATCAGTCATGTCTTCCTCGCCTGCGCCTCCTTGTGCTGCTTGACGCAGGCGCAGAGCATGGTATCGCTTCTTGCGGTTCCCGGGCTCCTGTCCCGCCTCCTGCAGTGATGTCCACTCCTTTCCCCACCCTGCTCCGTGTTATGCTATGGAGCAGGGCGGAGAAAGGAGCCGACGTCAGAGCACCTGTTCCGCCTCCTGCTCTAATGTTGGCTCCTTTGCCCGGCCTGCTCCATAGCATAACACGGAGCAGGGCGGGGAAAGGAGAGGACGTCACTGCAGGTGGTGGGACAGGCGCACTGATGTCGGCTCCTTTCCCTGCCCTGCTCCATAGCATAGCACGGAGCAGGTTGGGGAAAGGAGAGGACGTCACTGCAGGAGGCGGGACAGGCGCCCGGGAACCGCAAGAACGATACCTCGCTCTGTGCCTGCGTCAAGCACCACACAGAGGCGCAGACAAGGAAGACATTACAAGTTTATTTACAAGTTTATGACAACTTATAAAATGTGTTCAATGTGCTGCCCATTGTGTTGGATTGTCAATGCAACACTCTTCTCCCACTCTTGACACACTGATAGCAACACCGCAGAAGAAATGCTAGCCCAGGTTTCCAGTATCTGTTGTTTCAGATGATGCACATCTCGTATTTTCACAGCATAGATAATTGCCTTCAGATGAGTGATGATGCAAACTTTTTTGTGAATGGAGAAGTTAACAAAACCACCGCTATTGGTTTGACACTGTGCATTATAATATAGATTACAGTATCCTTAATGTCTAGACCTCCTTTTTCCACACCTGTATAACTATCTGAATCATGTTTTTTCAATTTTATATGTGAAAAAGAGAAAAAAGTGTTTCTATAAATGAGAGAATAATTTTTGTTCTTTCTTTTTTCTTTGTTTCTCTAGGTGTTCACCAATTGGGATGAAGTCAAAGCTCACATTTTCTTTTGATATGTATTTTTGTAAAAAATTAATTTTTAATGAATATAGAAATCACAGAAATTTTTCTCACTGCACATGTTTGTGTTATTCTTGTATTTCTCACATATTATGATGAGAAAAAAATTTAATTTTTTTAGAAAAAATATTTCCCTTTAAATAGGACTCCTGATTTTTCTATGCACTCATTGGGATATGTTGTAATGAAAAGAGCCTGAGTGGAGTATGTCTATTATGACATGTGTGCGTGAGGCTCAGGGGTTAAAATCCCGAGTGGCCTCTATATCGCACGTACAGTGTGGTTTCCTTGCCTAATAGTGGGGGATTCCACACTAAGTGATACAGAAAAATGGCTTTTATGCTATGACCCCTAGTACACTAGATGGTCTCTATGTAATAAAGTCCCTTAAGAGTAGCAGTGTTAACTGTACTGTCCCTTGTTTATCTTTGGTAGTGGTTAATATAATCCCTATACTGTATTTATGAGATAACTAGCTTTATTAATTTCATAAGTTTTTACATACATTGTTTGTATCAGCCATTATCTCTATGTGGTCTGATATATATTATTAAGTGACAACTTGGTTTTACCAATCTTATAATATTGCTGCATTATTAAGAGATTAATGTGCAATTGCGGTGGTTTAACATGAATAGAACTGAGTTACGATTGTGGACATGCGCAGTTAAGAGGTGTATGTGGATGGGCCATTACCAATATGGCGCCACCGACCTCAAAGACATATTGTGCATGCGCAGCGCACAGACTCCTGGGTATTACGTCATTTTAGATACAGACATGTGCAGTGAGACTACAGGAACGCCAACAGCACGGCGTGTCATGGCGATACATAACATTGTTAGTTTTAACCCTTCTTTTTGAATCAATTGGTTTTTATTGAAGATTTGTCATAGAAACTTATGCCCAAACAGCTGGGCAAGCATAAACATGAACTTATAACATTGGGGGGAAAACATAACTGAGACAAACAGATTGGGGAAGGGGAGGAGGGGGGGCAGGTAAGAGAGGAAGGGAGGGGATGGGGGGGAGAGAGATAATGAGGGTGTCAGGCCGGGTTGTATGCCCCAAAGAAAGAGAGATCACCATAAATAAAATGTTACATCAACCCTGTTTACTTTAAGATTGACCATAATTCCAGTTATCTCTGCTTACTGGATTTAATTGGGACTTCCGCCAGGTATTTGAACTGTGTTATGCGGCGAGCTCACCCATGCATCCCACCATGCCAGCGTCCGTTTGCGCTTGGAGTCCTCTGAAGATAATATGAGTTCATATTGCAAATGTTGGTTAAGCTGAGTGATCAAGTCTTGTATGGAGGGCATGGTAGGAGTTTTCCAGTGCTTAGACAGACAAAAACGATATGCTATAAGTATATTGGTGATCATAGGTCTAATAAAGTGTGGAAGATCCGAGAGTTCCAAACCCAGTAGAGCCATCTGTGGAGTCAGGCTGAGATGGAGACCCGTGATCTGTCCGATCATGTGATTAACCTGTAACCAAAAGGTCTGCACCTTTGGGCATGACCACCAAACATGAGTAGTGGTGCCCACACCACCACAAAGTTTCTGACACAGGTCTGAGCCCCTTTGGGGTTTCCTAGTAAATTTGGCGATCTTCTCAGGGGTCAGATACCAGCCGAACTGCAGTTTTTTTGCTTGTTCATGATGGTTTAAACATGAAGTAAAGGGTAGGGCATGTGAGGATGCCCTCCTCCAAGCCTCCAGGGATGTTGTGAACGATAGGTTTAACTCCCATCTTAACATGAAAGGCAACTTCGTCTTGGCACCGACCCCCGATAGAGCTTTATAGAATATGGAAATCCCCCTACTGGCGGCAGTGGTTTGTTTAAATAGGGATTGCACCCGCGGGTCGTCACACCGATCATCTTCCATAGGGAGATTAGTTGTTCGGAGAAAATCTTTTAGTTGCAGGTAGGAAAAATAAACATCGGGAGAAAGATCATATTTGGCTCTTAGAGTATTGAAAGGTTGTATTTTATTTTGAATCATCATATCTGACAATACTCGGACTCCCGCTTTCCGCCAGCCTGCTAGGGAAAAAGCCGAGGAATTCACACAAAATTCCACGGCCCTTAGGGTTATATGTCGGTATAAACCTCCCAATAGGGGAAGGCTCACACTAGACCACACCCCAAGTAAAGCTTGCATGGACTTTAAGCCCTGCGTGAACGGCTTATGTCAGAGAAGTCGAGATTCGAGCAACAACCGAGTAGAGCATTGGGGGGCGTACCAGGACTCTATCTGGAGCCATAACGGTCGTGAGGACGTATCATGGGGGAAGGCCCACCATAACTGGGAGACATCTAAATTGACTGCCTTATAATAATTGTAGATGTCCGGGGCGCCCATCCCACCCAGGGACGTAGGGAGAGTTAAGGTCGATGAGCCCACTCTATGTGGTTTATTTAGCCAAATAAAAGATCCCAAAGTGGATTGAAAGAGATTAATAATACTACGAGGGAAGTGGAATGGTATACATCGAAGGAGATATAGAATTTTTGGAAATAGTGTCATTTTAGTGATTTGGATCCCGGCAATCCATGACAACTGAGAGGGGAGTATGATTGAATTAGGGACCGTATATTTTTTACTAGGAGGTCAGCATTCAATTTAAGAAGATTCTTGGTGTTAGTAATTTGGATCCCTAGATATGTAAAGCTCCGAGAGATCCAAGTAAAGGGCAAGGACTGGCGCAATGTCAACTGATCTTTAGTGGGGATGTTAACAGGGAAAAAGGAGGACTTAGTAAGGTTAAGTTTGTAATATGATGCCGCTGAGAATTCCTCCAATATTGACATTAGGGTCGGTATCGTTTGGGGAATATGCGTGCAAGTAAAAATGACATCATCGGCATATAAACTGATCTTATGCTCCATTGGACCCACCCACACCCCCGAGACCTCCGCCGTGTTATGTACTATTGAAGCCAAGGGTTCCATAATGAGGGCAAAAATCAAGGGAGAGAGAGGGCAGCCCTGCCGTGTGCCGTTGGTGATTTCGAATTTCGTTGAAAGGAAACCAGAGGCACGGACCATAGCCGTTGGCGATGTGTATAGAGACATGATAGAGTCCTTAAATCTCCCACCAATATGGAATCTATTTAGGACCTCGCTAAGGAACCCTCAGTGCACCCTGTCAAACGCTTTTTCTGCGTCGAGTGAGAGGAGTGCACCGGGGGCGCCCCCCCTCTCTATGATCTTGAGTAGATTAATCAATCTCCTCGTCCTCCAACCGAGAGGGGAAGTAGTTTCTCCAGTGTCTGGGTTAGGAATTTAGTTTGTCCCGCATTAGGGGCGTATAGGGATATTAGGGAATATGAGATATTATTTAGTTTGCAGTTGACCAGTATATAACGCCCCGCTGGGTCCACCTCTGAGGAAATTAATTCAAATGTTATACGCTTATGTACGAATATGGCCACACCTGCTTTCTTCACGTCAGCAGAGGCGAAGAAACGATGGCGAGTTCATTCTATGTACGTCTACCGCCAGCAGTTGGGTCTCCTGCAAGAACAATACATCATACCGGAGTTTAACAATTTGTTTCCAAGATAAAGAACGTTTCTCTGGACTGTTAAGTCCGTTAATGTTAATAGAACCACAAACAATACTCATGATGAATTAAACCTGGAAGATTATAATAATTTGCATTATCAAGGTTAGGGGTCCAACCGGCCTGGGAAAGAGAAGAAAGAGGGAGAGGGGAAAAACAATAGGAGGCAAACATGATGAAGTTAAAGCGTCAAATGCATCAGCAATAGGGGAGTAAACACAAAAAATTAGAGTTACCAAATAACAAACTTTGAAGTGGATGTTACCACAGATAAGTAAAAAAAGAGTGCCAAAATGAACGCACTCATGGGGCATTGCATTCCCAAGATAGAATGGGGTCTAGCCATCAGCTAGTTCCACAAAGAAGAGATATGAGGTAGGAAAGGAATGTCAGGAGAAAGAGAGAGGGGAGCGGGAGTAGATAAGGGAGAAAGAGAGAGTGAGGAAGATGGAAGGAGAAAGGATAAGGAGAAAGAGATAGGGGAGAGGAGAGAAGGGGGAGAGAAGTCAAGAATGAAAGAAAGAGAGGGATAGGTATGATTATCTGGGAATGACTAACACAAACCTAAAAAGGAAAAAAGGTTTGATTCCAGGTACAGGAAGTCTGAAAGACTCCGGGCAATTATTCCATAAGAACCTGTTATAATGTCACACAGTGAACCATTCTGGATCGATTCGGGGTCTTCCTCCTCTCTTTGCTCCAGTCGAATGCGCCTGTGATGTGGCCGTGATGGAATCACTTCCAGGTGGTTGTTGCATCATTCCCCACTGCCTTAGTAGCTTCTCCGCATTTTCTGGTAGTATGCAGACAAAAGGCTTGTCATCTTTTCTGATTATGAGTTTTGTAGGGAATCCCCACCTATATGGGATATCATTTTCTCTCAGTAGCTTGGTGCAGTGATGGAAGGCTTTGCGTTGTAACAGAGTCCCAGGTGAAAGATCTTGATATACCTCTAAATGGGAGAACTTGTCTGGGAGATGTGGGCCAGAACGGAGGGCCCTAAGGAACTCTTCTTTTATTTCAAAGTAGTGCACCCTTGCCAAGACGTCTCTAGGTAGGGTAGGATCCAAGTTAGAGGGTTTTGGGATTCTGTGAATCCTATCAATCTTGAAATCCCTGGGATCTATGTCTGGGAGGGCAGCTGCGAGGAACTCCTGCAGAAAAGCCCGTAGATCTCTGGGGGGAATCTTTTCATCTATACCTCTTAACCTTACATTATTCGTCTTGATCTATCTTCGAGGTCCAGGTTTTTGACCTGGACCTTGACAAGCTGATCCTCTAGGTACTCGTTTGTGTCCACAAGGGCATTATGAGAAACAATTAGCTCTGTCAGCTTTCTCTCCAGGAGTCCGTTCGTGCGCCCAACTCCCCCACCTCCCCCCTTACCTCTGCTATCATTGATCTCATGTTGGCGTGCAGGGAGGCCCAGAGCAGGTCCTTCATGCTGGCGTGAGTTAGGGGAATATCTGGGGCCGGGATCCCTCTGTTGCTCCTTGTGTGTTTGGAGCGCGCCTGGCCGCACGCGCCGCTCTGGGGGAGGGAGGCGCCATGTTGGTGGCTGCCAGGGAGACAACGTGGGGAGCAGAGAAAAAGTCTCATACTTGCCTAGGAGCGAGCGATGAGGCCGATTTAGTTTTGCCCATAGGTGCAGGACCGGTTCCGGTGCTTCAAACCGTAGAGGAGGGAGGTTTAGCTGTCACAGGTCGCTGTGAATCGCTGCTTCTTTGCCCGGGCAGTCAGGAGCTCTGGATTATGCGACCTCCGCCATTACCCGCCAGGCCACGCCCCAGTTTTAACCCTTCTAATCTGATGATGAGCACCTGGAGAAATAATATTGTACAATCTTTTAATTAATGATCTTTAACACAATATAGATGGTAGTTTTGATAAGATGCAATTGTATCACTATGGCCATGTTCACACTCACCTGCGTTTTTGGCACTCTCTGCGTTTTTCTGCAGTTTTTCAAAAACGCAGGTGCGTTAACGCAGGGTGCTATTGAGTGTAGCTGCATTTTTCAGCTCCATTTGCGTTTTTTTCCCCCAGTCCAAAAAACGCTGCATGCAGCGTTTTTTGGGTGCTGGAAAAAAACGCAGGTGTTGTTTCCAAAAATGCATGCTTTTTTTTAACATGGGTCCCTATGGGAAACGCATGCGTTAACGCAAGGCACATATAGGCACCTGCGTTAACGCATGCGTTTTTGCATGCGTTTTTGGCCAAAAAATGACTAAGTCCAAAAAAGTGTCAAATCCTTTCAGACACACAAGTGACACTTTTTTGCACTTTTAGAAAAACGCAGGTGGTTTTTTCCTGCTAAAAAAAAAAGCAAATTGAGTGTGAACAAGACCTATGAACACATGTAAGAGCACAAGACACTTTACTTGAATTCACTTTATGGCACAAATGGATTTAAATTTGTGGTTTTATATGAAAATTTCTTGGTAATTAGTTTATTGATATGATATATGTTGGCACTCTTTAAAATCCTGCTATTTGTACATGGTCACTGCTTGAGAAAGGACATAACGTCTGAAACGTCGCCACATCACAGGCAATAAAGGTCCACAATTTTTGATATTTTGTGCTGTTTTTTTTTAAATTTTTTTACTCTATACACTGAGTGCAGAATTATTAGGCAAATGAGTATTTTAATCACATGATACTTTTTATACATGTTGTCCTACTCCAAGCTGTATAGGCATGAGAGCCAACTACCAATTAAGTAAATCAGGTGATGTGCATCTCTGTAAGGAGGAGGGGGGTGGTCTAATGACATCAACACCCTATATAAGGTGTACATAATTATTAGGCAACTTCCTTTCCTTTGGAAAAATGGGTCAAAAGAGAGGTTTGATGAGCTCTGAAAAGTCCAAAATTGTGAGATGTCTTGCAGAGGGATGCAGCAGTCTTGAAATTGCCAAACGTTTGAAGCGTGATCACCAAACAATCAAGCATTTCAAGGCAAATAGCCAACAGGGTCGCAAGACGCGTGTTGGGCAAAAAAGGCGCAAAATATCTGCCCATGAATTGATGAAAATCAAGTGTGAAACTGCCAAGATGCCATTTGCCACCAGTTTTGCAATATTTCAGAGCTGCAACGTTACTGGAGTATCAAAAAGCACAAGGTGTGCCATACTCAGGAACATGGCCAAGGTAAGGAACGCTGAAAAACTACCATCTTTGGACAAGAAACATAAGATAAAATGTCAAGACTGGGCCAAGAAATATCTTAAGACTGATTTTTCAAAGGTTTTATAGACTAATGAAATGAGAGTGACTCTTGATGAACCAGATGGATGGGCCAGAGGCTGGATCAGTAAAGGGCAGAGAGCTCCACTTCGACTCAGACGCCAGCAAGGTGGAGGTGGGGTACTGGTATGGGCTGGTATCATCAAAAATTAACTTGTGTGACCTTTTTGGGTTGAGGATGGAGTGAAGTCCAACTCCCAGACCAACTGCCAGTTTCTGGAAGACAACTTCTTCAAGCAGTGGTACAGGAAGAAGTCGGTATCGTTCAAGAAAAACATGACTTTTATGCAGGACAATGCTCCATCACATCCATCCAACTACTCCACAGCATGGATGGCCAGTAAATGTCTAAAAGAATAAAAAAATAATGACATGGCCCCCTTGTTCACCTGACCTGAACCCCATAGAGAACCTGTGGTCCCTCATAAAATGTGAGATCTAGAGGGAGGGAAAACAGTACACCTCTCGGAACAGTGTCTGGGAGGATGTGGTGGCTGCTGCACGCAATATTGATCATAAACAGATCAAGCAACTGACAGAATCTATGGATGGAAAGCTGTTGAGTGTCATCATAAAGAAAGGTGGCTATATTGGTCACTAATTTTTGGGTGGTTTTGTTTTTGCATGTCAGAAATTTTTATTTCTAAATTTTGTGCAGTTATATTGGTTTACCTGGTAAAAAATAATAAAAACCAAATATATTCCCATCTCACTTGTTTAAGTTGCCTAATAATTCTGCACAGTAATAGTTACCTGCACAAACAGATATCCTCCTAAGATTTAGAAAAAAAAAAAAAAAAAGACAGGGAGTGCCCCACCCCCCTCCTTTTCTGAGCCATGCACATAAAGTGCTGTCTGCTGCACTGTGTCCATATTGGACTCTGGCCCGCCTTCACCCTGCATCCATGAGGTATATTTATACAGGATCAGGTTTTAAATTAGTTAGATAGGACTGATAAGGGTCACCGTGGCATGCTGGAATGACTTACGTACATTTTTTGCAAAAAACGTATTAACTAAGTACCCTGTTTTTGATACTGTTTTTCACTAAGCACTTGCTTTTTATTATTACCTTTTTATAGCAGTGTACTTTCACACGCTTGTTATACTGTTTATTATGTGGTCTATAGTGATGGGCGAATCCTAAATTACTCGGAATCGCTTGACTGTAGCGAGTCCGAGCCCGGGACTCGCTACTCGATGCGAGTCTAGCGAGTCCAATGTTAATGAATGGGGAAGCGAGTAATAGCGAGTAGTGTGCGATTTACAAATCACAGATGTGTCTCGGAAGCTTCAGCCTGAAGCAATCCTAGTTTTGCCATTGATTTGCATTGGACTCGTTTACTTTGCAAGTAATCGCTGGGAAACTCGCACAGATAAGAGTCCTGTCTGCTTTGTGTGCTGGCTGCCGCAGCTCCAGGGTCCTAGAGCCCGCCTGCTGCCTGATGTAGCAGAGCTGAGATTGTTCTCAGTCTGCTCATTCCCTGTGCATAGACATCTATATCTATGCACAGGGGATGTAGCAGAGAGGACATTGCGTTTTGGACTGCGTCGGACGGAAGAGGATTTTTTTTAATTAAAGATGGAGTCCCTAATGGCTTTTTTTTTATTTCTAATAAAAAATTTTCTTTGTGTTGTGTTTTTTTTAAAACAATTTAATAGAAATTCATGGCGGTCATGTCTAATATTGGCGTGACCGCCATAAATTTCTGGCTTAGGGCCAGCTGATAATACAAAGCTGGCCCTAACCTCTTTATTACCCAGCAGTGCCACCGCCACCAGGGCCGCTGGAAGAGCGGGGTTCAGCGCCAGAGGATGGCGCTTCAATGAACGCGCCATCTTCTGGGGTGGCTGCGGGCTGCAATTTGCAGCGGGGGGTGCCCAGAAAGCTTGGGCCTCCCTGCCTGCGGATTCCAGCCCCCAGCTGCTTAGCTGTATCTGGCTAGACATAGAAATTGCGTGGAGCCCCACGCATTTTTTTTTATTATTTCATGAAATTCATGAAATAATAAAAAAAATGGGCTCCCCTATATTCTTGTGTCTGGCCAGGTACAAATAGGCACCTGGGGGTTGGGGGCAGCCCGTCGCTGCCTGCTGGATCCGGCTGGTTCCAGAAATACGGCGAAGCCCATGTAATTTTTTTTCTGAAAAATCAATAAAACAATCCTAAAAAAGGGACTACATCTTTATTAACCCCTGGACCATGGTCCAGGGGTTAATAAAGATGCAGTCCCTTTTATTTACATTGTTTTATGGATTTGTCGAAAAAAATTTCACGTGGGCTTCGCCGTATTTCTGGAACCAGCCGGATCCAGCAGGCAGCGACGGGCTGCCCCCAACCCCCAGGTGCCTATTTGTACTATTCGGTTCAACTGCTGGTTGAGGGGTTAATGTGTGACTCACCTGAACTCCCCCCCTAGCCTTTAAGTAGCCTCTCCTTGCACCAGGTGGTGCTGCTGATAGAGTTTCACTCTATGCCTGCAAGCTGTGCTGTGCAGTTCTGTGTGTTTGTGTTGCTCAAGTCCTTTCTTTTGGAGTTGCTGTATCCTGGTTCTGTGGAGGGAGGTGAGGGGGAATAGCGCAGGGCTGGCGGAGGAGGTTAGGGAGAGGCTGGAGGACTGATCCTTCTCACCATCAGAGATACCTTCGGGATCAGGGCCATTCAGGATTCCTCGACTAGGGTCAGAGTAGTCTTCCTGGTCACCCTGCCATTCCCTATCATTACTCCCTACACCGTGACAGGTTGACAGTAGACCAATAGTCAATAAAATCTTTTGCAGGATAAGATTGGTTTTGAAAAAGAAGTTCCACATTCAACAGTACTTTATTTGAGGAGTAAAATGCTACCCAGAGGTCAGTAGGACCTCCACTATAAACACCCAGATTTAGATGTTCTACCGATGACTTGCTTGCTTTAGGATGAGCCAGCAGTTCTTAAAGATATGTCCAACATTGCCACAATAGAGGCAGAGACCAAGATTAAGTTGTCATCTCCATCACTAGAGGTTCAGCCTCAGGTAAGTGTATTGATCCAGGAAAAGAGATTAAAACCCCTTGTCATTCATCTCATCTCTCTTTGAGTTCTGTGATCCATTTGAATAGCCTATCGTGGCCTTTCCCAAGTAACAAAGTGTAGTATGCAGAGCCAGATCATCCTTAAAAGTATCTGAGAGACCTCTGGAAAACTGATGCCTGAGGGCTGCATAATTCCAAAGAACTTTACAGGCCCATTGCCAGAAACCAGAACTATAGTCCTCAGCAATGTGGCTCCCCTGTGTCAGGTTCATGATTTTTGCATCTGCCACCTGGATCCTGTTATGTCTGTTATAGATCATCCCTAATGCATCAAAAATGGTATCAACAAAAGACTGTTCAGGGGCTTGTGTAGACAAAGAAAAAGCCCTAAACTGGAGACCCCCTTGAAGTAGAGACATGATTGGACATGGTGGGACTCATTTCCAAATGACTGGGGTTGCAGAGTGAAAAATAGCCTCCAGTTCTCCCTGATCACCTTAAATTGGTCTACTTCCCCCGAAAATTTGTCAGGAAGGGCTGTTACAGGTTACGGGGAGTCCAACCACACATCAGGGGGTGATGGTGTCACTGTCACAGCCAGGGGCGTAGCCTTATGGGGAGTCTTCATAAAGTTAGAAATCTGTCCCTGCAACTTTGATTGCGATAATTCAAGATTACGCTTCTCCCTAATCAGACCCTGCATCATCTGTGTCAGATTCACCACCTATTCACCAAGGAAGTTAACAGGATCCATGCTGGAGAAAACGAGGGGAAAAAAATTTATGGCCAGTCTTAATGAGACGCTAGTCACCACACGGACAAGAAGTAGAATAGTCAAACATTCAGGTCAGGTACCAGGAGAGCATGTCAAGGCGAGGGGATAAAACATAGGCATAGTAAAGTCACGGTCAAAGGTCACTTACCTGGAGAGGAGTAGATCAGAACAGAGGGACAAGACAAAAGAATGGTCAAATATCGAGCTACAGAACTAACAGCCTAGAGTGTATACAACCAGCTACCAAAGATTCCCATGTATGGGAATATAACTATCAGAGAAAAGCTTTAAGCAGCAGCAAGACTGCCTGATTGAAAAGTATGTCATAAACTATATTGAAGTGACACTTAAACACAATGCCAATGGATCATATCCTGGATGTTCCCGCCAACTCGACGCAAATTTTTGTAAGTCTTCTTCAGGAGGCGTGGTCTGAGGGACGGGGAAGCATCCATATAAATGTGTGATTAGCCAATCAAAATTACCCATTGGGAGGGTGTGTAATAAGCAACTTGACATAAACCGTGAAGTACCCATGTGAAATCACACCAATATTCGGCGCATGCATGTCCCACGGTCACTGGTATCCTAGAAATCTGGACCACAGTTTGTGGAATTCATACCAGGACGTTGTCATGAAAACAGCACCTGCGCATGACGACCAGGGTTTTGCTATGATAACAGAGATCAGTCAGACCCGCTACCACTCACATGTGCACGGGCACAGACATGCATACTGAGATATATGATAGATATTTGTTAACCCAGATAACCTTACATATTGATATGCATGTTATAAAGTGAATAGTGTGGCTATTGCCTTAGCTTAAACTAAACAACTATATATATGCCACCTTGCTCTACATATAAAAATACATGTCATGTATTTAAGTGAGATATACAAAGGTGTTCATTTAAGACCACAAAAAATCCAATTTCATCTAATATATAATTGCTAGCGCACTTCGTATCGCGCACTTCCGTCGCCGTGGACGTGGCTGCCTCGCAGCCACGCGACCTACGAAGCATTGGTCGCGTAGCGGCCATTGCGAGTCGTTGGCCCCGTCCAACGACCGACCACAGCTGAGCCCCGTGGCCGAAAATAGAACCAGGGGCCCGGCTATACTTCGCTTGAGACACCGCTATTATTCTCTATGGGAAGTGAGGCGCTATTCTGATTGGTCGCTGTGTCCTGCCGGCGACCGGCCTCACTTCCCATAGAGATACATAGCGGTGTTTCGGCGAATTTATGGCCGGGCCCCTGGTTCTATTTTCGGCCACGGCACTCGGCTCTGGTCGGTCGTTCCACTGGGCCGGAGACTCGCTTCGCGGCCATTGCTCGCGAGCTCATCATGCAACGGCTTGCAATCATTGCGAGTCTCCGGCCCCGTGGAACGACCGACCAGAGCCGAGCCCCGTGGCCGAAAATAGAACCAGGGGCCCGGCCATAAATTCCCCGAAACACCGCTATGTATCTCTATGGGAAGTGAGGCGCTATTCTGATTGGTCGCTGTGTCCTGCCGGCGACCAATCAGAATAGCGCCTCACTTCCCATAGACATATAATGGACGACTTTGAGTTTCAAATTTACCGCTGAAAGTGAGGCGCTTTTCTGATTGGTTGCCACCAGCACACAGCGACCAATCAGAATAGCTCCTCACTTCCCATAGAGATATAATGGACGAAAATTCGTCCATTATATCTCTATGGGAAGTGAGGCGCTATTCTTATTGGTCGCTGTGTGCTGACGGCGACCAATCAGAATAGCGCCTCACTTCCCATGGACATATAATGGACGACTTTGAGTTTCAAATTGACCGCTGAAAGTGAGGCGCTATTCTGATTGGTCGCCGGCAGCACACAGCGACCAATCAGAATAGCGCCTCACTTCCCATAGAGATATAATGGACGAAAAATCGTCCATTATATCTCTATGGGAAGTGAGGCGCTATTCTGATGGGTCGCTGTGTGCTTCCGCCGACCAATCAGAATAGCGCCTCACTTCCCATAGACATATAATGGACGACTTTTCGTCCATTATATCTCTATGGGAAGTGAGGCGCTATTCTGATTGGTCGCTGTGTGCTGTCGCCGACCAATCAGAATAGCGCCTCACTTCCCATTGACATATAATGGACAACTTTGAGTTTCAAATTTACCGCTCAAAGTGAGGCGCTATTCTGATTGGTCGCCGGCAGCACACAGCGACCAATCAGAATAGCGCCTAACTTCCCATAGAGATACATAGCGGTGTTTCCAACAATGCATGGCCGGGCCCTTGGTTCCCTTTTCGGCCACGGCGCTCGGCTGTCACCGGACTTACCGTGGCTGCAAAGACTCACCTATCTATCTATCTATCTATCTATCTATCTATCTATCTATCTATCTATCTCTATTTATCTATCTATCTACTATCTATCGAAGCGGCCATTGTCAGCCGTTGCAGGGGCGAGTCTCCTGCCCCGGCGACGACCGACAAGCGCCGAGCCCCGTGGCCGAAAATAGAACCAGGTGCCCGGCCATAAATTCGTCGAAACACCGCTATGTATCTCTATGGGAAGTGAGGCGCTATGCTGATTGGTCGGCGCAGCACACAGCGACCAATCAGCATAGCGCCTCACTTAAGCGGGAAATTTGAAACTCAAAGTCGTCCATTCTATCTCTATGGGAAGTGAGGCGCTATTCTGATTGGTCGCTGTGTGCTGCCGGCGACCAATCAGAATAGCGCCTCACTTTCAGCGGTAAATTTAAAACTCAAAGTCATCCATTCTATCTCTATGGGAAGTGAGGCGCTATTCTGATTGGTCGCCGCCAGCACACAGTGACCAATCAGAATAGCGCCTCACTTCCCATAGAGATATAATGGACGAAAAATCGTCCATTATATCTCTATGGGAAGTGAGCTGCTATTCTGATTGGTCGCTGTGTGCTGCCGGCCACCAATCAGAATAGCGCCTCACTTCCCATAGACATATAATGGACGACTTTTCGTCCATTATATCTCTATGGGAAGTGAGGCGCTATTCTGATTGGTCGCTGTGTGCTGCCGGCGACCAATCAGAATAGCGCCTCACTTCCCATAGACATATAATGGATGACTTTTCGTCCATTATATCTCTATGGGAAGTGAGGCGCTATTCTGATTGCTCGCTGTGTGCTGGCGCCGACCAATCAGAATAGCGCCTCACTTCCCATTGACACATAATGGACAACTTTGAGTTTCAAATTTACCGCTCAAAGTGAGGCGCTATTCTGATTGGTCGCTGGCAGCACACAGCGACCAATCAGAATAGCGCCTCACTTCCCATAGAGATACATAGCGGTGTTTCCAACAATGCATGGCCGGGCCCTTGGTTCCCTTTTCAGCCACGGCGCTTGGCTGTCGCCGGACTTACCGCGGCTGCAAAGACTCACCTATTTATCTATATCTATCTATCTATCTATCTATCTCTATCTATTTATCTATCTATCTATCTATCTATCTCTATTTATTTATCTATCTATTTCTATCTATTTATCTATCTATCTATCTATCTATCTATCTATCTATCTATCTATCTATCTTTTTATCTATCTATCTATCTATCTATCTATCTATCTCCCTCTCTCCCTCTCCCTCTCCCTCTCTCTCTCTCTCTCCAGATTCTAGACTCCCGATTCTTCAGAATCGGGCTCACAGCTAGTTTAATATAAAGATATAATTAGTGGTTTTTTCTGGTGTCCCTACACAATTCAGCAGTTTTTTTATTTTTATTGTGCAATTTGTATTTTTTAATATTTGTGAATAAAAAAATACTTTTTTATATAAGCATAAATTACTCTCTACTTTTTATGTGAAAATACATCTAAAAAAACACGTGTAAAAGATGGACACCACTAGACCATGAGCCAGACAGGAGTTCGAAGTGACCACATCTGCCTCCATAGTAAATTTTCAGTTGGGAATTTTCTCTGAATCACTTTTTACAGTGATTTACATGTAAACCCATGTAAGCACTTGGCATAGAGCACAGGATAACTGAGTCAATCCATACTGAGATCTTTCGGAAAAATTTGCTTTATTACTATTGTTTACACCATTCACCTTGTGGTATAGGTGATTAGGTGGCTTTATTGATTAGGGCAATACGATCACAACGATACCAGGTTTATGTAGGTTTTTTTAAGTTTGGCTATTATCACATTTTTAGCATCACCTAATTTTGAAGGCCATAGTGATTTTATTTTTCTGCCGACAGTTATGTGAGGGCTTGTTTTGCGTGGGATGAGTAGACCGCATGTTTTTTTTTATTGCCTTTTATTGCACTTTTTGTGAGGCAGAATCAAGAAGAACTGATATTAGGGAATTTAAATATTTTATGCCATTCATCATGTCTTAAAAGTGATAAGACAGCTTTATTCTTAAGGTCTTTATGAATACAGCGATACCGCATTTATATTGATTATTTTATGTTTTGCTGCTTTTACACCATAATTTATTTATTTATTTATTTTTTTTTCTTTTTATAGAAAAAAGATTTGTTTTTGCATCACTGTATTCTGAAAGGTTTAGCTTTTTATTTCTCCACTGACAAAGCTGTCTAGTGGCTTGTTTATTGTGGGACAGGATGTTGTTTTCAGCGATAGTTGGGAATATGTGTTTCCTCAAATGCTCATTCCCTGATTTATATTGCTAAATAGCTGAACTACAGGTCAGCAGCACACAGTGAAAATGATATGTTATGCTGACCTCATGTTACTTTATCCTGAAAAATATAATTAAAGGAGTTACAAAAAGTGGACCTGTGTGGTTTTCAAATGCCAGGGCTAAATTTAGGTCCCAGTCCAGCAAGTCTAATAAGCATCTATCAGTCTGTCAAGTTTGGGTCAGTAACCCACAGAATATCTGTGCATCAAAGTCTGAACTCCAACCATAATACACCATGAATGTTCAAATCCAACCCTAGACATATATGGTAATCTCCATAATTGCCATAATTGTGCTAGCCCACAGAGAAAATACTTTAAATCTTACTCTATTAACTTTCAAACTTTATTTGTGCAGCATGATAAATAAAGGTTTGATGTTAAGAAATAAGTACGGTACCTCAAAGCAATAAGTACAACCTATCTTGAAAAAAAAGAACCTTATGCAAGCACGTCAATGAAAGAATGATATAAAAAAGGCTTCTGGTACATCACAATAAAAAAGGAAAATAAAGTGGTTAGGCATACTGCAAAAACAGGTTTTGGCAGGACGGGGGTTAATCTTCATTTACTATGTACCGATTGAAATAACAGTTACAACTCCATAGTTTTTAATGCAATCTCGTATACAAGAAAAAGGGTCAGTTAATTAGCCATAGCATAACATTACATATTGATCACAAAATGTCCCAAAAAGGCAATTATGAATATTTTTAGTTCCCTAAAAACATATTATGTAATTTATGTCGTATGACAGCATTTAAAATAAGGCTGGGCTACGTCTGTGATTTTACAAGGGAAACATATTTTCTTCTGAAAAGTTATCACAAACCATAATATTCTCTAATCCACATCATCATTTATAAACCCTATTCATGGGGTAACTCAAAAACTCTTTCTGAGGGTAAATTATGTAGTTGGCAACTTCATCCTGTATTTGCTGGTCATCTCTTTTTACTTCTTTTTTCACAACTTTCTCCACTTTCCACTTTTATTATGATTTAGTATCGGCTTGCTTTAAGAGTAGTCATTTTAATTTCTATTTTCATAAATCAATAGAACACATGATACTTTGTATGTTTTTATGAGAAAAATCTGCTTCTTTCTTCTCTTAGGCTCGCTTCACACCACGGCACAATTAGTTAGGACCGGGGCTGTCAGGGGTGAACTTGACAGCCCCGGACCTGATTTGCTAACAGAACCGGAGGGCAAATATGCCCTCCAGTCCTGTTTGTAGCCGGACGCTGCCGAACGCAGCTGAGTTGTCGCATGCTGAAATGGTGCTGAACCACTTCACAGGGGACAGCTCCCTGGTGCTGAAGTTCAGATTTGGGCAATCCAGCGCCATAGACTCCCATGTTAGGGAGCGCCGGATTGCCCCGTATCCGGGAGGATCCAAGTTGGGCAAATTTTTCGCCTGGACACAAAAATGTTGCAAGCAACGTTTTTGTGTCCAGGAGGAAAATCCAAATTGTCCCGGATCCTCCTGGACACATGGAAACCGGATGGCAGATAGCTGCCATCCGGCTCCATCCAGCCCCATAGGGTAACATTAGGACAAAATCGGGTCCAGGGCTGTCAGGCTCACCCCGGACAGCCCCGGACCTGATTGTGCCTTGGTGTGAATCCAGCCTAAGGCTGGCTTCACACTGCAGTTTTTTTCCTGATCAGGTCCGATCAGGTTTGTGTGTCAAAACCAGAAGTGTCTCCAAAACTCAGAACAGGTGTCAATCTTTCAATTATAGTTTTTCTCTGCAAGTTCCTCTCCTGGTTCCTCCCCTGGTTTTAGCACACAAACCTGATTGAACCTGATCAGGGAAAATACTGCAGTGTGAAACCAACCTTATATTTCTCTCTCTTAAGGCCCCGTTACACAGCACGACGTTGGAACGATGTCGGCAACAATCTCGTGAGTGCGCTGTCGTTTCCAACATCGTTTTGACATCATTGGTGAAATGTCACACATCTAGATATCATGTATACCTGTTGTGAGCAGGTATCGTTTGCACAACCCAGTGAACGATACCTGCTCATTGCTGTGAATGGGCGAGGTCGTAAATGACATCGTTATCGCTTTGTCACACACAACGATGCAGCAGGTTGGCTGATCGTTGATCGTGTGATTTGAGAACATGTTCTCAAACCTGCCGATCAGCGATCCAACGACTTATCGTAGTTGAATCTCGGTGTCACACGCAACGACGTCCTAACGATGTCGCTTTAACGACTCCAAACCTGTGACGTTTAATGCGGTATCGGTAACGATGTCGTGCCATGTAACAAGGCCTTTATGAGGGGTAACATCTGTATTCAGTAAAGAAAGACCTTCTCCTTACTGAGATAGATGACAGTTGGTGCTTATAAAGGTCTATGGAGGAGAGGAAGAATCTAGAGGCTGACACAGTTGTTCTGACGCAAATTCTTCTGAAATTATTACGTTCTATAGAGAACTGTGACTTACCACCAACTGTTATCTCTGATCTATAATGAATGATCAATCTAGAAACTTAATAATTCACACCTTTCTAAGATTTAGGGTGGGTTCACCTGAGTTTGTGGTGCAGATTTTGCACTTTCAAAATCTGCACATACTGGCAGAAAAACACACCAAAATCATCCTTGTCCATATGTTGCATTTTTGATGTATTTTTGCCTCGGATTTGATGTGGAATTTGAGGGTGCATACTCACGATCAAGAAATGCAATGTTTTGGACACAGTGCATAGCCGCTGCATCCAAAACGTTGTGTTGTACAGTAGCAGCATTGTGGGTTGGATTTTAGGAAATCCGATGCTCACTGTGCTTCTCCCGACTGCAACGTGTGTTCAGTTGCAGTGAGGGTCTTTCAGACTTCTGTATCTCTGCAGCAAGTTCATTTAATGTTGCGGAGTTGGAAGAGATAATCATTCGGTGAATACAGGGAGAAACTGCCCTGCACCTAACACAGATCATACGCACAGGGCGGCTACGGTCTCCCTGTATTCACCCACAGGTTCCCCCAGGTCTGGAGGCACTGCGTCCAACGTGCCTCAGGATCGTGAGCACATACTGTGACAACTTGGACTCTTTACTGTACAGTGCCTTGTGAAAATATTTGTCCCCCTTGAACTTTTCAACCTTTTGTTACATTTCAGGCTTCAAACATAAATATATAAATTCTAATTTTTTTGTGGAATGAAATTTAATGCATATTTTTAACTTTTTTAACAAATAAAAAACTGAAAAGTAGGGTGTGCAATATTATTCGGTCCCATTACTTTCAGTGCAGCAAACTCACTCCAGAAGTTCAGTGAGAATCTCTGAATGATTCAATGTTGTCCTAAATGACTGGTAATGATAAAGAGAATCTACCTGTGTGTAATCAAGTCTCCGTATAAATGCACCTGCTCTGTGATAGTCTCATCATGAAGACCAAGGAACACACCAGGCAGGTCCAAAATACTGTTGTGGTGACGTTTAAGCCAGATTTGGATAGAAAAAGATTTCCCAAGTTTTAAACATCTCAAGGAGCCCTGTGCAAGTGATCATATTTAAATGGTAGATTTGCAGTGGTCTGATACTCCTTCCAAGACCCAGCCGTCCCTCTAAACTTTCATCTTGAACAAGGGGTAGACTGATCAGAGATGCATCCAAAAGGCCCATTATCACTCTGGATAAGCTGCAGAAGTCTACAGCTGAGGTGTGAGAGTCTGTCCATAGGACAACAATCAGTCGTACACTGCACAAATCTGTCCTTTATGGAAGAGTGGCAAGAAGAAAGACATTTCTCAAAGATATCCATAAAAAGTCTTGTTTGAAGTTTGCCACAAGCCACCTGGGAGACACACCAAACATATGGAATAAGGTGCACTGGTCAGATGAAACCAAAATCAAACTTTTTGGCCACAATGCAAAACGATATGTTTGGCGTAAAAGGCAAAAAAGGAGAAGTTTATGAAGCGATGCAACCTTTAAACAATTTTGGTCATTTTATCAAAAGTTTATTCAAATAACAAATAGCGAACAGAGAAAAGTCACACAAAGGGTTAAAAACAATTAAAACAGTCAAATACAGTCATAACTTTTCCATTGACAAGGGTACATCAAGGAAACCTCTCTGCTGATTTGCAGATATTAGTTACACCAGTAAATATCAACAATGCTGTTAAATGTTACATTTCCATTTTATCCATCAAACCATATAATTATAAAGTCAAAAAGTGCATTAGATAGCGAAGATAGCCCCTCAGAGTATGACAAAGACCCCCGTAGTTGATTCTTAGGGGTGATATTCAGGGGTATCACCTAAAAAAGCAGTGTTTTATAGGGTGGATGTACCGTATATACTCATGTATAAGCCGACCCGTGTATAAGCCGACTTCCCTACCTTTGCCCCCAAAACCTGGGAAAACCTATTGACTCGTGTATAAGCCGAGGGTGGACCCCAGCACAGGTATACAGCCCCCAGCAGTGTGGTATACAGCAGCCTCCCCAGTGGTATATACAGCAGCAGCCCCAGTGGTATATACAGCAGCCCCAGTGGTAGTATACAGCAGCAGCCCCAGTGGTATATACAGCAGCCCCAGTGGTAGTATACAGCAGCCCCAGAGGTATACAGCAGCCCCAGTGGTAGTATACAGCAGCCCCAGAGGTATATATAGCAGCCCCAGTGGTAGTATACAGCAGCCCCAGAGGTATATACAGCAACCCCAAATGTATATACAGCAGCCCCAGTGGTAGTATACAGCAGCCCCAGAGGTATATACAGCAGCCCCAGTGGTAGTATACAGCAGCCCCAGAGGTATATACAGACCCCCCCCATCAGTATACAGCCCCCCCCTTGCTGCCGCAATCCTGTAAAGCAAGAGATCATTATACTTATCCCTGCCGCTGTCCCGCCGCGCCATCGCGCTCCTCCGGCTTCATCGGCTTCTTCCTGCTTCCTCCTCTGGTCGGCGCAGACAATGACGTCATTGCCTGCGCCCACCGGAGGAGGCCGGAAGAAGCCGGAGGAGTGCAATGGCGGCAGCGGGACAGCGGCAGGGATAAGTATAATGATCTCTTGCTTTACAGGATTGTGGCAGCAAGGGGGGGGCCTGTATACTGATGGGGGGGGACTGTATACAGTGTATACAGTATACAGTGACTCGCGTATAAGCCGAGGGGGGACTTTTCAGCCCAATTTTTGGGCTGAAAAACTCGGCTTATACGCGAGTATATACGGTAAGCTGCTATACATATATAGTGCAATTTTATGTCTGTTCGTCACATATCAAAAGTATTGCGCAAGACCCAATCCCTCTATGAAGATTGATGTCCTATATATTGGTTTGAGCTAACATATATAGACAAAGCCATTTTACACCTGTTAGTAACAGATACCTTCAAACCTTATATTATACAATTCCGAAGCCCTTTATGCCTTAAAGCAGTTCCCCCTTTTTTTTTAGTTATATATACGATGGTACAATTATTTCGTCATTACTAAAAGACTCCAGAGACCCCAGGTCATTACTATATGGTTGCCAAGTGCAGTAGCAGATATACGGAGGAAGGTAACTCCAGCAAATGGAAATCAAGAGAAACTGGTTTTACTGGTATCAAATTGCATAATGGCAGGAGGGATGGCGCTCCCACGCGTTATGCTGCCTGCGCCCGGCAGCTTCGTCAGGGGAATGTGACCGTAACTCAAGTTGTCAGCTTATTATAGACACAATGAACCCTGTTCCTTATCTGACGTTCTTGTCTGGTTCGTTTCTGGTATCAGCCTCCACGGTATCTCCACGGTCTAGTGGATCGGTCTACTATTCAGCTCCGCCTGTGGTGGTGTGACAGATTTTTGCCCAGGCCATGGACCCCGCTGATACCAGATTCTCCGCTCAAAGAGAGCTAGCCGGCCTCCGACAGAGTCAGGATAAACTCGTTGCATTTATGCAGACCCTGGATGCCCGTCTCAGCTCTCTTTAGGCGGCCGAACCCACTATTGCCAATTGACCCACCCACCAGGGCCGTGTGGTACTCGGAACTAAGCCGTGCTGTCTCTGGAACGTCATGGGGTCATGGCCCAGCTCCATGGCCCTGGACGAGGTCGGTAAAATGGCTAGGGAATAACAGTTTTTAAGAAAACTGTGGCTTGCGGCTAAGGGTAGTCACTGCTGCAGTCGGGATCTCTGGGGATGATGGGGTTGACAGCAGAGATGTTGAGCTCTCCACGGGTAGTCTGGTCCCCAGGGAATCCATGTAGCCAGTGTAGGTGCAGTGTAAAGTTCTCAGTATCGTCGAGCAGTCTCCCTTTGCCAGCTCAAGGAATCAGTCTACCTCCTCTCAGGTGCGCAATCAGAGTCTAACATAGTTCTGAGCTTTACCAGGTTTACTCTCAACTCTTCAGATGTTACAAGTTACAGCAGTTCAACATCGGCTCCATTGTTGTCTAGCAGCTGGAATGGTTTGTCTGCGACAGCCCCTTTCATGTTCCTCTCGGGCCTCTACGTTCTATTCCACACCCAAGCTATGGTCCAGTAGTCACTGGCTTTCAGCTGGCAACCCTCCGGGTCACCTAGCCCTAGTACAATGGCCTTCCTTTCACTGTGCCAGAGGTTGGGTTTCAGGACATAAAGAACCTGCACCCCGCCGGGGTTCGTGTTTGGGGCATACAGCTTCCCTGCCACTTCTGCAGAGCCGGCACTCTGGTTCTGGCCCAGTCCCTCAGTGCCCCCGCTGACTCGGGGTATCTTAGACTCCATCTGCCCTTCCTCGGTTCTCAGCCTGGGACTCAGGCTAGCCTCATAGTGGCACAAGCCGCCAGGTCCAGATTCTCTCAGTCTGTTTTTGTTGGCTGCTCGGCTGATGGGTCTTTCTTTCTCATTTAGGTGTTCTCCACTTCTTTAGTCTCCCACTCACTCATTTCTACCTAACATTCTGGAGGGAGAACAGAAGTGAGACTAAGCAGACTCTTTTTGTTGTTGTGTTCCCACCCCATACCGGGTTCTGACCTAACGTTCCACCCTCCACCTGGCTCCTCCCACTATCCCATTGCTAGACTTAGGCCCACGTCACACACACAGATAATTGTGCAGATATTGTTTGCAGATCTCTGGTTGCAGTGAAATCATGGACATATTGTTCATTTGTATATGGCCACAAAATGGAACAATTTCTCCATGATCTCACTGCAACCAGAGATCTGTGAACAATATCTGCACAATTATCTGTGTGTGTGACGTGGCCCATAGAATAACTTAGACTTGGGATCGGGAGATGTGTTGGGTGTGTGTGTGAGGTGACCGACTTACCGATCCCACCTGCTGCTCCATCTTGTGGCGGCCGGTCCGCAGGGGTGCCACACAATCAACTCGTGGGATTACACCAGGAACTTGATCGTCAAAGGAAGATGCAGACCCAAATGTTGAACTACATGACATCAGTGGACGAACGTTTAACCAACATGCAGATAGCAGCCCTCTCCACCTGTACAGGTTCCAGTGCTCGAGCCAGTGGTTGCAGCAGCACTGGGACCCTCTTTTCATCTCTACAAACCCACAAGGTACTCTGGGGATCCCAAATTGTGCAGGGGGTTTCTTAATGCCAGCTGCATTTCCTGTTGTTGCCCCACCAGTATCCCTCAGATGTAGCCAAAGTGGCTTTCCTTGCCTTACATTGGGAGGAAGAGGAGGTGGAACTCCAGATTGGGGCTCTCAAGGAAAAGATTGTCTTCTAAGTGCTAACTAACTTCTCCTTCATAAAACATAGAACTTTTGCCTTCTATGTGCTACCTAACTTCTCCCCTCCGTTTCGTCCTTGTCTTCAATTCTCTCATGGAAAAGAATGATCCCATCATATCCAATCTCCAGAACTTCTTGGACACCTTCTGCAAGACCTTCGACGAGCCCGGTCCACTGGCATTATCGATGGAGACCCTCTTCAACCTACAGCAAGGTACTCTCTGTGTGTTATCCAGTTCTGTACTCTGGCCTCTTAGCTCCAGTAGTCTGAAGAACCCCTGATTGGTGTCATCTAGCATGGACTATCTGGGAGGCTAAAAGACGAATTGGCGGTTTGAGACCTACCCAATATCCGGATGACTTCAATCTGGATGGCGAGAGAGATGGTCTCCGCCTACAAGAGCGATCCAAGGAGAGGACCCACGAGAGGCCTCATTTATGCGGTTCCGGTTCCAACTTCTGTCCATGAGCCCATGGAGGTTAACCATCTTAAGCTGAGTGACCAGGAAGAAAGTTTTGCCAGGAAGCTATGCCTTTACTGTGGGAGTGCTACCCATTTTCGCCGATGATGTCCCAAGAAGCCGGAAAACTCCTCCGCCTAGGACAGGTAAGAGAGGCCCACCTAGGTGAGAGAGATTCCTTTCTACCCCTTACTGTTTTAATACAGGTGACGATTGGTGGCAGGCGATTTTTACAGACGGCTTACTTGGATTCCAGTTCGGCAGGTAACTTTATGCATCAAGCCGTGGCTCTTCGGTTTGGTATTCCTGTGGTTCCCTTGCAATATCCCCGTATCATCACCTCCGTTAACAGAAGGCCCTTGCAAGACACCATCTTGGACATCACGGAGGAGGTGGAACTCCAAATTGGGGCACTCCACAAGGAAAATATTGCCTTCTATGTGCTACCTAACTTCTCCCCTCCGTTTCTGATTGGTCTTCCATGGCTTCGCACCCACAAACCAGTTCTGGATTGGCGGACGCCACAACCACCATCAGCCTTGCCAGGGTTGCCATCAGCCTACTGGTAATTTGCGGATCTGTTAAACAAGCAGGAGGCAGACACAGGTCGTATGATTATCCCATCAATCTAATTCCTGGTGCTTCTCCCAGAGGTCGGATTTACCCTCTGTCGCCAGTCGAGATCCAAGGGATGTCTGACTACATCAAAGAGAACCTGGCCCGGGGATTTGTCCAAAAGTCTATCTCCCTTGCAGGCGCTGGGTTCTTTTTTGTGAAAAAGAAGGATGGGTCATTGCGTTCCTGCATCGACTACCGAGGTCTCAACGCTGTTACGGTAAAGAGCAAGTTTCCTCTGCTTCTTATTCCAGAGCTCTTTGACCGGCCTCGTGGATCCCAAATCTTCACCAAACTAGACCTTCGTGGGGCTTCCACTCGTCTCCAGGATGAATCCTGATGAGGTTGTAAGACCGCCTCCAACATCTGTGACAGCCACTACGAGTACCGGGTAATGCCTTTTTGTTTAAGTAATGCACCTGTAATATTTCAGGAGTTTGTCAATGATGTTTTTCATTACCTGCTCTAAGTATGTGTACTTGTGTATCTGGACAATATCTTGGTATTCTCCCCGGACCTCCCTACACATAGAAGGAATGTCCGTCTAGTCTGTCAACGGTTACGAGAGAATCGTTTATATGCCAAGTTTGAGAAGTGCCTTTTCGAGCGGAACTCTCTGCCCTTCATGGGGTATGTCATCTCTGATACAGGTCTTGAAATGGATCCTGAGAAGGTGTCTGCCGTCCTCAAGTGGCCACGTCCTGTCGGAGTCAAAGCCATCCAGTGATTCCTAGGATTTGACAATTACTAGCGGCAGTTTATCCCTCACTTTTCAGATCTGACCAAACCACTCACCACTTTGACTCGAAAGGGATCTGACCCCAAGGAATGGACCCTGGAGGAGGAGTCTTCCTTTCAGTCCCTCAAGCAAGCCTTCTCCACCGCTCCTGCTCTTCATAGGCCAATGGTGACTAAACAATTCTTCATGGAGGTGGACGCTTCTTTTTCTGGGGCCGGAGCTGTACTCTCACAGAAGCTTCCTTCTAGAAGAATGGTCACCCTTGGTCTCTTCTCTAAGGCGTTCACACCCTGTGAGCGCAATTATTCCATTAGCGCAGAGTTGTTGGCTGTCAAGTTGGCCTTAGAAGAGTGGCACTCCCTCCTGGAGCGTGCAGTTCATCCAGTGGTTATCTACACCGATCATAAGAACCTGTCCTATCTGCAGTCTCTGTTCTTTGCTCAGTTCGGCGTCCGTCTCCATTTCCGTCCGGCCGAGAAGAACATCAAGGCTGATGTGTTGTCCAGGTCTACATCTCTTATGACCAAGAGGAGGAACCACGTCCAATCATTGATCCATTCAAGATGGTCACGGTAGCAACGGTTCAGCTGATGCAGCCACCTTTGGTAAGACATTTGTTCTCATTTCTGACAGGAGACGTGTACTTCAGTGGGGTCATTCATCTAAGCTAGATGGCCATGTGGGATGGATGAAAACCTTACAATTAATCACATGGCATTATTGGTGGCTCAAGATGCACCAGGAGAACACCGAGTTTGTCTCTGCCTGCCCATCCTGTGCCTGTAATAAGACCCCCAAGCGTTACCCGCAGGTCATCTCCTACCTCTACCAGTACCATCTGTGCCATGGAAGCACAACACAATGGATTTCATCACCGACCTAGCCAGTGTCCTCCAGCTGTACCGTCATGTGGGTCGTGGTACACCGATTCTCCAAGATGGGTAATTTATTCCCCTGCATAGTGTAATAACATGGCTTTCTTTCTCGTATCATCGGCTATGTTCATGGCTTGCAGAAATATCTCAAAGCGCTTCAGCCATTTATCCCAACATGCTGCTAGGTTTGCTTGGGACTGATGAACATCAAAAGCTGGGAATGCAGGTAGACAGGCCATGGTGAGCACTGATGATCTTGTGGCACTGAAATACCTTTAGCTGATGAATGAACGCTTCCTCGTTGCCAATTGTAGTGTTGTAGTGCAGATGACGATGAATCCAGAAGCACACACAGATATGTTGAACTGCTCAGTCGAGCGGCCATACTTTAATGAATCCTTCCCTTTTCCAGCTCCCCCTTTTCCTGCCACAGCTCCTCCTCCATCTTACATCACTGTTACTAGGCAGAAATAGCAAACAGGGAAAACAACAAGCAAACTACAGAAGATATAACAACATTACACCCTACACACTCAAGCTGGTGGAGCTGTTGCTCCAGCATGGTCGCCGTCTTTACGTTTTGCCTCTTCATATTATGTCCAACAGGGGAGTGCAGTTCGTGTCCCTGTTCTGGCGTTCCCTCTGCAAGCAGTTGGATGTCTCCCTGGATTTCTCCTCAGCATACCATCCGCAATCCAATAGTCAAGTTGAACGGGTGAATCAAGTATTGACCAACTACCTGCGCCACTTCGTCAATGCACAGCATGACAACTGGGTGTCCTTGTTGCCTTGGGCAGAATTCTCCTATAACAACCATGTTAGTGAGTCCTACTCTAACACTCCGTTCTTTATCGTGTATGGGTACCACCTTAGGATCCCGACCCCCTTGGACATCACGACCAACAACCCAGCAGCTGAGATGCTGGCTTCAGACTTCACCAAAATCTGGTCCGAGACGAAGGCATCCCTGGAAAGGGCATCCAAGTGGATGAAGAACCATTCCGACAAGAGACGACTGGATCCACCTCCATTCTAGCCCAGGGACAAGGTATAGCTCTCTTCCAGCTTCATTTGCCTCAAGGTTCCTTCCTACAAGTTCACTTCTCAGAACATTGGTCCCTTTGAGGTTCTCTGGAGGATCAACGAGGTATGCTACATGCTACCAGCTGAGATTGCCATCTTCCTTGCAGATCCACAATTCATTTCATGTGTCTCTCCTTAAGCCAATCGTTCTCGGTCGCTACTCCCGGGATCCTATTTCTCATCCCTCTCCCATTTCTGTCGGGGATGTCTTCGAGGTCAATACCATTCTGGACGTCAAGCGTGTAGGAAACAAGACATTATATTTGGCTGATTGGAAAGGGTTCGGTCAAGAAGAACAGTCTTGCAAAAAATTGAAGACAAAGTAGTGTGTATGAATGACAGCGATCAGAAACACCAAGGCACATCACAGAGTGATTATCAAAAAATTAAATCAATTTTTATTTTGACCAGAAGACGCAAACAGCATGTAACAAACAGGTATACAAAGATTAAAAACAATTTAAAAAATGTGGTGGGTACAGCACCATCACACAACGGCTGTGTGCTCATGAACTGAGTATGCATAACACAACTGACAATCTGTAAACTCAGAGTCAATACATCATTCAATGCCTGGTGACAATAATGAGAACTCAGGTACCCCTAATAGGTAAAGGGCTCAATATAATGAAAGAGCCTATAAAGAACCTATCTACATCCTAGGTGTACATGAGAATAACATGAATATCCAATGTACTCGCCCAGGGTAAGTAAGTACAAACCCTGTAATTCATTAAGCAATGAACAACTATTCAGTAGGGTACAAGGGAGAATAATAGAGACATCCAAGGGGATAACCTGAGAAAATAACATGGAAAAGATCCAAGATGTTAATGAGGAGCTAAATCATCAGCCACCTATAAAAGAAAAATCAAAATGGATAAATAGTCACCAAGCAAGAGCATAGCTGTCAGAGCACACAGCGGCAGGACCCAACGCGTGTCGCCGCTTAGTATAACGGCTTCATCCTGGGGAAAGCTTTCCCCAGGATGAAGCCGTTATACTAAGCGGCGACACGCGTTGGGTCCTGCCGCTGTGTGCTCTGACAGCTATGCTCTTGCTTGGTGACTATTTATCCATTTTGATTTTTCTTTTATAGGTGGCTGATGATTTAGCTCCTCATTAACATCTTGGATCTTTTCCATGTTATTTTCTCAGGTTATCCCCTTGGATGTCTCTATTATTCTCCCTTGTACCCTACTGAATAGTTGTTCATTGCTTAATGAATTACAGGGTTTGTACTTACTTACCCTGGGCGAGTACATTGGATATTCATGTTATTCTCATGTACACCTAGGATGTAGATAGGTTCTTTATAGGCTCTTTCATTATATTGAGCCCTTTACCTATTAGGGGTACCTGAGTTCTCATTATTGTCACCAGGCATTGAATGATGTATTGACTCTGAGTTTACAGATTGTCAGTTGTGTTATGCATACTCAGTTCATGAGCACACAGCCGTTGTGTGATGGTGCTGTACCCACCACATTTTTAAATTGTTTTTAATCTTTGTATACCTGTTTGTTACATGCTGTTTGCGTCTTCTGGTCAAAATAAAAATTGATTTAATTTTTTGATAATCACTCTGTGATGTGCCTTGGTGTTTCTGATCGCTGTCATTCATACACACTACTTTGTCTTCAATTTTTTGCTTCAATGATCCATAGTGTGTGACATGCGGATCGCCTACTAGTGCCACCTAAACCTTACGCTTTAAGAAGAACAGTCTTGGGAACTGAGAGAGAATATCAATGCTCCTCGTCTTATGTGGAGGTTTCTTGCCAGCTTGAAATAGGGGGGGACATAAGGGGGGTTACGGTCACCCTGCAGCCAGCAGGACCCATCCTCAGGGTGCAGGGAGATCAGGTCCTATCTGGCCGCCGGCACCCTCCTGTGCCCTGCAAGCTCCCAGGCATCTCTCTCCTGCCTCCTCACTTCCTAGTCTCCAGGGGAACGCGTATAGGGTACGCGCGCCACTCTCAGCAAATTTAAAGGGCCAGTACACCCTTTTTCTGACACCACCTCTCAGCCAATCGCTGAGAGGCTGGTGAGTATTTATAGCCCTCACTTCCTATGGGATGTGCCTGGGAAACTTCATTGGTAGTCTAAGTCACCAGCTCAGGTCTCTAAGCAGCGCATGCGATTTCTTGTGTTCTGTGAGATTCTAACATGTGTTCTCTTGATTTCAGTACTGGATCCCTCCTGCTTGACTCACCTGCAGACCTGAATCACTCTCGCTGGTCCCAGGCTGCCTCCTGAATCCCTTCTGCTGCACCAATCTCCATCCCTGCCTTCTCCGGTTCCCTGGTTTCCGTGTCCTGTTCTGCCTTGGGTCGGACCCACAGTTTGATTGGTTGACTGGACCCTCTTTGGCTGCGCTTGGAGGAATCCCTGTTTATGTGGTAACCCGCCTTGTTGCTCTCTTAGGGGGACCCCGTTGCTATGGCCCTGTGGACCTCCCTTGGGGATCTATCCCTAATTGTACACAAAAAACCCTGTTCCTTATCTGACGTTCTTGTTCAGCTCGTTTCTGGCATCAGCCTCCCCGGTATCTCCATGGTCTACGGGGTTCAATATTCAGCTCTGTCTGTGGTGGCGTGACAGTAGTCTACCAGTATCCGATGGTTTATGTAATTATCTTACCTCTTTGTCAGAGAAGGTCAGAGGCTTAAAGATAGTTAAGGATGCAAGCCTTCTATTGTCCAAAGATGTGTATTGCTGCTTCTATGTAAATTAACTCAGCCACTATTGTTTGATGATGAGGAGGGCAGACTAAATGTAACTAGCGTTAGTCTCTTTCTGTCCACATCATTTAGATGGACGTTATCCTAGCGGATTCAAATCTAGCCAATGAGAGCACAGTCTTAGTCCACCAATCGTGAAATCTCCAATGTTCTGAATTGAACGCTCAGGGGTATATAAGAAGGTCTGTTCATTGACACCCAATGACCCCTGTGTCTCCACACATACCCTAAGGTGCTTTTTGTCTGTTTCAATAAAGCTTGGAAGCTTGCACACAAAAAATGTCAAATCCTACTCCCCCCTTCAACACTATTAATTTCTGCAGATTTCAATGCAAATTAGGCACTAAATAAGCAACATATACGCATAGTGTGAACACTGCTGCGTATCTGCTGCTTATTTTGAGTTAACATGAGGGTCTATGGGTGAAAACGTGCTAAAATGCACAGCAATATGTTGCAGATCTTCCTGAAATAAAATACACAGCATATTCCCTGCTGAAAAAAACTTCACAAATCCCCTAGACTTTTCTGGGAAAACACACCTCTGCAATCTTAGTGCAGATCCACATCACATACGCACCAAATACACGGCAAAATACACCTTGTGCGAACGGACTCTTATTACAAAGTTTCTCATTTTTACTTGTAAAATTGATATAAAAAAAAAATTAAAATGATCGTTGCTCAATAAAAATTCCTGATATACTTCACTACTAATAAAAGCATAACAAGTATCCAGTAAAGTTATGCAGTGCTGCAAAATATACTGATGCTATATTAACTATTGGAAAAAATAATTGTTTAATAAAGTGTGTCATCAAAAAATAGATTCTAAAAATAACATAATGTTAACTTCTTCCTCAGTCTTCCCGTATTATTTGTACTGAGCCTGTCAGGACAAGTCGGAGGTGTTTTCTGGCAAAGTAAATGCACACCATGTTAACACATGTCAGCAACTACTACATTGTTCAGAATTACAGCATGAATGACAGCACAATATGCATATCCATTGGATACACATATCCCTAATTGGCCTTTGAGCCTTACAACAGCAAATTCTCTGCCTACAACCAAGTTCACTAAATTTCACTAGACTTACATTTCTAGTGCTTTGAATGAAAGGATATCCAGAAATCTGCTTTGCCTCTTTACCCGGGCCCTAGGCTTTAAACTAGTGCATTTATGGCCATGTGCTCTCTTCATGGCATAGGTGCTGGGACGTTGTAGAACCAAATATCCTCTGCCCAAGACTTATGCCACCTCAGGGTGTATAGCAAGTATGCACACCTACATACAGTGGAAAAATACATGCAAATTTCCAACCTCTTAGTTAATAAATCCTGCATATATATCCCCTGTGTCAAAGGATGTATGTACCGGGTATGTGTTTACTTAACAGTGACTTTATGTGACCGTGTTAAATATATGGCACAATAAATTTGCTGTAAGTTGCTAGACATGTTAGAGATATAGTCAGGCGCCACAAAAATAATGCTTCAAGTTGATTTTAATTGATTCAACAATAATGGATCAGATTTTATCTAACGTTTTGACCTTTAATTTCTGTGTCAAGGATTTCTGTAGCACAAAGTGGCATGATATGTATGAGTACATAATGTCACATTCATATATAATATCACTGTATTTTGTACTATAGATATCCTTCAGAAAGACCTTACTGGTTGAAATGTCAGATAATATGTATTCTACTATTATCGGATCTATTAAAATCACTTAGTATAATTTTTTTTATCTACACCTTTTTGTAATGCCAGGGATAATATCCTCGGTATGGTCGGCATGGTCAAACTGTTTTATTTTTTTATTTTTTGGGGAAAAAAGCAAAAAATTTAAATGATTAATTTAGAGAGTTAAAAAAAAAAGGCTTTTATTGATCCGCCAGTTTGGGAACAGTTTTAAGGGAATTTAGCTCAGGGATGTCAAAATAATTTTACATACAGCTCTAGTTTACAGCATCACTTGGCTCTGTAGAGTGCCATTTGTGTGCAATGCACAATGGATCTGCCTCGGGACTATGGATTTCTATGTTGAACAGAGCACCAATATTTTTTTTTCATTTTTATGTTTCTCGTTAGCGTGCGTTCACATCAGCGGAAATGGTATGCGAGTGCAATCTGATAAAACGTCAGATTGCACTCGCATACATAGTTAACCTATAGTACAATGAAGATCTGCAAGTTTTTCCTCTGCAAGAAACGTGGCGAGGAAACATTTGCACTATGTTGCGTATTTCAGTGGATTCTGCCAATGCAAGTGTATGGGTACGATGAAATAATCGCACACCATACGCAAAGCACTGGTACAGTGTTTTTAGCATGGACTAGTTATTCTCAGCAGGCTGAGGGCCCATTGTTTAACTCCTCCCCACGCTAAAGAATAGCAGCCGCCTCTGAAAATGACGCATTCATAAGAAGCACCATTTCAAGGTGCTTTACCAGGCTCTTCCAGCGGCTCTGGTGGCGGGTGGCATGCTGGGTAATAAAGGGTTAATACGAGCTTTGTTTTATCAGCTTGTATTAAGCCCTGAGATTCTAAATGTCAGACCAAGTTAGATCCGGCCATTAGGAATCTCAAATTAATTTTTCTCTGTGAGATGTCTTTTTTAACCCTTTATTTATTAGAAATAAATACACAAAGACACTTAGAAATGCCATCTTTATTACTCCCTCCCCACCCTCATACCATCCACAATCCTCATCTTCTCTGTCTTCTCTCTTCATGAACAGATGCAGCTCTGCTACATTAGAGATCACGGGGAGGAAGAACATGTCTGTCCGGTCCCAGTGGTCCCTATTCACTGAATGACAGCGGGGAGACCTGCGGCATGTTAAGCGGTGACACCACCGAGGTAACCATTGCCATAGTAACTGAGTGAGCAGTTACTATAGCAACAGTGTCCTCGGCTCACCTCAGTAACTCCCTGCTTATCGTGTCGCTATTCCAGCGGCTCATTCATATGGTGGTGCTGACAAGTGTCTGAATGTTTTTCTTTCTCAGATCACATCTCGCCAAGATTTTGACACTTGACTCAAGTATATGGTGTAAGTATATATATGGGGTGCAGTATATATATGTGGGTGCAGTGTATCTATAGGAGGGCTCAATATATGGGATGGTGCTGTGTACATATATGTATATGGGTAGGTGCTGTATAGGGTGGTGCTGACAAGTGTCCGAATGGTTTTCTTTTTCAGATCACATCTTGGCTACATCACCTCCATCGGCTCCAAAGCCCTGCTGAAGATTTTCACACTTGACTCAAGTTTAATATGTAATTACATATATGGTGGTGCAGTACATATATATATATATATGGGTGCTGTATAGTATATGAAGGACAATGGATGATGCCTTATAGTATTTTGAGGACTAAGGAGGGATTATCAGAAGTTTATTAGGGGTTTATTACAGGGTTTATTATTATTAGGGTTTATTTATTATTGGAGGACTCTGGAGGTTGCATTATAATATATGGAGCTATTTATACTATATGGAAGTCATTATATTATTTTAAAGGCTATCTAGGGGGCATGATAATACTTGGAGGGCTATGAGGGTGTCTTTATGGAAGGCTCTTTGAGAGGTGTTTTGGAGAGGTGTATGGGGCATTTATACTACATGGAGGGGAGTGTGTGGGTCACAGTTAGGTATATACATATACATTGCTGGATTAGTTGAAGGGAGTACGGTAGTGTCATGTGGAGGGTACATGGAGGAATTCTCTTTTGGGGGATCATACAGTGTTCGTGGGGCATTTTTATTGGCAATATTTTTGTAAGGGCAGCAAAATTGTGTATGTGATCCAACCAACTTTTTTGGGTGGAGTGGGAGCCGTTTTGCACCAGAGAGGCTAAGTTCATCCCTGATCGAGACCATATTCTTTCAATAAATATGTGTGTACTAATGTTATCTGAAAGACAAAAAGAAAAATATCTCTGCTGATCCATTCACTATTCTTTCAAAAATGTTTTGTCACAGCTCTGAAGAGAGACGACCAGTCATACAAGTGAGTAGCTCATGTAGTACCACCATGTTTTTGCTATCCTTTATTTTGTTTTTTATTTTAAATATTAACTTTTTTAATTTTTAGGAGTCTTCAGATACCGAGGTTGAGGTGGAACTGAATGTTTCAGGGATGGAAGTTGGTAGATTGGAGAGCGCAAGTAAAAATCACACTAGGTGAGAGTGTTAAACAATGAAAAATGCCTGAATTGCATTTTTTATTTTGTCTCAAGAGGGACATGATAACTCGGCGGGAGAGGCAGCATCTAAAGACATTAGTCTAGAGTATGTGGCGGTCGGTGCCGTGTAAGTGTGGTTATGACAACGACCAAGAAAATTATTGTACTTTAATGTTATGTTAATTTTCTTTATATATTTTTTTACAGTGTTCCATAAGGGCTAACCAGCCAGATGAGGAGGAGGATTTCATTGACGGTGACCTCCTCATCGAAATGGTTTAGTCTAGGGAGGCACTATGGGACCACAGGCACCGCCGTCATGCTGATTTTGCCTACACCCGACAACTTTGGGATGTGGTCTGCCTTGGCTGCTCTCTGGATGGAGGAGGATTAATTTAACTGGCCAGAATCATCACCGTAAGCATATTTTTCTATCCCTCTGCTCTGTCATTTGCAAGGCTGTTTTAACACCACTGATTTTTTTCAAATTGGGCAAAATCAGGTTCTTTAACAAAAATTATTATTTTGAAGATCTACTTTTTTGCACATTCACTTTAATGTTGTCATGCAGCATCCTGTTAAATGGTGTTGGATGACAACCTGAATTAAGTGAATATTCAAATAAGTAGATCCTGAAAAGAACATTTTTTGGCTGAAGAATCTAATTTTGTCTGATTTGAATAAATTGGTAGTGTTAAACCAGTCAAGTCTTGTGTATTGACCCTCTTTTTTTAATGTTTTTACAGGCAAGAAAATAATTAACCGCTGGTGATCTATTCAGGATAGTTTCAAGGAGCAGTTTAACGAGGAGATGTGGGCTCCTAGTGGATCAGGATGACGAACTGCTTGCTATAAGTATACGCTTGCCTTGCAGTTTTTGTGGCCATGTATGATTACTCAAAAGCGTACTTACATTTGAGCAATCTGTTTTTCCCACCTGTTTAACCAAATGTTTTTCTCTTGCAGTACGGACAAATACAGTACATATCTTAATTTTTTTGTTTTTAATCCACATATCACAAGGCAGCACACTGGAGCCTGCACTTCGAAAATTGGAACGGCCGATTCATCCTGTACCGCAAAATCCCAGTGGCGAAGATTTGGCCACGACCACCAGCCAAGGTGATGGACAGATGTCTGCAGCAAGATCCTTACCAGCCAGTATAGCTGCAGAATAAGCACCCACACATTTTGCGCTATTCCAGGGCTCTGACACTGCCAACGCTAATAGATCGGCTTCTTGCCAGTTCGGCAGTGCCGGATGGTGACAGATAGGAATCTTCTCCTGGTATATTTAAATCTGCCTTGAATTCAGCAGGACATGTGGTGGAAACTCTCCAACCAATTTACGGAGGGATTCCGCTTGTTAGGGAGAACTGTATGACAATTTTTGCTCATTAAATGAGAACTTCATGAATCTCCAGGCAGATTTAAAAAAGCCAAAAAAATCACACTTTTTTAAGTATAGCCTGGGAGATGGAAGATATGGGGTTCGATCAGCAGCTGCATGTAAATGGGACTATATGGCCAAGCAGAAGAAGAGCCTCCACCCAGCCAGTCTGAAGATGCCATTCATGCTCCTTCTACCAGCCAGGCCCTGACCTGCAGGCAGCCTCCACCCATCAGGTATCTTCGGTGTGACAGACAGCATCTGCCTGACAGCCAGCCTCCGGATCCAGCTGATAGACGCTCCTTCAAAATTACCCTCTACTTTAACCTACCCTCTTCATTTTCCTGAACTACCTCCCTCCTCCTACCATCGTCCGTCCTCTTACCATCGTCCCTCTTCCTACCATCCTTCATCTTCCCACCAGCCTCCTTCCTCCTACCACCCGTTGTCCACCTCCCAACTTCCTTCCTCCAACCATCAGTCATCCTCCTGCCAGCCTCCCTTCTCCTACCCACCACCAGCCTTCTACTCTCCTCTGCCCTCTTACTCTCATCCATTACAGTACCCCGGTTCTTCCTGTTGGAATATGTGTAATGCAACATTCCATTCCTGTATATGAGTGTTTAGTTGCTAGATTTGTATGTTGTCTATAAATCAAGAACACCAAAAAACCTCCCAGAGACTCACACAGGAAGGGCATGTGACTGTATCCAGTTTCCTGTGTCTAGGTCTGAGAGAAGAAGCAGCTGCAGGTGCTGCACAGAGACTGAAATTGTTGCTGAATAAAGAAGCTCTGTTTTCACACGCTTGGAGAGTATCCTTAGAAATCAATTCTGGAAGTGTTGGCAGCAGATTATTATTACCCTACCTACCCTCCTGCAGCTGCCTCTGAAGATGATCACTTCTCCCCCCTGCTTTTCTGATTCCCTTCTCATCATCCGCCTCCACTGTCTACCACTCTTCACCTCCGCTTCCAACCTCTGCTTTCATTTTACTTCACCCCTTACCCATCCCTAATGTACATGTCCCTAGCCCACCTCAACCGCGCCATCCCATTTCTTGGAATGGTTCAAAAATAAACGAATCCAGGTGTTAGAATAGCCAAGTCAGAGTTTATGTCTCTATCAGTTTTGCACATCGACAGACTGAAATTCTTGCCCATTCTCCTTGCAAAACAGCTCGAGCTCAGTGAGGTTGGATGGCAAGTGTTTGTAAACAGCAGTTTTCAGCTCTTTCCACAGATTCTCGATTGGATTCAGGTCTGGAGTTTGACTTGACCATTCTAACACCTGGATACGTTTATTTTTTAACCATTCCATTGTAGATTTTGCTTTATGTTTGGGATCATTGTCTTGTTGGAAGATAAATCTCTGTCCCAGTATCAGGTCTTTTGGAGACTCCAACAGGTTTTCTTCCAGAATGGTCCTTATTTGGCTTCATCCATCTTCCCATCAATTTAACCATCTTCCCTGTCCCTGCTGAAGAAAAGCAGGCCCAAACTATGATGTTGCCACCACCATGTTTGTCAGTGGGGATGATGTTTTGAGGGTGATGAGCTGTGTTGCTTTTACGCCAAACATATCGTTTTGCATTGTGGCCAAAAAGTTCGATTTTGGTTTCATCTGACCAGAGCACCTTATTCCACATGTTTGCCACAAGACACCTGGGTGACACACCAGACTTCAAACACGACTTTTTAATGAATATCCTTGAGAAATGGCTTTCTTCTTGCCACTCTGCACAAATCTGGCCTTTATGGAAGTGTAAGACTAATTATTGTCCTTTGGACAGACTCTCCCACCTCAGCTGTAGATCTCTGCAGTTCATCGAGAGTGATCATGGGCCTTTTGGCTGCATCTCTGATTAGTATTCTTCTTGTTCGGAATGAAGGTTTAGAGGAATGGCTGGGTCTTGGTAGATTTGCAGTGGTCTGATACTATTTCCATTTCAATATGATTGCTTGCACAGTCTTTGAGATATTTAAAACTTGGGAAATCTTTTTGTATCCAAATCCCACTTTAAACTTCGCCACAACAGTATCTCGGACCTGCCTGGTGTGTTCGTCGGTTTTCATGATGCTCTCTGCACTTAAAACAGAACCCTGAGACTATCACAGAGCAGGTGCATTTATACGGAGACTTGATTACACACAGGTGGATTGTATTTATCATTACCAGTCATTTAGGACATCAATGGATCATTCAGAGATCCTCACTAAACTTCTGGAGTGAGTTTGCTGCACTGAAAGTAAAGGGGATGAATAATATTTCACACCCAACTCTTCAGTTTTTTATTTGTTAAAAAAGTTTAAAATATGCAATAAATTTCATTCCACTTCACAACTGTGTCCCACTTGTTATAAATTCGAATTTTTTTTATGAAGAATCAACATGTTTATGTTTGAAGCCTGAAATGTGCCAAAAGGTAGAAAAGTTCTAGGGGTCCAACTACTTTTACAAGACACTGTACACAGACATCTATAATCTTCTTGAAAGCTATGTCTGTGTATACGCATATATACATATACAGTTGTGGCCAAAAGTATTGACACCCCTGCAATTCTGTCAGATAATACTCAGTTTCTTCCTGAAAATGATTGCAATCACAAATTCTTTGGTATTATTATCTTCATTTAATTTGTCTTCAACGAAAAAACACAAAAGAGAATGAAGCAAAAAGCAAAACATTGATCATTTCATACAAAGCTCCAAAAATGGGCCAGACATAAGTATCGGCACCCTCAACCTAATACTTGGTTGCACAACCTTTAGCCAAAATAACTGCGATCAACCGCTTCCGGTAACCATCAATGAGTTTCTTTCAATGCTCTGCTGGAATTTTAGACCATTCTTCTTTGGCAAACTGCTCCAGGTCCCTGATATTTGAAGGGTGCCTTCTCCAAACTGCCATTTTTAGATCTCTCCACAGGTGTTCTATGGGATTCAGGTCTGGACTCATTGCTGGCCACCTTAGAAGTCTCCAGTGCTTTCTCTCAAACCATTTTCTAGTGCTTTTTGAAGTGTGTTTTGGGTCATTCCTGCTGGAAGACCCATGACCTCTGAGGGAGACCCAGCTTTCTCACACCGGGCCCTATATTATGCTGCAAAATTTGTTGGTTCTCTTCAGACTTCATAATGCCATGCACACGATCAAGCAGTCCAGTGCCAGAGGCAGCAAAGCAACCCCAAAACATCAGGGAACCTCCGCCATGTTTGACTGTCGGGACCGTGTTCTTTTCTTTGAATGCCTCTTTTTTTCTCCTGTAAACTCTATGTTGATGCTTTTGCCCAAAAAGCTCTACTTTTGTCTCATCTGACCAGAGAACATTTTTCCAAAACGTTTTAGGCTTTCTCAGGTAAGTTTTGGCAAACTCCTGCCTGACTTTTTTATGTCTCAAGGTAAGAAGTGGGGACTTCCTGGGTATCCTACCATACAGTCCCTTTTCATTCAGATGCCGACGGATAGTACGGGTTGTAACTGTTGTACCCTCGGACGGCAGGGCAGCTTGAACTTGTTTGGATGTTAGTCGAGGTTCTTTATCCACCAGCCGCACAATCTTTCGTTGAAATCTCTCGTCAATTTTTCTTTTCCGTCCACATCTAGGGAGGTTAGCCACAGTGCCATGGGCTTTAAACTTCTTGAAGACACTGCGCACGGTAGACAGAGGAACATTCATGTCTTTGGAGATGGACTTGTAGCCTTGAGATTGCTCATGCTTCCTCACAATTTGGTTTCTCAAGTCCTCAGACAGTTCTTTGGTCTTCTTTCTTTTCTCCATGCTAAATGTGGTACACACAAGGACACAGGACAGAGGTTGAGTCAACTTTAATCCATGTCAACTGGCTGCAAGTGTGATTTAGTTATTGCCAACACCTGTTAGGTGCCACAGGTAAATTACAGGTGCTGTTAATTACACAAATTAGAGAAGCATCACATGATTTTTCTAACAGTGTCAATACTTTTGTCCACCCCCCTTTTTTATGTTTGCTGTGGAATTATATCCAATTTGGCTTTAGGACAATTTTTTTTGTGTTTTTTCATTGAAGACAAATTAAATGAAGATAATAATACCAAAGAATTTGTGATTGCAATCATTTTCAGGAAGAAACTGAGTATTATCTGACAGAATTGCAGGGGTGTCAATACTTTTGGCCACAACTGTAGGTACACAAATCTATACAATGGGGGAAAAAGTATTTAGTCAGCCACCAATTATGCAAGTTCTCCCACTTAAAAAGATGAGAGAGGCCTGACATTAACATCATAGGTAGGCTTCAACTATGAGAGACAAAGTGAGAAAATCCTGAAAATCACATTGTCTGATTTTGAAAGAATTTGTTTTCAGATTTTGGTGGAAAATAAGAATTTGGTTAATAACAAAAGTTTATCTCAATATTTTGTTATATATCGATTGTTGGCAATGACAGAGATCAAATGGTTTTTGTAAGTCTTCACAAGGTTGGCACACACTGTTGCTGGTATGTTGGCCCATTCCTCCATGCAGATCTCCTCTAGAGCAGTGATGTTTTGGGGCTGTCGCTGGGCAACACAGACTTTCAACTCCCTCCAAAGGTTTTCTATAGAGTTTATATCTGGAGACTGGCTAGGCCACTGCAGGACTTTGAAATGCTTCTTACGAAGCCACTCCTTCATTGCCCTGGTGGTGTGCTTGGGATCAATTTCATGCTCAAAGACCCAGCCACGTTTCAGCTTCAATGACTTTGCTGATGGAAGGAGGTTTGCACTCAAAATCTCACGATACATGACCCCATTCATTCTTTCATGTACATGGATCAGTCGTCTTTGTCTCTTGGCAGAGAAACAGCACCAAAGCATTATGTTGCCACCCTCATGCCTCCCAGTAGGTATGGTGTTCTTTGGATGCAACTCATCATTCTTTCTCCTCCAAACAAGATGAGTTGTGTTTCTACCAAACAATTCTACCTTTGTTTCATTTGACCATATGACATTCTCCCAATACTCTTCTGGATTATCCAAATTCTCTCTAGCAAACTTCAGATGAGTCCAGACATGTAATGGCTTAAGCAGGGGGACACGTCTGGCACTGCAGGATCTGAGTTTCTGGCGACGTAGTGTGTTACTGATGGTAGCCTGTGTAACGTTGGTCCCAGCTATCTGCAGGTCATTCACTAGGTCCCCCCATGGGGTTCAGGGATTTTGGCTCACCGTTCTTGAGATCATTTTGACCCAAAGGTGTAAGATCTTGCTTGGAGCCCCGGATCGATTGAGATTATCAGTGGTCTTGTATGTCTTGCATATTATGATTATTGCTCCCAGAATTGATTTCTTCACACCAAGCTGCTTGCCTAATGCAGTTTTAGTCTTTCCCAGCCTGGTGCAGGGCTATAATTTGGTTTCTAGAGTCCCTTGACAGCTCGTTGGTGATCACCATAGTGGAGTTTGGAGTGTGACTGTTTGAGGTTGTGACAGGTGTATTTTATACTGATAACAAGTTCAAACAGGTGCCAGTTCTACAGGTAATGAGTGGAGGACAGAGGAGCCTCTTAAAGAAGAAGTTACAGGTCTATGAGGGCCAGAAATCTTGCTTGTTTGTTTCAATAGCTGAACCCAAGCATTTAGGAGTTGTCAACCACAAATACACTCTTTACAACTGTGTATAAAACACATATGTGAAAAAATGGTACCGGTGTCATCAGTGTTTTGCATCAGTGTGTCTGTTTTTACCATCAGTGTTTTTTATAGAAGGCTATAGAAATTAATAAATGTCAAAGCTTTTCCTATACTTCGCAATGTTGAATGTGTACAGCACCACACAAATGATTCTCGTATGCCATTTGTGTGAGGTACATATTTTTCAGGGGCCCGTAGACTTCTATTGGCACTTGTTATCCATGCTACCCGTAATACTTAGACATGTCACCATGTGGCTTGCAAAGACTTACAGTCCATGTAAACATGGATATCAGACATAGTAAAAACATAGGCATGTGAAGAAGGCCTTCTGATGTCTGGAGCAGATTAAAACCCAGATCATTCATTCATTCATTCATTCATTGAAACATCTAAATCAATATGTGGCTTCCTCTCACCTGTCTATGTCAGGCTTTAGTATGTAATATGGTTGCAAATTACACTAAAAAATAGATAATAATGGCACTAAAGAAAATTGTTAATAAAACATAAATACAACAAATTCTCAAAAATATCAAGGTAAAATTCAATCCAAAGAATGTATACTTTTAAATAAAATAAATCAATACTATATTATGAAAGTTCCAAAAATGTGCAAAACGTATTACATAGTATATCCCCACGAAAGACACATTAGGCTCTAACCTCAATGTATTGTTATTACATAGGTTACCGACAAAGCCACTGTCTAGGGGGAGTAATGTGTCAAGCAAATCAGATGATTCTTTTCCCAATCAACATACTTTCCCTACTAACAGTAGTTTCCTCCTAACTTTGTGTAAGAAGTTGACTCCCTTGATGAAGATTAGTCTGACACAGGATTTTTCTCATGTGATGTCACCATAACTCATGTCTTGTCTTATAAATCTGCTGATTGGATGTACTCCTGTCCTTAGTAACTACAGGGTAATGAGTTCCCCTATAACATCAGTCAGCACAAAAATAACTTGTAGGGTTAACGCCCTCTCCTCCCACGCTGATCCTTCCTTCCCAGAAATTACCCGCATCCTGCCAGTTATGTAACCTTTTAGTTACCAACCAGAAAAATAACAAGCATCTAATAAAGAACTGAGACAAATTCTTTGTAAATGCAGTTAGGACAAAAAGAAAGCTGGAAACAAAGTCATCCTGAACAATCAGTGAAATAAATGGCTGCGGCCTCACTTGGTTGTTCAGCTCATCTAAACCAACTCTGTAGGGTAAAGGGGAGAACGTGGTAAAAAGATAACACAATTTCATTTCCTCACTGTGCTATAAAAAACAGTGTTTATCTCTGGTAACAGAATCAAGAATTCATTGCACCATTGACAGGTACCGTATATACTCGTGTATAAGCCGACCCGTGTATAAGCCGACCCCCCTACTTTTGCCCCAAAAATCTGGAAAACCTATTGACTCGTGTATAAGCCGAGGGTGGACCCCAGCACAGGTATACAGCCCCCAGCAGTGTGGTATACAGCCCCCCCCCAGTGGTATACAGGCCTCCCCAGTGGTAGTATACAGCAGCCCTAGTGGTAGTATACAGCAGCCCCAAGGGTAGTATATAGCATCCCCAGCAGCCCCAGTGGTAGTATACAGCAGCCGCAGTGGTAGTATATAGCAGCCCCAGCAGCCCCAGTGGTAGTATATAGCAGCCCCAGCAGTAGTATACAGCAGCCCCAGTGGTAGTATATAGCAGCCCCAGTGGTAGTATATAGCAGCCCCAGCAGCCCCAGTGGTAGTATACAGCAGCCCCAGTGGTAGTATATAGCAGCCCCAGCAGCCCCAGTGGTAGTATACAGCAGCCCCAGTGGTAGTATATAGCAGCCCAGTGGTAGTATATAGCAGCCCCAGCAGCCCCAGTGGTAGTATACAGCAGCCCCAGTGGTAGTATATAGCAGCCCCAGCAGCCCCAGTGGTAGTATACAGCAGCCCCAGTGGTAGTATATAGCAGCCCCAGTGGTAGTATATAGCAGCCCCAGCAGCCCCAGTGGTAGTATATAGCAGCCCCAGTGGTAGTATATAGCAGCCCCAGTGGTAGTATATAGCAGCCCCAGTGGTAGTATACAGCAGCCCCAGTGGTAGTATACAGGAGCCCCAGCAGCCCCAGTGGTAGTATACAGAGCCCCAGCAGCCCCAGTGGTATATACAGCAGCCCCAGTGGTATATACAGCAGCCCCAGTGGTATACAGGCCTCAGCAGTATATACAGCAGCCCCCAGGGGTTATACAGCACCCCCCAGGGGTTATACAGCACCCCCAGGGGTTATACAGCGGCCCCCTGGGGGTACCCAGCAGCCCCCAGGGGGTACCCAGCAGCCCCCTGGGGGTACCAACAGCCCCCTGGGGGTACCAACAGCCTCCAGGGGGTACCCAGCAGCCCCCTGGGGGTACCAACAGCCCCAGGGGTACCCAGCAGCCCCCTGGGGTACCAACATCCCCTGGGGGTACCAACAGCCCCCAGGGGGTACCCAGCAGCCCCCTGGGGGTACCAACAGCCCCCTGGGGGTACCAACAGCCCCCTGGGGGTACCAACAGCCTCCAGGGGGTACCCAGCAGCCCCATAGGGGTACCAACAGCCCCCTGGGGGTACCAACAGCCCCCAGGGGGTACCCAGCAGCCCCCTGGGGGTACCAACATCCCCCTGGGGGTACCAACAGCCCCCTGGGGGTACCCAGCAGCTCCCAGGGGGTACCCAGCAGCCCCCTGGGGGTACCAACAGCCCACAGAGGGTACCCAGCAGCCCCCTGGGGGTACCAACAGCCCCCAGGGGGTACCAACAGCCCCCACAAGCTGGCACTGTCCCCCCTTGTAAGTGCCCCCCCCCCCGCTACTTATACATTACCATCCCGGTGTTCTGATCGGCGCCGCTCCTCCGTGCTGCGTCTTCATCCTCCCGCGCTGGCTGCATCCGGGTTCTCCAGCGGTCGCGCGATGACGTCACATCGCTGCGACAGCCGAAGATCACGGATGGAGCCAGCGAGGACGGGAGGATGAAGAAGCACCGAGGAGCGGCGCCGATCAGAACACCGGGATGGTAATGTATAAGCACCCGGGGGGGGGGCCCTTACAAGGGGGGACAGTGCCAGCTTTTGGGGGGCTATATGAACTGCTTCCCCCTGCCGCTGATTGACAGGGGGATGCAGTGCATATTTAATGAGCGGCCCCACGTGACGGGGCCGCTCATACAGCAGCCCCCCCCCGCCTCCTCCAGCCTCCATAGCCCCCGGGACACAGCCCCACCGTATATGACCCGTGTATAAGCCGAGGGGGGGACTTTTCAGCCCAAATTTTGGGCTGAAAAACTCGGCTTATACACGAGTATATACGGTAAGTAAAATCAATAAGAAAAAGAATACCCAAGGAAATGCATAATACAATTTCCCTCCTTTTAGTGGTGGAAGTCTTCTGATACTAAAATCAAAACCAGCAGCTTATTGTTAGTGCTGAATAGACCTATGGATGTTCGAATTGCCAGATTCAGCCGGACTTTAAAAAAATTCTGTTCGGGAACTGGAATTGACCTGAACTTAAACCCGGACACTAAAGCCCATTCATGTCAATGGGGACCCGAACTTTTGTGCTGTAAAATTGTTGTAAATGGCCATAGTAAGGGCTAATGGGCTGCAAAAGGAAGCAAAATGGGAGTAGGAGCATGCCAATTGCCCTGCAAACAAATGTGGATAGGGAAATTACTTAAACTATGCTCTGGGTTAAATGGGTTGTGTGGTGCCCCACATGGTCAGAAGTCACAGTGGGGTATTGCACCTGTAAAAGAGGTGTAATTTCCCCAGCTGCAAGTGGATCCTAAGTTGGTGAGTGGGACCCATTCCAGCACTCCCACATTAGAATAGGAGTGGGAGGTTACCCGGAGGGAGATATATTCACCTCTAGGGGAACAAAAGGAGGTCAGTCAGTAGGACAGAGTAGTCAGACAATGGGCGTCTGAGAGAGTGGAGTAGTAGAAGGAGGAGGAGAAGGAGTGTGGAACGAGGCGGAAGGCTTACCCGGACAGCTCCAGGCTGATCCCAAGGAAAGGAGAAAGCGGATCCTGAGGGGATCCTGAAAGAGGGCGCCCAACCTGCAGAGTCTGGGCCCTAGAGAGAAAGGGGGAACCCCAGTGTGGACGACTATACTCCAGGGGATTCTCTAGTCCACCACAGGAATGCCGGACCCGAGGAAACGGCCGGAGTTCACGTCTGAAAGTTGTCAACCGGCTGCTGTGATCCGTTTATTGCCACAGCACCCTGCCAGATGGAGTGGTCTGCCTGCTTCCTCACAACAAGGGAGGGGAGCCCCAATACTACCTACACGGAGCCATTGGGTATAGACTTATCCAAGGCAGGGAAGAAAGAACACGGGTTCATCAACTAAGGTTTACCAAGGGTTCCACCATACCACCTGGCATTCACTTGCAGCCACCCGAAGAGCTACCTGTTTGAATACCATCTTGCTGAACTGTGGACTCTGTATTTTGCTGTTGAACGTTTACAGTAAAGTACCCGGGAGAAAGTGACATTGCCTCTGTGTCTTAGTGCTGCAGAATTCAACCTGTTTGCTTACAGGAACGTGCCCCGGAGGTCCAGCTCCACCTGTGGGGAGCTTTGCCAACTCAGCCGCGATACCATCGCACTCCGGAGGACTGTGGCGGCGCTGGTGACCTATCATCAGGTACTACAGGTGGCGTCACGTGACAAAAACTCTAATCCCCTGTACATACACCCTTTATTGAAGTGTCACTAAGGCCACGGGCTCAGGTGCTGCCACCCATGACATCCCCATGAAAACGTCCACCGAGCCTGATAACCGAGTACCCCAGGGCCTGCGGCTCGACATTTGCACTTTAATCAGCACAACATTTTTTGCAATTCTGACCAGTGTCACTTTATGAGGTAATAACTCTGAAACACTTTAATGGATCCCAGTTATTCCGAGACTGTTATTTCATGACATATTGGACTTCATGTTAGTGGTAAATTTAGGGCAATATTTTTTGCATTTATTTTAGAAAAAAATGGAAGTTTGACAAAAATGTTGCAAATTTAGCAATTTTCAAAATTTGAATTTTTATACCGTTAAACCAGAGAGATATGTCACACAAAATAGTTAATAAATAACATTTACCACATGTCTACTTTACGTCAGCCCAAATTTGGAAACTATTTTTTCTTGTTAGTAAGTTAGAAGGGTTCAAAGTTCATCAGCGATTTCTCATATTTCCATTTAAATTTTAATTTCACTTTTTTAGTGACCACATCACATTTGCAGTGACTTTGAGGGGCCTAAGTGACAGAAAATGCCCAAACATCATTCTAAAAACTGCACCCCTCAGACTGCTCAAAACTACATTCAAGAATTTACTAACCCTTCAAGTGCCTCACAGGAACTAAACCAATGTGGAAGGAAAAAATTAACATTTTACTTTTTCACTCAAAAATGTTACTTTAACACCAAATTTTGCTGTTTCACAATGGTTAGAGGAGTAAATGGACACCAAAATTTGTGGGTAATTTGTCTTGATTACGCCGATAACTCATATGTTGTGGAAAACCACTGTTTGGGTGCACAACAGGACTCGGAAGGGAGGGAATGCCATTTGACTTTTCAAGCAAAAAATTGTCTGGAATAGTTAGTGGACGCCATGTTGTGTTTGGGGAGTCCCTTATGTGCCTAAACAGTAAAAAAAAAAAAAAAAACACACGTGACCCCATTATGGGAACTAGACTCCTCAAGGAACTTTTCTAGATGTGTGGTGATGTCCTTGAACCCCCAGGTGCTTCACAAAATTTTAGAACATTGAGCTGGGAGAAGAAAAAAAAAATACATTTTCGCCACAGAAATGTTTTAACTCTAATGGTACCTTTACACGCCGCCACAACAGGATGGATACAACCCGCTACAGGCTACAAATGTAGCTTGTCGCGCCAATATCGCCCGTAGTAGCGGCGTCTGAAGACGGGACGACACAGCCGGCTACAGATACCTCTGTATCCGTGCACTGCCCATAAACATATGGCAACATCGCCGATTGTAGCGAGCTGTATCGGCGTGTAAAGAAGGAACAGAAGGGTTGTTCCTACACCATGCTATGTAGCTGGGGCGTGACACAGGCTCCGGGTTACCGCGCCCCTTCAGCGATCATTGGAGGAAGCTCCTGCGTTGCGATTGGTTGTCGCCGCACAGGGCGGCATATTTAAGGAGCTGACGAGTCACACTACACAATTGCTCGAGCGTCAAGTATTAATCAGCCTCCTGCGATGCCTGGCCAATCATGGTATTATTGCTTTGTCCTATCAGCGTACGGACGTCTCGTAATCCACAATTGTAGCACGCCTATGTGCTGTCCCTGCTGCACCAGGTACGCCCATAGTAGCTGTTTGTAGCGGTGTATAAATGAGCTACAGATGGCTACTTGAGACACCCGGTGATGTAGCTAGCTGTAGATGTAGCGTAGCGTAGCGCACCTTGTGGCGGCGTGTAAAGAGGGTGCGGTTCCCGTTGGTAACCGTTCGGCCGTGCTCGTGCACGTGAAGTTGCCGTTGGTATCCATCCTGTTGTGGCGGCGTGTAAAGGTACCATAAGGGCAACAGGAGACAATGCACCATACTATTTATTGTGCTTTGGTCTCTTGACATACATTGATACTTCAAATGTGATTGAAAACGACTTTTGAGGTACAGAGAAAAGCTCAGAAAGGAAGGAGTGCCATATTGTATTTCAGATTTAGCTGATATGGTTTGGGGGTGACATGTCTGCTAACAGATGACAGACCTTGATGAAGACTTGTGTTTTTGTGGGTTATTATTATCATTATTATTATTTATTATTATAGCGCCATTTATTCCATGGCTCTTTACATGTGAAAAGGGGCAGACGTATTGCTCATGTTTATTGTACTTATGTCTGCCTTATATACAAGTACAGAAGGAGAGAGAACTCTGCCCTCCAGGGCTCACAGGTTGAATTGATGCTATTGGGGGAATTTGCATACAGAACATTTTGGATCAGTCCACATTTATCCTATGCTCTATATTGAGCACTTACATTTGAGTTTCCAGCTACATCACCTGAATCACCTATTTCGATGAAGTCCCCAATGGATCCATTCATTAATGAGGCAGCAGAGTTAGCCTGGGGTCACACATAAGCCCTGGATCCATTATTTGCATCAGTTTTTCAACTTTAGAATTCTAAGTCCAAAAACTGATGCTAACGGATCCTGGACTCAAGTATGACTGCTCTGCTATGCGTTTTTTTACAGGACCCACAAAATACTGCAAGCAGCATTTTGTGGTGCAGTAAAAAAACAAATCCGTTTTTCTAACATGGGGCCCTATGGGAAACTGATCCATTAACAAATGGCACCATCCGTTAATGGATCCGTTTTTTCTAGTATTTTTTGGCAAAAAATGGTAAAGTCCAAAAAACGCATAGCTGCACAGGAGGCTCAAAAAACAGCCTAAAAAAACAGATTTGTTATTGGATCCATTAAAAAAACTGATTGGCATGTGTGACCCTAGCCTTACTCTGGACTTCTTTTAGGCTCTGTTCAGGAATGTCCTTCTTGAAAAGGCGCAAAAAATTGTAGTTGACCGCACTTTTGCACACGCCTAAAAAAGACGCATAAAAAGATACCTGATCAAAGATTAGATGGGTGTTCAAAGTGACTCCATCTGCCTTATTACAGTGAATTTTCCTTTGGGAATTTTGTGTCACTCACATATTTCAGAGATTTAAACATAATCACCAGGGTAAGCACTCAGCAAGCACAGTGTAAATGTATGCTGCACCTTACTGCGATCTTTGGGAAACAGAATATACAAATTGAAGAATTGGCTTTGCTACTATTTTTACACCGTTGCAGTATAAATGATTAGGCGGCTTTATTCGTCAAATCACTACAATCACAGTGATACGACCAGATTTATATAGTATTTTTTTTTTTAGGTTAGGCTACTATCACGCTAAAAATGCTTTTTTACAAAATAATGGCCCCTTTCACATTTAATGCAGGGCTGTGTTTTGCTTCATTTGCGTTTCTATGCGTTTTTACCGCAAAAACTCATCAAAACGCATGCGTTTTTGCCCCCATTGATTTTAATGGAAACGCATATAAAAACACATGCAAAAACGCATGTGCGTTTTCAAAAACACAAAACGCATGCGTTTTTGCAAAAGCAGACCAAAACGTCACAAGCAACGTTTTGGTCTATGTAAGTTCAGTGGGACCAGGGAATGAGAATAAGCTCACCCCTCCTTCTCGGAAGATCCGGTCAGGTGCTTCAGCTGGCGGCCGGCCACCGCTCAAGTCAGGAATATAATGAGGAGAAGCTGGCACCTTTATCCGATGAAAAATGTTTTACTTTATTTTGTAAATCGCAACATAAAGATTAAAATGCATCTAGGTGGCTAAGACATGCCCCGTCAGACGCGTTTCGATTAAAAAATCTTTATCAATGACAAAGAGGCACTAACATAATACTCATTTGTAAATTCACAGGTGTATTGTTCTATATATATTGTGTATCACCTGAAAGAATTTAGCAAAACATTGAACATAAATGGTCTCATAAATTATTATAAGATGATTCACTACATATAGGAGAAACCTTTCTATGTTGCAAGACAAACAACAGTAAAAAATGCAAGTTCGTTCAAAACATAAAAGTACACATATAAATATATACATGTATATAGGGCAAGATGATTACATAAGAAATGTGACACAGAAAAAAAGGAAAGGAAAAATCAGCACTACAAAAAAGAGAGAGAGAGGGGATATTCAGCATGACAATGCTGTGTAAATATTTGTGAATATGTATCAGCATACTGATATTTATCACAGAGAGATTGGATCATTTCTCAAAAATAGACACGATTGATAAAGTGCACAAAGGAAAAAAGGATACTGTATGACACTGTATGTTCTGGTAGGGAACAGAAAAAAATGATGATGTTGGTCCCAAAATGGAAGAGACCTACCAAAATGAAGGTATCTGTCAGGAAATCCGAAGTGAAAAAATGTATTTTTATTAAAATAGGTGGATTCAGTTTTTTAATGTGATGCCTAAATACATTAAATCACTTCTGTAGTTCATCCCCCAGGAAATCTACTATTAAGACATGTTAAATTGCGAGAGTTATTGGATGTTATATCTCAGATTTGATCCCCTCCCCGTGCTGAATATCTTACTACCTCCAGTCCTTTTACAGACAATTTACTGGTGTCGCCTCCATGATGTTCAGAAAAATGCTTAGATAGACCTGACATAGAGCGTCTGTTTCCTGAGGATGAAGGATTAGCACTTGATATGTGCTCTGAAATTCGCTTCCTTAGAGGCCGACTGGTGCAACCGATGTAATCCAGGTTACAGGATGTACAAGAAGCCATATACACAACAAATGTGGTTGCACAACTGATGTCATTTTTGATTTAATAAGTTTTGCCACCGTATCTATTCTGGAAAACATCCGTTTTACTAATATATTTGCATAGATTACAGCGGAGCTGACCACACTTGAAATTGCTGGTATATCGTAACCATGCAGGTTTCTTGTGACAGTCTGTCGATTTCAAAAGACTCGGTGACACAAAACTGGCAAGATTGCAACCTTTTCTGGACACACATCTAAACCCATTATTTAGAACCCTACGCAGTGATACATCCTGATACAGCATCGAGACATATTTGTGCAATATTCTCACGATGCTGTTGTAATCGGTACTGTAAGGGGTGGAAAAAGTAATAGGTTGTTTCTTATTTGGGAGTGGAGAATGCTGTTTATGTTGTTTGTGACAGTCTATCAACTGTTCTCTAGGTTTACTTTCAACAATTTTCTTAGAACAAAGACTGAAAACAAGGGGCTATAAGGGGTGGATGATTAATGGTGCTATGTCGGCGACCTGTTTGTCATAGTCGCCCGCTAGAGTACACATACGTTTGGCTCTAATAGATTCCCCTACTGGTAGATTTTTTGACAGTGTGGGAGGAGTGGCAACTATTTGCGTGTAATAATGTGTTGCCAGATAGGGGCTTTCTGTAAAGATAAGTGGCAACATTACCAGACCGAGTATCTCCCGTGAGTATACAATCAAGAAAGGGGTCATAGGCACCATGGTCCTGCATGGTGAACTTCAAATTTATGGCATTATTATTGCAAAAATCAAAAAAAGATGTAATATTGGCGTTAGATGAAACTCTGAAAAGATGCATCCCAAACAAAAATGAGGTCATCAATATATCTTCCGTACCACTTAGGGAAGGAAAGATAAGGATTGTGCGAGGCAAAAAGTAACTCCTTCTCCCACACAGACATGTAAAGATTGGCCAATGAGGGGAAGAACTTCGCCCCCATTGGACAACCACACGTCTGGAGGAAGAAGGAGTTCTCAAATTTAAAAAAAAATTGTTCTTTAAAAGAGACTGTACCGCCATGAGGATGAAGTTCACCACGTCCTGTGAAAGAGAAGAACCCTGAAAGACAATGCTTAGGGCTTGTAGTGCATCATCATGTGGGATACAGGAGTACAGGGATGTCACCTCCATTGTGACCCATCTGTCTCCCCAATCCCACTTAACATCCTTGAGAGCGTAAAGTAAATGTTTAGTGTCTCTGACATACCCAAGGGAAGAGACAACCAAGGGTTGTAGCTGTTGGTCAACCCATTCTGATAGTGGCAGGAAGTGGTTCTCCGCTCGAACCTCTATGGGTCTAAGGGGGAGGGGGATGTCCCTTTATGGGTTTCGGGCAAGGCATGAAAAATTGGGCAGATTGGGTGCAGTCACTGAAAAATAGCATAAATATATGTGGCCGCCCAACCCAAAGCCATGCCCTCGTCCAATAAGATCTTCAAATCTCTCTGTGATATATATCAGTGTGCTGATACATATTCAGAAATATTTACACAGCATTGTCAGTCTGAATATCCCCTCTCTCTCTTTTTGTAGTGCTGATTTTCTGTAGTGCTGATTTTTGGTTTCTTTTTTCTGTGTCACATTTCTTATGTAATCCTCTTGCCCTATATACATGTATATATTTATATGTGTACATTTATTATGTGTGGAACGAACTTGCATTTTTTGCAATTGTTTGTCTTGCAACATAGAAAGGTTTCTCCTATATGTAGTGAATCCTCTTTGAACATAAATGGTCTCTTAAATTATTATATGTTTTGCTAAATTCTTTCAGGTGATACTCATTTGTAAATTCACAGGTGTATTGTCCTATATATATTGTGTGTTATGTTAGTGCCTCTTTGTCATTGATAAAGATTTTTTAATCGAAACGCTTCTGACGGGGCATGTCTTAACATAAAGATTAAAATGCATCTAGGTGGCTGTAATTTACAAAATAAAGTAAAACATAATGAGGAAAAGCTGGCACCTTTATCCGATGAAAAATAACGTTTTGGTCTGCTTTTGCAAAAATGCACCCTGCATTAGATGTGAAAGGGGCCAATGTTTTTTTTGCATTACTGAATTTAAAGGCTGCAGTGTTTTTTATTTTTCTACTGACTGAGTCATGTAAGGACTTGTGTTTTGCAGAATGAATTGGAGTTTTTATTGGTACCATTTTGGACCACATAATGTTTTTTGTTCGCTTTTTATTCTGCTTTTTGTGAGGCAAAATCAAGAATTCAGTTCAAGATTTTTTTGTTCCTACGCCATTCACCGTATAGTAAGAGTGATAAGACAGCTTTATTCTCTGGATCAGTAGAAGTACAGCGATAAATCATTTTATATAGTTTTTTTTGTTTTCGGCATTTACATCAATACAACAATTTTATAGAAAAAATAATTGTTTATACAGGACAGGAGAAGTGGTTCTGTGCAGTGTATATATCTATTATAATAAAATCCGAAGGCTACTTCCGTCAGGATGTAACGGTATGGTACGTCATATCCTGGCTGAAGTAGCCTCTACACCCACTCTGGGTATTCTAATATGGCCGCCCGTTGCCGGGAGTGGGGCTTCACTCCCGCCATTGGTACAAGCTGCGGCGCCACACACAGTCCGGTCACACTCCCCACTCCTCCATACACCCTCCGACACTACACTTGGCATCACACCCCCCCTCAGTTGCCACGTCCTCACACACACGTCCCCCCTTCCTCTCTCAGCACCTCCACACTCATACCTCCACTCATACCCCCATGCACTCTGCCTGCAATACTTACCACCGGCCCATCGTCTTCCCCGTCGCCGCATCTTTGCACGCTGTCCCCACCATCTTGCCTCCACTCCTCCGTCCCGGTGACATGTTTCTTACAAAATGGCGTCCGGGAACTCTCGCGAGAGTTCCTGGATGCCATTTTGGAATAAACATGTCGCCCAGATGGAGGAGTGGAGCCAAGATGGTGGGGACGGCGGAGCAGACAATAACCCGGTGGTAAGTATGGCATGCAGAGTGCCTCCGTCCTCTGCTGACCACTCTGCCCACCGCACTGCGCTGCCCACTCTGCCCACCGCACTGCGCTGACCAATCTGCTCACCACACTGCGCTGACCAATCTGCCCACCGCACTGCTCTGACCAATCTGCCCACCACACTGCACTGACCACTCTGCCCACCGCACTGTGCTGACCACTCTGCCCACTGCACTGCGCTGACCACTCTGCCCACCGCACTGCACTGACCACTCTGCCCACCGCACTGCGCTGCCCACTCTGGCCACCGCACTGCACTGACCACTCTGCCCACCGCACACACTGCTTACCACTGAGCCACCATACTGTGATAACCACTAGGCCACTGTACAGTGCTAAACACTGAGTGACCATATACTGTGCTAACCACTGAGCCACCGCGCAGTGCTAACCACTGAGCCACCATGCAGTGCTAACTACTGAGCCACCGCGCAGTGCTAACAACTGAGCCACCGCGCAGTGCTAACCACTGAGCCCCTGTATACTCTGCTAACCACTGAGCCCCTGTATACTCTGCTAACCACTGAGCTGCCGTACAGTGCTCTGTCCTCCCTCACCCCGCTGCTTTGTCCTCCATCCTCCTCCTCCCACCACTCCATCCTCCGTCCTCCCCCTGCCTGTGCTGCTCCGTCCTCCCTCACCCCGCTGCTTCATCCTACGTCCTCCTCCCCCCCGCCGCTCTGTGCTTCGTCCTCCCCCTGTCACTCCATCCTCCCCCAACCCACTGCTTCCTACTCCTTCTTTTGTCCTCCTCACCTCCGCCACTCTATCCTCCATCCTCCCCCTGCCTGTGCTGCTCTGTCCTCCCCCACCCTGCCACTTCATCCTCTGTCGTCCACCCCCCCACCGCTCTGTGCTTCATCCTCCCCCTGCCGCTCCGTCCTCCCCCTGCCTGTGCCGCTCCATCCTCCCCCACCCCACCACTTCCTCCTCCTTCCTTTGTCCTCCTCCCCTCTGCCACTCCGTCCTCCCCCTGCCTATGCTGCTCCGCCCTCCCCCTCCCCGCCGCTTCGTCCTCCGTCCTCTTCCCCCCTGCCGCTCTGTGCTCCATCCTCCCCCTGCCGCTCCTTCCTCCCCCTGCCTGTGCTGCTACATCCTCCCACACCCCGCCGCTACCTCCTCTGTCCTCCATCCTCCTCCCCCTGCTGCTCTGCCCTCCCTCCTCCCCCCTGCCACGCCGTCCTTCCCCCGCCGCTCCATCTTCAAAGTTCCTCCCAATTCAGCCCTCACCGCCTTCCCCATGCAATCTCTATTTCTATATTCTAGAATACCCGATGCGCCATCTAGTACAGAATAATACAGATATTGAACAGTACCACGTCTCCTGTGTAATAATAATACACAATACTGAAAATTACACCCTGCATGTGGTACTGTGCAGTGCATATATACAGAATACAGATATTGAAGATTACACCCATTATACAAGACAGGAGAAGTGGTACTGTGGAGTGTATATTTACAGAATAATACAGATACTGAGGATTACACCCAGTATACGGGACAGAAGTGGTACTGTGCAGTGTATATATACAGAATAATACAGATATTGAGGATTACACAGGAGACGTGGTACTGTTCAGAGTATATATACAGAATAATACAAATACTGAAAATTACACCCTGCATGTGGTACTGTGCAGTGCATATATACAGAATAATATAGACACTGAGGATTACACCCATTATACAGGACAGGAGAAGTGGTACTGTGGAGTGTATATACCGGTATACAGAATAATACAGATACTGAGGATTACACCCAGTACACAGGACAGAAGTGGTACTGTGCAGTGTGTATCTGTGTACTGTGGTATATGGTGCCCAATGAATATGGCTCCCAGTGTATATAGCTCCCTTGTGCACTGTGGTATATGGCTGCCCAGTGTATATTGCTCCCTCCCTTGTGCACTGTGTTATATGGCTGGCCAGTGTATATGGCTCCCTGGTGCACTGTGGTATATGGATGCCCAGTGGATTCGGCTCCCTGGTGCACTGTGGTATATACACTGGGCAGCCATATATTTCCCTGGTGCACTGTAGCATATGGTGCCCAGTATATATGGCTCCCTTCCTGGTGTACTGTGGTATATGGCTCCCCAGTGTATATATTTCCCTGGTGCACTGTAGTATATGGTGCCCAGTATATATGGCACCCTACCTGGTGTACTGTGGTATATGGCTGCCCTGTGTATATGGCTCCCTCCCTGGTGCACTGTGGTATATGGCTTCCCAGTGTATATGGCTCCCTGGTGAACTGTGGTACCTGGCTGCTCAGTGTATATCGCTTCCTCGTGCACTGTGGTATATCGCTGCCCAGTGTCTATCGATCTCTGGTGTATTGTGGTAATTGGTTGCCCAGTGTATATGGCTTCCTGGTGCACTGCGGTATATGGTGCCCAGTGTAAGTATATGGCTCCCTGGTGCACTGTGGTATATGGCTGCCCAGTGTAAATGGCTCCCTGATGCACTATGGTATTTGGCTGCCCTGTGTATATGGCTCCCTCCCTGGTGCACTGTGGTATATGGTTCCCTGAACAGTGATTGTGCTTGGTTGCCATATACATTACTGTGTGGCAACCAACCTGCTATCATAGGGTGTTAAATAAATTAAACAAATAAAAAAAAAGGCGTGGGGCTTCACATTATTTTTAATTAAGTCTAGCCCAGTGAAAGCCAACAGCTGTGAGCTGCCAGCGTCAGCTGCATAATTTTACCTTCGCTGGCCAAAAAAATGTGTGGGCTCCGCCCTAGTTTTAATTGCCAGCCAAGATGAAACTAGGCAGCTGAGGGCTGGTATTCTCAGTGCGGTGGGAACCTTTTGTTTTAGAGTCCCCACAGGCTAAAGAATAGCAGTCTGCAGCCACCCCTGAAAATGGCACATTCATCGTAGTGCGAATTCCAGGTGCTTTACCAGGCTCTTCCAGCGGCTCTGGTGGCAGTGGCACACTGGGTAATAAGGAGTAAACACCAGCATGACAGTTCTCCCACTGTGATCTCCAGCGGTGTTCTCTCATTCTGGAAACGGCAGAACCCACTGAGAGCTCTCTGCACAGTACTCAAGGACCTGGCACTGCACCATGTGACTGAGTGACATCACACAGTCACATAATCAGGGTCCTGGATGCACCGATTATAGCCTCCGGGATGAGAACATTGCTGGAATTCACCGGTGAAGCACAGTATTCACACACACACACAAGGCTGCGTTTTGTGACAATCTTGGTGCAGTTTCTGCACCAAAAAACGTATCCTCACAAAACGCAATGAAAAAGCTGTGTGTGAATGTAGCCATATAGTAAGTAGTGAGGTCACCGTTGCCATAGTAATTGCTGTTGTTATGGCAACAGTAACCTCACCGCTTACTATATGACAGCGCTGAGACCTGAGCTTTACCACTTAACTGTAGCACAGCTCTCAGGGCTGTTATATGGTCACTGTTGCCTTAGTAACCACTGTTACTATGGACAGTGCTGAGATCTGCGCTATAGTAAAGCGGTAAAGCGCAGGTCTCAGCGGTGTCCATAGCAACAGTGGTTACTATGGCAACGGTGGCCATATGACAACGCTGAGACCTGCGCTTTACTATAGCGCAGTTCTCAGCGCTGTCAAATAGTACTCTCCATAGCAACAGTGATTACTATGGCAATGGTGACCGAGACCTGCACTAAAGTAAAACGGTAAAGTGCTGGTCTCAGCGCTTTCCATGGCAACAGCGGTTACTATGGTAACGGTTACTATATGACAGCCTTAAGACCTGCACTTTACTATAGCGCAGGTCTCAGCGCTGTCATATGGTCACTGTTGCCATAGTAGCCGCTGTTGCTATGGACAGTGCTAAGACCTGGCTGTAGTAAAGCAGTAAAGCCGGTCTCAGCACTTTCCATAGCAACAGCAGTTACTATGGCAACAATTACTATATGACATCGCTGAGACCTATGTTTTACTATAGTGCAGGGCTCAGCGCTCTCATATGGTCACCATTGCCATAGTAACTGATGTTGATATGGCAATTGTGACCTCACCATTTACTATACCGCAGGTCTCTGTGCTGTCATTCAGTGACCACGGGAGTGAATGTGTTATAATAAATCTTTATTTATAATAATGATAAATCTTTATTTATATAGCGCCAACATATTCCGCAGAGCTTTACAATACAGTGGGTAATAGATGAACATACACAGTAAGAAAATACACAATGTAATACAGTAATTCCAGAGAGAATACAGTACAATAGTAGGAAACAATACAATAAGCATAAAATTAATGTAAAAAAATACAATAGATAAGGCAAAAAATAAAGGTGACCCTGCTCAAAAGAGCTTACAATCTACAACGAGATAGGGGTTACACAAAGTACAGGGGCTTATAACACTGATGGTCCAGGCATCTTGAGGAAATGGGGGATAGAAATAAAGTACATGAATGGTCACCAGACAATCTGTGTAGACCTTTTGGGTTTGGTGGAGTTTGAAGAAGAGTTATGTCGAGAGAGAGAGTGAATGGGCTATGTACCGTACAAAGGAGTTTTGTTATAGAGCATGATAGGCTGCCTTGAAAAGATGTGTTTTTAGTGAGCGTCTGAAGCCCTGCAGGTTGTGGATGGTCCTGATTTCTTGGGGTAGAGCATTCCAAAGAATTGGTGCCGCTAGGGAGAAGTCTTGGAGCAGGGAGTGGGAGGATCAGATTAGTGCAGATGTTAGTCGAAGGTCATTTGTGGAACGTAGAGAATGGGTAGGGTGATAGACAGAGATGAGGGAGGAGATGTAGGGGGGTGCTGCATTGTGAAGAGCTTTGTGGGTGAGAACAAGCAATTTGAACTTTATCCTGCAGTGTATAGGCAACCAGTGCAATAACTGGCACAGAGCGAAGGCATCTGAGTAACAATTGGCCAGGTAGGTGATCCTGACTGCAGCATTAAGGATGGACTGTAGAGGGGAAAGTTTAGAGAGGGGGAGGCCACTTAATAGAGAATTGCAATAATCAAGGCGGGAGTGGATTAGGGCTACGGTAAGGGTTTTAGTTGTTTCCATGGTGAGAAAGGGGCGGACTCTAGAGATGTTCTTCAGATGTAAGCGACAAGAACGGACGAGAGATTGTATATAGGAGGTGAAGGAGAGATCGGTGTCAAACGTGACACCCAGACAGCAAGCCTGCTGCCTAGGCGTTATCATGGTGCCGCACACTGAGAGAGAGATGTCAGATTTAGGGAGGTTAGTGGAGGGCGGGAGCAAAAGAAGTTCAATTTTGGAAAGGTTGAGTTTTAAATAGAGAGCTGACATGATGTTGGAAACAGCAGCTAAGCAGTCATTGGTGTTCTTATACACATCAGCTCCTAACCTTACTGCAGCAGTGTTAAATTGTCTGTCATCAGCATAGAGATGGTACTGGAAGCCAAATCTGCTGATGGTGTGTCCAATCGGGGCTGTGTAGAGAGAGAAGAGAATAGGTCCAAGGACTGAACCCTGAGGGACCCCAATAGTGAGAGGAAGAGGGGAGGAAGTGGAGCCAGCAAATGATACACTGAAAGAGCGATCAGAGAGATAGAAAGAGAGCCAGGTGAGAGCGGTGTCCTTTATACCAATGGAGTGCAACATAGAGAGTAGGAGACGGTGGTCAACAGTGTCAAATGCTGCAGAGAGATCAAGAAGAATAAGCAGACAGTGGTCACCATTATGTTTTGCTGTTAGTAGGTTATTGGTCACTTTGATGAGGGCAGTTTCTATAGAGTGAAGGGGGCGGAAGCCAGACTGTAATGGATCTAGAAGAGAGTGAGCGGAGAGGTAACGGGTGAGGGGGGAGTAGACCAGGCGCTCTAGGAGTTTAGAGATGAAGGGTAGGTTGGAGACTGGTCTGTAGTTATTTGTGCAGGATGGGTCGAGAGAAGCTTTCTTTAATAATGGAGTAATGATCGAGTGTTTGAAGGAGGAGGGGAAGATGCTAGAAGAGAGGGAGAGGTTGAAGATTTTGGTTAGGTGAGTGGTGACAACCGGACAGAGAGACTGGACTAGGTGTGAGGGGATGGGGTCAGTGGTGCACGTAGTGGGACAAGAGGAAAAGAGGAGCCTGGCAATTTCTTCTTCTGTAACTGGGTCAAACGTTGAGAGGGTGCCGGAGGAGATGTGGGGAAGAATGGGAGTGTTAGCACTTGGAGGCTGGGAGCTGATTTCCTGGCGGATGTTGTCTATTTTCTCCATAAAGTAAGAGGCCAGATCATCAGCACAGAGGTCGGTGATGAGGGCCTGCACTTTTTGACACCTTTCACTCTCTCTTCAATCCAGCATCGCTGGAGAAATCGAGTTTGTGATGTGAGCCAGGGCCGTTTTGTTCTATGTTTGGAGGATCTGAAGGTGAGGGGCGCTACTTGGTCCAGGGTGCTTCAGAGGGTGTTCTGGCAGTAAATCACTATAATATCTGGACAGGAGAATGAGGAGATCGGGGACAGTGATGAGATGAGGGAGTCTGTGAGTGCATGAGGGTTAATGGCCTGAAGATTTCTGGATGTTTGATAGGTAGGGGTGGGCTGTGGTGGGTGAGGGTTAGTGAGTAAGAAGGAGAGAATGTTGTGGTCGGAGATAAGAGGTGTGTTATCTAAGGAGGAGGTAGAGCAGAGCCGGGTAAAGACCAGCTCAAGGGTGTTACCATCTTTGTGCTTCTCAGAGGTTGAGAGCTGTGGGAGGCCAAGTGACGTGGTTAGAGATAGAAACTGGGATGTAGATGGGGAGGTGGGGCTGTTTATGGGGATGTTAAAGTCTCCCAGAATAAGGGCTGGTCATTCTGAGAACATGAAGTGTATCAACAATGTGGAGAAATGGTCAAGGAACTGGGTGGGTGACCTTGGGGGGGTATACCACCGCTACTCTGAGGGGAAGGGGATGGAATAGCCTAATGGTGTGAACCTCAAACGAGGGGAATGAGAGTGATGGGACTAGAGGGATGTCCTGGAAAGTACATGGTGGTGGAGTTGGCTTACTCCTGTCTCCACAATGTCTGTTCCCAGGTCTCGGGGAATGAGAGAAATGTAAGCCGCCGTAAGAAATAGCAGCAGGGGAAGCAGTGTCTGAATCCTGGATCCAGGTTTCAGTGAGGGCCAGGAGGTTAAGAGAGTTAGTGAGAAAGTAGTTATGAATGAAGGGAAGTTTGCTGCATACAGACCATGGATTCCAGAAAGCACAATTAAAAGAGGGAGATGAAGGTGTTCAGGTAATGTTAATAAGGTTAGTGAGGTGGGAGAGGGGTTGAAGTTACCAGAGGGTGGACCAGGGTTCGGAGAGATATCACCTGACAGGAGAAGCAGTAAAAAGAGGAAGAGCAGATAGTTTCGGAATTAGGACATGATTTATTATGACAAACTTTGGAATATGATGGGCTGAGAATCTTCAGTAAACTGAAGATAGCATGGGAGCTGTACATAGAGTAGGGCAGGAGAGAGGGGCTGATGTGAATGAGCGTCTTCTTATGTGCTCTTTCCACCAACTTTCATCACCCTATACCCCCTCCATTTCCAAACAATGAAATAAAAGACATGGTAAAGATTAGTAGTGAATAGAGTTATACACAATGTTTGAGTGTCCCTCTATGTCATTACCTTCTGCTAGGCCCCCTGGCACCGCTTCCCAGCTCACCTCTCCCGAGTCGGCATCTCCTGCTCCTCTGCCGACCGGGCTCCCAGCATCCAGGCGTACTGTGTCTCGGAGCCGTCACCATGTTCCCTTCCTGTCAGCTGACCGCCGGGTTCGCACATGAGCACATTACTATGGTCATTTTCATGAGCCTACTCAGCGGCGCGCTAGGTGCACTCCTTCCCTGTTACTCTAGGGGCCGGCAAGGTCCAACCTGACACTCCCCCTTGACCAATAGCTGCTTTTCCCATGGTATATCAGGCCACCGCCTCTGATGGGAGGTGCCTGATTAAGTCAGTTTGCTTCTGCCTTGCTGACTGTTGGTCAGGCCTTCCTTGTGCTCTGTGTCCTTGAACCCTTGCTGTGCTGCAATACCTCTCTATTCCTTAGTATAGGCTAACCTTACGAGCCGCCCCCCTGGTACTAGCTGCGGTGGTACTTAGACCCCCTGGGCTTGCCCCTGACAATGCCTGTATAGGGGTTGGGTAAACTAGGATCAGCTCACCCAGGGGAGTTCTGTACCACGGCCCAGTGGGTCCACTCTAGGGCACCTTTCCCCGGAAGCATGACACCTTCCAGTCTATCCCAGTCAATTGTGGTCCATTTCTTGTCTATTTCATATTTTGCCACTTTAAACAGCCACTTTGGAGCAGACTAGTACTGGCCCCAGATATGCTCCCAAAAAGTGAATATGGCATTACTATGACTGGCAAGCAATCCCAGCATGTTTATTGGCTGAAAATCAGTCAGGAAACATGCTTTTCAGCTCACTAGAATATCATGAGTAAAATCCAAAAAACGTGCAGAGTAACGAGTATTGCGAATACCACACTATCCGTGCAAGTAGCAAATGGTAACGAGTATACTCGCTCATTGCTAGTAATAAGGGGTTAATGTCAGCTATGTATTGCTAGCTGGCACTAAGCCGGAGGTTCATACTGTAAGGCCAATATCATACCCGGCCAGTATGAATCTCTAAGTAATTAATATTCACAGAGAGAAAAAATATTTTTTATTACCGTATATACTCGTGTATAAGCCGACTTTTTCAGCCCAAAAATTGGGCTGAAAAGTCCCCCCTCGGCTTATACACGAGTCATAAACTGTGTACACCGGTGGGGCTGTGTCCGGGCACTGCAGGAGGCAGGAGGAGGCGGTGGGAGGCTGCAGAATGAGGGGCACGTCACGTGGTGCCGCTCATTAATTATGCATGGGGAGCAGCGCATAGTACATTGCTGCTCCCCTGCACGCACAATATAGCCTCCCCCGCTGCCTCCCCGCCCCCCCCCCATGTATACAGAGGCCCCCCAGCAGGGTAATCTCACCCCCTCGGTCTGCAGGCACCTGGGTCCTCCAGCTGCTCTGTCTGCGTGCGCGGCTTCTAATACCGGCGTCCTCCCCGCTCTTCCTGTTTGAATGCGATCATGTGACCGCGGTCACATGATCACATTCAAACAGGAAGTGCGGGAAAGACGCCGGTATTAGAAGCTGCGCACGCAGACGGAGCAGCTGGAGAACCCGGGTGCCTGCAGACCGAGGGGGTGAGATTACCCCTGCTGGGGCTGTATTACCCCTGCTGGGGGGGCCTGTATTACCCCTGTGGGTGGCCTGTATTACCCCTGCTGGGGGGCCTGTATTACCCCTGTGGGGGGCCTGTATTACCCCTGCTGGGCTGCTGGGGGGCCTGTATTACCCCTGTGGGGGGCCTGTATTACCCCTGTGGGGGGGCCTGTATTACCCCTGCTGGGGGGGCCTGTATTACCCCTGTGGGGGGCCTGTATTACCCCATGCGGGGGGGCCTGTATTACCCCTGCTGGGGGGCCCGTATTACCCCTGCTGGGGGCCTGTATTACCCCTGCTGGGGGGCCTGTATTACCCCTGTGGGGGGCCTGTATTACCCCTGCTGGGGGGCCCGTATTACCCCTGCTGGGGGGCCTGTATTACCCCTGCTGGGGGGCCTGTATTACCCTTGCTGGGGGGCCTGTATTACCCCTTCTGGAGGCAACTGTATACTAGTTATGGCTGCTATATACAGGGATGGTGGGCTATATACCAGTGATAGGGGGCTTTATAACAGGACGGTGGTCTGCTGCATTGGTAGTTTACTGTTTCTATTTAAAATAAAAGTTAAACATTTTATTCGTATCTATTTTCATTTTTAAAATTTTTCACTACCGGTAGCTGCTGCATTGTCCACCCTAGGCTTATACGCGAGTCAATAGGTTTTCCCAGTTTTTGGGGGCAAAAGTAGGGGGGTCGGCTTATATACGGGTCGGCTTATACACGAATATATACGGTATTTAGGAAAAGAACACAAAGATTGCAGAAGAGGCTGCATCTATTACCCCCATAACAACCCTCCACGATACTCTGTGATGACCTGATCACATACAATCCACAACAGTGCATCTGCACTATAGTGGATTGTATGTGAGTGTCAAAGCTGCGTGCAGCTGCTCCCAGCTCTCATAGTCTGCCTTGCGACGAAGCATTTAGCATTAGCAACGACTCCGGGTCACCATGGCAGAGATCGGGTTCCCCTGATCACATAACGATGACCTAATCGCTCGGGAGAGGAGCATGATTCCTCTCCCTGACTCCTAGATGTTGCGATCGCATTGATCGCAGCATTTAGGGGTTTAAACGTGACAGCTAAGACCTGGCTCTTCTGGCAATCAGTTGCAGACATGGTGGCGATTGTGCAGGCACAGCCGTGGTGCCCGCAAGATTGCGTTCTCGACATTGGACGTACTGGATACATCCAGGAAACCTTTGCCATGATGTACTGGATACGTCCAATGTCACAAAGAGGTTACATGGGTTCTGTCACCAATCATGGTGATATAGCAAATAAATGTATAAACTAAAAATTTTAAGACTAACCTGTAAGGCTGGATGATGGTGAAATGATCAGCTACAAGACAGCAAGTGAAGTGTGTCGGTGACACTTTACGCAAGCCGCCAATTCACTACACACCGTTGAGGGCCAGAGTACTATTCACCTGCCTCTGGGTCCTGGCAAAGGGGGACTTTGGCACAGCCCTTAACAAGCGGTGAACAGCATGGTGGCTGATGACCGGACACACACACAGCACAAACAAGACAAGCACAGCAGATCCAAAATTGTAGTGATATCCTCAATAACTAACGGGAACGAGGTCAAACAAAGAACAGAGACCAAAGCATAAACGGCATAGTTTTACAATCGATGGCATGAATTGCAGGCAGTGAGCGGTTTAGTTGGTGGACGTGGTTTGTCATTGAGGGTCGTGACTCAGCGGTTCTTCCAAGAACCGAATGAGCAGAGACATGGCACGGGGCCTCAGACAGTGCACAGGGATGAAGAGACAGTGTACAGGGCCAGAGGCAGTGCAAAGGGGGCAGAGACAGCACACAGGTCAGAGATAGCGCACGGGGCACCAGACAGCGCACAGGAGGGCAGAGAGTGTACATGGGGCTCCAGACAACACACTAGGGGCAGAGACAGCGTATGGGGTTCCAGATAGCACACAGGGACCCAGACAATGCACGGGACCCCAGACAACACACAAGGGGCAGGGACAGTGCATGGGCCCCAGCCAGAACACTGGGCCCCAGTCAGTCCATGGGCCCCAGGCAGCACACAGGACCCCAGACAGTGCACAGCACCTCAAACAGTGCACAGGGCCCCAGACAGTGCAAAGGGTGGCAGAGACTGCGCATGGAGCCCCAGGTAGCTCTAGACAACATGCAGGGAGGCAGAGACAGTGCATGGGGATCCAGATAGCACACAGGGACCCAGACAGTGCATGGGACCCCAGACAACACACAAGGGGCAGGGACTGTGCATGGGCCCCAGACAGCACACAGGGACCCAGACAGTGCATGGGACCCCAGACAACACAACAACACACAAGGGGGCAGTGACAGCGCATGGGGCCCCAGACAGTGCATAGAGGGGCAGAGACAGCTCAAAAGGAGGTAGAGACAGTGGATGGAACCCCAGACAGCGCATGGGGGCCCCAGACAGCACACAAGGGGGCAGAGACAACGCACGGGCCCTAGATAGCACACGGGGCCCCAGATCAGTTTAATGTTGTTATCAGTGTTTACAATATAAATGTTCAAAGGTAGTGTCCTGTCGAAAGCATACCTTTACATGTGAAGTTTCAGAACATTATGACTTTTATTGTATTACCAGATGTGGGCCCGATTCTATTGCATCTGGAGGGGGGTGATATCATGATGGTGGCGGGTTTTGTGGTGCTGAGTGCGGCAGCCATCTCTCCTATGGGTTGTCTTTCAACCATGTGTGCTGTCTTCTCCCCCCGTTCGCTCTCTCTCTCTCCCAGTGATCTCTCCTTTGAGTTGTCTTCCCCTTGTGTGCTCTCTCCACTTTGTTGCCTTTTCCCCTTTGTGCGCTGTCTGAGGCCCCGTGCACTGTCTCTGAACCCATTGCGCTGTCTGGGTCCCCATTATTGAGAATATCACTCCATGGTACTCATAAGCATGTAAAATCTGATCTACAACAGCAGGGGTATATTCTGGCCTGAAGGAGTATAATCTGGCCAAGGCCAATTTAATTCCCTGCCCAGACTATGCCCGTGGTTATTCTATCTTGTTACACCGGGCCTTTGAACAGTATACTTATAGAGAGCAGCAGCATTCTGCCTCCCAGCCAGGGGTGGACTGGCCCAGGTGGTAGGGGGGCAAGTGCCCCCCAGGCTGGTGGTTTTACCCTAATCTAGGGCCGCCCCTTTAATGATAAGGGCCAGCTGGACTTGCTTTGCGGCCGCAGCTGCCGCAACAACACAGCGGGACTGCGTGGAGGGTAGAGCGCGGTGAGTGTCAGAACCCCCCCCGCACCTCACCCGGCCAGATCTGAACTCCCTTCCTCACCCGGCCGGATCTGCTCAACCCCATCCCCCAACTTATCCCCCCCCGCTCCTCACCCGGCCGTGTCTGATAGCAATTTCCCCCCTCTCCTCAGGGCTGAATCAATCAGGCTGCCACCCGGGGAAAGCTCCACCAGCCAGCCCCTGCTCCCAGCGATACTACTTTAGAAGTAAATCTGGTAAAATGCAATAATCTGGACTGAGCTAGCACGCATATAACTGGCCATGAGGCATGAGGTGTCACCTCCTGGTGAAAGTGCTTAAGTGACAGGTGACCCACTGGGAAACCAGAATATGCCCAGGAGTGCAAGGCACCTGCTTAGGTATGGAGCTTCCAGTCCTGACATAATCCCACAGAGATGGATTTCAGAGTTTACCCACAGAGCAACAATTTACATAAAAAACACATACACAACCTGTTTTCATTGTTGAACCACACAGTCTATATTGGCAGAGTTTTCCCACGGAGCACCAATTTTCACAAAGGTCCCTACAGAATGTTTTCCTAGTTCCCCTTTTAGAACCTATTTTCACAGTTACTCATGCAAAGCTTATGTTTCAGCTCCTGTAGCATATACTATATCAGTTAAAGATAAAAAGCTGGTCACTGAGTTTGGGATTGAGCTGGCGGTCCACTGCAAAACTTGGTAGACTTCCCCCACAGAGTAATAATTTTAAAACAGAGACTGTTTTCACAATTGATCCACACAGCAAGACTGAATACTACAGCTCTCAATAACGAAATAGGACCTTTTTGTTTCCCATGTAACCACTGAGTAAGATGTGAGGCACATATATTGCAGCATACTGATCACCTATTCTGCAGACAAAATACAGGTAGGTTTTCCTTATGATGGTAGTCAAGTTTCGCCTTTGTGACACAAAAATGACTTCTCCGCATATGGAGCAAAAACGGCTTTTTTAATGCTGAAACAAAGCATATCCAAAAAAAACATATAGAAACATGGCACTTTGCTAAGAAACTAAGCTAAAAGATCCTAAAACTGTATACCTTAGGCGGCCGTCACACGCTGAGATATCTATAGCGATATTGTAAGCGATCACGTGCACGCGCAATCGCTTACAATATCGCTCACATCGCTGGTGAGATGTCACACAGACAGACTCACCAGCGATGTGGAGCCACGATCTCGCTGGTAACTATGGTACACATCGGGTAACTAGGCGCCGCGCGTCGCTTAGTTACCCGACGTGTACCATAGTTACCATCTCCCAGCATAGACTCTGCGCTGGGAAATCGCTCATCGTGGTGTTATACACCACGATGAGACAGATCGTCAAATCGCTCATCGCTAGATCTGAGCTCCGGAGCTCAGATCAGCGATGTCACGATCAAGCGATTTCACATCGTAAATCGCTTGATTACATGCAACGATTTCTTGCCCGATATTGCTTAAGTGATCAAAAAGGAGATCGCTTAAACGATATCGGGCAAGAAATCGTTGCGTGTGACGGCCGCCTTACACAGACAACATGTATAAAAGGTGATGCAGCAGTAATTGGGATTACTTCAATACTGAGTTTGCATTTTTTGATTTGTCACCTTAAATTATCTATTCAGTCTATTGAACCTTCAGTATTTTGTTATCTTAATAGACTAGCTATTAACAATTGTGAGGCATGCCGGTACTGTAGCACATGGCCGGTATGACTCACATATCCTGCTGCAATCTGGGCGATTGCTGGACCTAGTAGAACACACAGGTTTAAGTGTGTTAGCTCTGTAATGGTACACAAGGGGTTAACTGCAGCTAGGGCTGTGGCTGAGCATGGGGCTGATTGCTCACTGGTGTCCAGGTGTGGGTGTGGCAGGCAGAATATAACCTGCCTGGCCAGTGTGAGCAGGGGTCATTCAGTTGAGAGATTCACAATGTGTGGATGTGAGTCAGAAGAATCCCGTCCTTTTGGGACGTGGAGGGAAGCTTGCCCTTCCCCATGCGGGAGGCACCTGTCCCTCTGACATGAGTGTGTGAGCCTGTGGCCAGACGTAGGGATTAAGATCGTTCCTGGAGTTGGGGAACCTTGGTCAAACCTGGAGGGTGCTCGACTCGGACGTGGGGTGCAGCCGTGGACCTGGAAATCTTCCTGATATGGAGGTTTGGTGGCGGCTGGAAACCTGGAAACACGTGGTTAGGAGACCTTGAGGATGCCGGGTTTACCTAGTAGCTCAGGTTTGCTATACCCTGGTCTGTGCCTGCAAAAGGTTGCAGTCCATGGATGTAGTATGATGGACTGTGTGTGTATGGTAACCATGTATGTATTAGGATGGTCTGTTTGCATGGATTGTATCTCTGTGAAAGCCCTATGGGAGGCGAATGTAAGCATGATACATAAATAGTGCTGGGCGGCCATTGGGTCTGACTGGATAGTCTGTATAGGATCCGTTGATAATGTAAATAGTGCCGGGCAGGCATAGCCGCCATTGGGTCTGACTGGATAGTCGGTATAGGACCAGTTGATAATGTAAATAGTGGCAGGCGGGCATAGCCGCCATTGGGACCCACAGGGCATATATAACTGTAAATAGTATGATGTAAAGTCTGTAGAATTGTAGTGTATTATGTGATATGTAAACTAAAGTGCTTATGTGCAATGTCCTATGTGTTATATATGCTACCCGGTTTATGTTATACAGGGGTTGGACAAAATAATGGAAACACCTAACGTTTTGGCATCATAATCTTCGAACATGTTATAAACATGCAAAACTGTGACATATGTTAATCAACTACAAAACATTATTTGTGTTAAGTGATATGTGTTTGTAAATTAATTGGTTTAAGGTTCTCATCAATGTTCTTATAATTCGGCAAAACAAACAATGGCAGACCTTTCGGATTTTCAAAAAGGCCAAATTGTTGGTGCTTGTATGGCAGGCGCTAGTGTAACAGAAAGTGCCCGAATGCTTGGTGTGTCAAGAGGTACTGTCTCCAAAGTAATGACTGCGTTTGCTGCGGACATTTTTCCTTCTCTTTCAAAGCACAGGTCCGGCCGAAAGTCTAAGTTGACTGAGAGAGACCATCGGACTCTAAAGCGAATTGTGAGAGAGGATCGCAAGACCACGGCTTCGAAAATCACTGCTGAGCTCAATGAACACCTACATAACCCAGTTTCCATGAAAACTGTTCGTCGGGAGCTGCACAAATCTGGATTCCACGGAAGAGCTGTAATTAGAAAACCGCTGCTCTCAATGACAAATGTTTCCAAGCGTTTAGAGTGGTGTAGAAACCTCCAGAATTGGTCCCTCGAGCAGTGGAAACATGTGATATTCTCAGTCGAGTCATCATTTACCCATTTTTCGACCTCCGGCCAAGTGTACGTTTGGAGACAGCCGAAAGAAGCATTCCATCCAGACTGCCTTTCACTCACCCAGGCCAGGGGACTCAGTTCTCAGGCGCAGTCTGGAGGTCACGGGTGGTGGTGACTGAGGCTGTGGCCCTGGTGGTCAATGAAAAATGGCTAAAATAAAATAAAAATAAAGTTTTTGTTCGTGACGCCACCTGCAGGTTCCGGAGATGGCACCGGCGCTGCGGGAATCTCCGGGGTGATGGGCGGCAGCTCAATGGTGTGGCTCCCTACAGGAGGAGTGGTGCCCCGGGGTATTGAAAGGAGGAATAAATGGTGTAGTACGGCAGCGCAGTCGCTGTGGAGCAATGCAGGTAAAGAACAGTTCAAGGAATAAGGCACTGACACGTTGCTCACGCTGAACGGGTATTTACTCCGGTATTCTGCAGGCATACAAGGTAATGCAGTTCTTGTTGTGGAGTAGTGGACCGGGTGGTTCTGGCAATGAGTAGTGTCCCTCTGAAGCTCCTCTGGTGTTCCTTCTCTATCACGTTCTGTCCCTTGCTCTGCTGCCCTGCTATACCCGTATGGTAGCACTGAAGACCCTCGTTTGGGTTACCGCTGCGGACGTCTCTCTCTGCGGTCCCTGGCCCTCAATGGTGGGTGCTCCTGGTATAGACTGCGATGGTTGTTGGCTGATGGGTCGTGCTCTTATAGATACATCGACCACTCCGGGTTTGTGGTTCAGGGATGTAGCCTGCTGGACCACCTCGAAGCCGGCACTCCAGGTTTGGAGTGGGCAAGGATATTCAGTTACCTGTTCTATTCTTGGTCCCTTTCTCTTCTGGGTCACCAGGTTAAGGTGCCCTCTCAGTTAGCTTCTTTCTTTGCTGTTATTTCACGCCTCCAACTCTGCTACAACTGCTGCGCAGCTCTGTGCAGCTCCCTTCTGGCTTCTCAGCTTCTCTTTGCTCGACTTGACTCACTTCCTGGTTCTCTCTCCACTAACTCCTTGCTGCTTTCTCCACTGCTATATAACCTAGCCTCTCCTCCCACAAGGACCGGTTACCCTAGTAAGTGTTGCATTTGGTACTGAAGCTTCAGGATTATCCTACTCATTACTAAAACAAAGAATATGACACCTTCGGTCAGGGGTGTAGTATCCTTTTGTGACGCACTCTTAGTGGGGCGCCACACCTTCTCCCAACCGTAAAACATGGCGGAGGTTCTGTGATGATCTGGGGTGCTATTTCGTGGAGATCCGCCGGGCCAATGATATCACCTTGTTTGAATCCATACCTCGGAGAATGGAGGCTGTAATTACCGCAAAAGGTGGACCTACACCATATTAAACTAACTTTTGTTTATTTATAAAGGTGTTTCCATTATTTTGTCCAACCCTTGTATGTGGGGTGAAAAATAAACGGGTGGACATTTATTACCTTTAAACATTGGTTTGGTGTCTTTATCCATTGCCAAGCGAGCCCCTAAGCGAGCACTACCTCACACAATGTAATAACAATGATGAAAATATATATGCAATATTTCTATAACCATGCATGAAAAGTGTCTTAATTAATTACAACCTCCTATGGATCTTGAAAATTAAATCAGCAAATATTAGCATCATTTTCATTTCAGCACAACACAACACAATTTGCTCAGTTCAACAGTTTTCATCTCTAATAACACTGTTGTACAACGAAAGAGGTTCAAACATTTATTACTTCTACTAGATAGAAGCCCGATGCTATCTCATCAGGACAGTGACATAATGATGGGGACGGGCTCTGTGGTGCTGGAGGCGGTCGTCGTCTCTTCCCTGTGCAGTCTCTCCTCAGTCTCCTGTTTATTTCGCCCCCCCCCCATTCTCTCTCCCAATAAATGTAAATGAATGTATTTTTCCTTAAAAACCTGTTTCTGTTAGTTTTTTTTTTTCTTTCAGCAATAAAGTGTTTCATTTTCTGTATAGGGCTTTGTTTTGTTTTCTATTGCCAGCACAGGTAAACCAAGCAGCTACTGCCTGGTGTTACCTTCACTGGCAATAAAAAATACAGGGGATCCCTAATTAAAATTGTGGCACTCCTTCGACCAGGGTGGCCACAGGTAAGAACTGCAGCCAGGGAGGTGGAGACAGTCTTATACAAACACCTTCACAAATACACCCACCAACACAAGACCCAACCCGGAGGCCGGGACTCTAGGCGGGCAAGAGATGGTAGGGCCAGTCACAGTGGGTGGGACGTAGGCAAGGTGACGGACCGGGTACATAAGAGGAAAACCAGGAAGTAGCAGTAGTAGGACAGAGGGTGACGAGCAGTAAAGACCAGGACTAGGCCTATACAGCTAGGCCAGTGAGGAAAACAGCAGCGGTGCCAGAGGACGACTGAAGGAAAGGATCCCCTATGTATGCCGTAGTCACACGGGTAGGAAGGAGCCTGGTGATCCCCTGAAACATAGGGACATTGGAAGGCTAGGCCGGGACCAGAGAGTCGGCTCTGAGGTGACTGTAGCTACAAGCAGGATCACAGACTTGGAATCTGTATCTCCCCGCCGGAATGTCTGATTTCCTAACACAAGTGTGGAAGGTACAGTGGCATATAGGGCTCAGAGCTTACTTACTCACACACAGGGTAAAGCTACACAAGAGCCCGAGCAACCTACCATACCACACATAAGGGAAGGAGAAGTAAAGAAGGTCCTGAATGGTATCAAGAAGGAGAAGGGTCTTAAGACAGAAACCTGGCTGCAGTAGAGCTAACTGAAAGTGTGGAGTTAACTTGTGGGAAACTGGAACAGCTTTGTGAACTAGCTGAATTGTGAACTGTACTGAGAAAGTGTGAAGAACTTAAGTAAACCCGGTGAACCCTTCCAGAGTCTCCAGTGTTTGTTTCATTGCATGTTGAACTGTTATTCACCCTGTCAGGAGCAACCTGACCCACGGCGGTTTCATCCATCCGCCTGCAGCACCATCCATCCTCCTGGCAGAAGCAAGCAGCGGTGGTCCCCATTGACCACAACCCGTGGTTGGTGTCACGACTATCCCTGTAAATAACCCCTTTACTTGTGGGCTCGGGACACGATCTGGACCAAGACCGCTGTGATAATCCCCGTGATACCCAGATCCAGTACTGAGTACCCCGTCCCAGTGGGCTCAACAAAATGATTTAACTAAATAATTAAAAAAAAATTGGTGCAAGTTCATCATATTTTGTATTGCCAGCCAAGGTAAACCAAGCAGCTAGAGGCTTAAATTCTCAGCGTGGTGAGGCCCAAGTGTTCTGGGCCCTTACGCTGAAAATTCCAGCCAGCAGCCGCCCCAAAATTGGTGCCTCAATGAGAGATGCCAAAACCTGGCAGACTGGGTAATAACGGGGTTGATATCAGCTTTTTTAGCAGCTGACGTCAAGCCTTATTGCTAATGTCAGCCATCAGTATGATTACAGCAGGCCATTAGCAATACTTTAAGAGAAGATACACAGATAAATCCTTTATTGCATACAAAATAGACAGAGACACCTTGTTATCCACTTTATTAGCTTCTACCAAGTTCCTCTCCAACATAATCCTGTAATTGCTGTAATCTTGTGATGGAAGCAGTGGGGCGGTGTGAAGCTGTTAACTTTGAATACCTAAGGGCCTCCATCTTTGGACAGTGTACGGGGGGCAGAGACAGCGCATGTGCACTTACACTGTCTCTGCCCCTCCTGTCCGCTGTCTCTGCCCTCTCTGCTTTGCGCTCTCCCTCTGCCCCTCCCTCCCTGCTGTGTGGTCTCTTTCTGCCCCCCACCTATCTGCGCCTGTCCGGAGGCCCCCCTGGCCTTTCTGTGCTATCTGTGCCCCCCTGCCTCCCTGTGCCTGTTGGTGTCCACCCCCAGCCCCCTGTGCTGTCTGTGGCCTCCCGCCTCCCTGTGCTGCCTGTAGCCCCCTGACTCCCTGTGCTGTCTGTGACCCCCTCCCCCCTGTGGTGTCTGTGGCCCCCCTGCCTCCTTATGCTGTCTGTAGCCCCATGCCTCCTTGTGCTGTGGCCCTCACGTCTTCCTGTGCTGTCTGTGGTCCCCCACATCCCTGTTCTGTCTGTGGCCCCTGTGGTGCCCCACTAGTCAGTGCACCACAGTAGGGGTACTGCATCCCCAAAAGAGCGTGCAGTTATCCCTGTCACAGGGGAGTGTATGGTTTGCAATTAGATCCCACCCCAGCACCTCCCACATTTAACCCCGGGTAGACGGGCAGTCCCATTCCTATTGGGCGGAGTTATGGGAGGAGAGAAGTCACACAGTGGAGTTCTAGTTTGCACTGAGCAGCAAAGGAGAGGGGAGCCTCCGAGCGAGAGAAGGAAACCCCCAGGGATGGGGCCTAGAGAAGAGGCAGCCCAGGAAAAGAAAGAGGGGACCCCATATCGGAGCGCACATACTCTGGGGGAACCCTGGTCCATCTAATGGAGAACCGGCTCTGAGGATATGGTGCAGGAAGTACAGATCGCCCATCAAAGGTCGAGCCCCTTCAGAGAGAGAGAGAGAAGAAGGGAACTCATAGCACCCCAACAAGTCTGATATACAAGAGGGCTGTGACGGGGCAGGTTTTAGCAGCAGGACACGGGATTGACAAAAGAAAGTATACTACAGGATCCGCTGAATGACCTTGCAATCCTCTGTAACTACTCGACCAGCTACCTGATTATAGACTGTTTGTGCTGTAACTTGAACTGCCATCTGAACTGGTTTACAGAGAAAAGTACCCGAGTAGAGTGACAAAGCCTCCGTGTGTCTGTTCAACTGCTGCACTGCTCAGCAGATCATCTTTCCATCCAGCACCACCACCATCAGTGCTGGTCTGCCCCGGGGACTCAGTTCCCTGCAGGTGGAGCTGTTCCATCCAAGCTGTAGCACCATCTTCCCCGGAGGTCTGAAGCGGAGCTGGTGCCCACCACCAGGATCTGCAGGTGGCGTCATGACAAACTTTTATATTTGTCTTCATCACCATTCCCTAACCCCCTTTTCAGTTGATCACCAGGGCCACGGGTCTGGGCAGGCCAGTAGTGACATCCCAACTACAGCAGGGCCCAGATACCCGAGTCCCCATACAACTTATTCAGCCCCATCGCCTCCCTGTGCTGTCTGTGCTTCACCCGCCACACTGTGGCCCCCTGCCCTCACTGTGGCTACCTGTCTCACTGTGGTACACTTCCACACTGTGGCTCGCCCAGCCTCACTGAGCCCCCACTCAGCCTCCCAGAGCCTGTGTGTGGCTCGCACTGCACAAAGGCCCTGTGGTGATGTTACAGTAATATGTCATGTGCATGTGACTGATCACATGATGGTGTCTTCACCAAAGCAGAGTCTGAGTTCTATTGGTGTTCACGGCTGGCCTGCTATAGCATATGGGGCATGGCATTGTCTGGAATCAATGGGCTCGCTGGTGGTACTGTGAAATGTGCTGGTACCACCAGTGGGGCCATATTACCACACCCATCACTTGGGTGTGAATAGCGTCCTACGTATGCAGACATTATCTGTGTGCATAATAGATGCCGCCAGTCAGTTAATAGGGTCTGACTGCATCCTGCTGAGTGCTTTTGGTGTTAGAAGTTACGTAACTCCCCAGGTGCAGGCACAAAAATCTGACTAGCCGAAGTCAGAGGTTATGTCACAAGCTTTTAACGTATCTCTGTGAGCACCAGATCGAGGCTTTCATGGAGTTGTATTGATTTGTGACCCTGGCACACACAATGAAACACTGGAGTTGCCGGCAGATCAAAAGTCGCCAGAGACCAATGAAAGCGATGCTGTAAAAAGATGAAGATGGAGACAGGTGAGTAAAGACAGGGGACAGGGGAGTTGCATTTAAAAAACTACTCCAGCGCTGAAATAAATAAAATGCTTGAGTGGAACTTTAATTGTGTAATTCAGTATTAGTTTGTGTGAGCCTATCCTTTGACCTGACCCTGATTCAATGACATATGTGGTGCTTTGATGAAGTCACGGTCCATTTTTGTGGACTCCACAACATTGTTGGGTTGACCACTATTTGACTGTAAGCTACAAACACTGACATCAATAGTAAGAAAAAAATCAGGCAATCAGTAACATACGAAGCAGAAAATCCTAAAGATCTACTTTAACCAATCAGCTGCTGTACAGCTTTATGAAGACTCCACTTTACTATATGTTTGGTAACTGGTTAGACAATAAGAAGCTGCTTTTACCTCGATGGACATAGTACTGAGATGGCTAAATTTGTGTAAGTCATTAAACAGGTGGAGAGAAAATCAGGAAACAACAGATGATTCTGTGTGAGGACAGACAGATGTCAGGCGCAAAGAGACAAGGGGTTTAGTGACAAAAATAATGTGGACCAAACATTGACTTTATAGAGAAACAAGGGTCTAGTCATGCCTCAGCAGGTGTCTGTGCTGACACCAGGGAAAATGGTAACTGTTGCCACTATAGGAACTGTTACTTTTATTTATAGAAGTTAATGGCTACAAACTTCGCACGTTACATTACTTGTCTTCTGTGCAGTTTTAAGGTCTTATAGCTGGTTAATATATTGGAATGAGTAAAAAGCTCAAACAACTTGTATTTGCCTTAGTATGTGATAAAAACACTACTTAATGGTCATTTAGTGTTTAGTCTTCAAATTTTGAAAGTTACACACTGCAAAAATTTAGACATCAAAAGTCAGGCAACAAGCCTGTGGCTGAAGATGGAAAAATGTTTGAATACACAGATCCTAGAACAAACTGTCATTCACTGATGTCCAGTCACTTAGTTCATCCTCAGAGTCAGTGATGAAAAAAACTCTGCCCCCATTCCAGACATAGTCCCCAAGTGCAGTTTTGTGGTATGTATATACTTATGTATTTACTTATGTGGTTGAAAAGTGTTTAGACATGGAAAGACACAGGAATTGATGGAAAAATGAAACCTGGAGTAATTTTAAAGGGGTTTTACCATGAACAAAGTTAATTTTAAAATTCATTTTAATCTATAGATTTTGTAATAATACTAGGTTCCACAATTTGGATTTGTTTTATTGTTTTTTTTATTGTCCCTGTACTAAGATAATCATATATATGAGTCTCTGCTATGTACTGTGTAATGGCTGTGTCTGACCGTACAGGGACACGGTCTGATCATACCATATCACGAGGCGAATAATTGGTCTGGCGCTCAGGGACGAAACCAACTTGATCTAGCTTCACCAAGGAAGGTAAGACCTGTATAAGACGATTAGCCAGAAGTTTAGTGTAAAGCTTTAAATTGCAGTTGAGAAGTGATATGGGTCGGAAATGTTCCGGGGAGGTGTGTGGTTTGCCCGGTTTGGGTATAGTGGAAATTAGGGCTTCCAGGCCTTCATGTTTAATACTCCCTTCCTGTTGCCAAAAAATAAATAATTTTAAAAGAAATGGGGCCAGAAGGGTAGCAAACGACGTATAATAGGGGTATGAAAATCCGTCCGGGCCAGGAGCCGAATGTTTCTTGACTGACTGTATAGTATTTAGTACCTCCTGTTCCGAGAATGGGCAATTTAGGAATTCCAGTTGAGGAATGGTGAGAGTGGGGAGCTTGGCCTTGGATAAAAAAGCTTGGATAGAGTCAGAGGTTGGTTGGGGGGTGCATGGGGAATCCTTCAAATTATATAGGGAGTTATAAAAATGTTTAAATTCTTCCGCTATAAGGATGGGGTTGCGTATCTGCGAGCAGCTGGGAAATTATGGCAATATGGGAAATTTTAGAGCGGGTACCATTCTTGGCAGGCAGATTAGGAGGAGGGAAATCCACTCAATCTCCCAATCCATTAAATAAGTCTAGAGCCAGGTTTTGATTGTTTTCAGCCTTAATCAATAAGACAGCTCTCAGCTCCAGTCTAGTTGTAGTCAATGCAGAAAGAGTTCCTCCCGAAGGTGTGGTCTTCTATAGGGCTTCTAGTAACTTAATTTTAGAAAGAAGGGTTGATACAGACAAATTATATTTACGTTTAGCCTGCGCAGCTAACTTGATCAGAACACCACGAATGACAGCTTTGTGCGTGAACCAGAAGGTATCTGGTCTTACCGTCATATTATCATTATGCATGAAATAACAATCCAGTTGGGATTTAATATGCTCAATGTTCGGGGAAGAGGTAAGGAGATATTCATTTAATTTCCATAGAGCAGGAGGCTTAATGGAAGCAGGGTCAGCTATTCTGAGGGAGATTTGAGCATGGTCAGACCATGCAATGGAATCAATTTTGGCTGAGGAACAGTGACTAAGTAGAGAGTAGTCTACCAAAAAATAGTCGAGCCTGCTCTGAGTGCCGAAACGTGGGGACATATTTGCATTCGAATGAAAAAGATTACACATATATCGCCAAATATCATGATAGTGGTACTGAGATACAGGTGGGTCCAGCTCACCCCTGTAAGCAGTTGGATTTGAGCAGTCTAGTCGCTTGTTTAGAGGGGCGTTGAAGTCGCCTGCTAAAATCTTACAACCCTGGGCATGAGATGCTAAAATAGAGAAGACATTTTTAAAGGAGGCATGTTGTCCAGTGTTAGGACCATATACAGATGTAAGGGTATAGTGAACATTATTCAACAGGCCCCGCACAATAACATAATGCCCCATAGGATCAGCTATAGTTTCAATTTGAGAGAAGCATACATTCCTGTGGATGAAAATAGCAACACCTGCCTTCTTACAAGTGTTAGAATGGCGTGCCCTGATTATCACCACCAGTATTTTGCCTCTGTGAGAGTCCTTACTCAGCAGATGAGTCTCCTGTAAGAAAATTATGTCGCTGCGGGTCTTTTTCAGTTGATGCCATACCAATGTGCGTTTCTTTGGTGAGTTAAGACCATTAACATTTATCGACGTGGTCAATAGAGTCGTGATGAGACCATATTTGGGAGAGATAGTTCACATGCTGTGAATTTAAAAGTATCAGAAAGACTTCAGATTGATCAGCAATCTGGAGGGGTGAGGAGTCAAGGAACAAGGAGGAAGTGGTGAGAAGGGGAAACACATAGAAACCTAGTAACCAGAAGTAGAACAACATTTGCACTACAGGGAGAAAACCTGTAGGACAGTGTAACAAATACACTCAGGGGGGAAGAAGATCCCCGGAGCACACGGCAGATTAGTTGGTAGGGAGGGGAAAAACAACAGAAGGAAGTAATATGAATCTGTCAGGTATTGGCAAGAGTGTAGGTATGAGGTAGAGTCAAGGAGAGTAGAGAAAAGATGATTTAAAAGAGGGAACAAGGAATCAGATCAGCTTGAAAAGAAGAGTACCAATGAAGGAAGGAATGGGGGAGGTGTAAAGAATGAGGTTTAGAGTTGGAAAAGGGAGCCGAGGATAGTAGAGTCAGAGCCGGGAATAGCATCAGCAGGCACCTATATTAGATGAGAGGCGAGTTCCCAAGAAAGATCAGTTCAGATTCAGGCCGTAGCCCACTCCGGATCGATGCCACCCCTGGAAGCAGCTTGAGCAGATGTACCAGCAGAGGAAGGAGAGGGAGCAGCTTTTGGTGGTAAAAGGCCCCAACAGATCAAGAGTTTTTCGGCCTGAAGTGGAGTCAAGTAGGGGGTCAGGGTACCATTCCTTCGGATTAGCAATTTGGTAGGGAATCCCCAGTGGTATTCTATGTTCCTATCTCTTAGAATCCGGGTGTATGGCGGAAAGCTCTCCTGAGGGCCAGCGTGCCTGGAGAAAGGTCAGGGAAGACTTCTAGGGATGCTAAACTGCTCAGAAGCTGTGGACGTTGTTGCAGTGCTTTCAAAAAGTCTTCCTTGAGTTCGAAGAAGTGGACCCTGGCTAGAACATCTCTAGGGCAGTCCTCTCCAACCGACGATGGTTTGGGGACCCTGTGGATCCTATCTATGATCATAGTTTCCTTTGTGGTTTCTGGGAGCGTGCCTACTTGCAAGAATACATTGCTGCCACAGAGATCCATAGGCCCAATTTGCTCAGGGATGCTGCGGATCCTAACGTTATTGTGGCGAGAGAGGTCCTCTAGGTCCAGGGTTTTGGCAGAGACCCTATCCATTCTAGCTTGTAGCTGGTCATGGGAGTCCAGCAGCTCGTTATAGTAAGGACTAGCTCCGCCATCTTAGATTCCAGCCCATCCACATGATTGCCCAGTTCAGCCACCTCCCCCGCAACTCTGTCACCATCTCCCGCATGTCTTGCTGCAGGGAGGTCCTGAGGCCAGCTAATAATCCCTCCATCGTTCCTCTGGTAAGGGGAGCGTCAGTATTCTCCGACTCCAGTGAGGCCCCAGATGCAATAGAGCCATGGCGTGCGGCGCGGGCTGAGCGGAGGGAAGGCGGCGCCATCTTGGGAGTAAAGGATGAGGAGCTGCCGCCGCTCAGGAAAAGTTTGTAACCCGCTTAGGAGATAGTCTATGTGCGGGTTTGGTTTTGCCCATCTGCTTACCGGAGACACCGGAGACCGCAGGGGGTACGCAGGAACTCGGCACTCTGTAGATTAGGGGAAATAGCCGCTTCTGTGCCCACGTCGCTCAGAGCTCCCGGATTATGCAGCCAGCGCCATTACTTACAAGGGAGATGGGGCGTGGCCTGGCAGCAATTTTTAATCAATATAAGGAGTCCTGTGCTCAGAATCCCCATCTCTTGGTCAGTTGATGAGTGGTCAGAAAGAGCGACTTTCCCTGGAGGAGCCGTGCTGTATGACACATACACCGAGTGCACACACAGACATCCATTGCCATCATTGTCTAAGTGTAATATATTGTGTTTGCATCACATACCGTGTGTTTTGTGTATGTAACATCTACAGTACATTAATAAATCCCAGCAGCACAGATTAGAGTTCCTAGGTCTAAACAGGTCGGCAACCTGCCCAACAGGCAAAATGCTGCTCATCATCAGGTGATTGGATGGAGGAACAAAAATCTTTGATCTCGACAGCACATCACGTGCTGCAAACTACAGAAGATCTGCTGATAACATGATACTGTAGAGGACAGATTACTCTACTGGTTAATGCTCTGCGCCAATCATTCTTTTTACACAGGATGATAAAGTCTGGAAACAAACGCTGAATGACTTGAATATTATAAATCGCACTCATTCACCAATCTGAATTCGGCGCTTGTACATGTAACCCAAATATCTGAGTGTGACGGTGCAATATGTGAGCATTAGGGCCCACCTTTTGCCCAGGGCCCCACTTTGCCTAAAACCAGCCCGGGTTATATGATAGTGCTGTATTCCAGGTGCTTCCTGCATGTTGATAAGATAATCATCACTCATTTCTTTTTGCATGCAATAAAAATCCATATAAACACATAACCGATCGTGATTAGAGATGAGCAAACTTTTCCAAACAAGTTTCACCAATTTCAAATTCGGCATGAACATTGACAAGTCAGTTCTTGATTGGAAAACCCGAGCAATTTACTAAAAAAGTGGCCAACACGGCATTGTTCTGGAAAATGTTTAGATTTTTAAAATGGCTCCAAAATTTATACTTGAAGGCTTGGGGTCCAGACAGTCACTTGATGACCCTATTGCTGAGAATTCTGCCAACCTAAGGTTTGTGGAGTGCAGAACCATCTGGTCTACCAGTTTCTTTCTTTTCTTCTTTCTTTTCAAAATTCTTTTTATTGAATTTTCAATGCAAAGTAATACAAAAAGGTAAACTAGGTAAGGTAGTCAAGAACTTAATATACAGCCAAGATCATACATTAATTCGAGTCCCATACATCTGCATCTTTGGGTAAATATTAGCATAAACTGTAGGTCGGGGTCCTTGACCCAATATTACAGTAGAAAAATGTTTATAGACAAAACAATGTGGTAGAGGGACAGAGAGAAGGGAGAAGGACAAGAGGTAAGAACACAAAGGGTGGTTGTAAAGAGGGGAAGAGAGTGGTCAGTTAAAAGGAAAAAGAAAAAGGGGGGAGGGGGGTGGGGGGTAGGGGGTGTAGGTTTCGTCCATCCGCAACTGATAAGGGTCCATCTTGCTTCTTTTTTTTTAGTGGTTTCTTATGTTTTCAAGATAGCGGTAATCTAACCAGGGTTGCCAGGTTAAGGTCTACCAGTTTCTTTCAATATGGTAAATTTAGGAGTGCTTTAAAAGAAAGTTTTTAACCCATTGATGACCAATGACGGGTATACCCGTCATGGCTTTGACTTGTCAATGTGTGTCAGAGAAATGCAGAAAATATTATCCTAAATTTACTACTAACATGAAATCCAATATGTCATGGAAAAACAATCTTGGAATCACTGGGATATATTGAAGCGTTCCAGAGATATAACCTCATAAAGTGACACTGGTCAGAATTGAAAAATGAGGCCCGGTCCTTAAGGGGTTAAGCTTCCTTAAGTTTACAGGTGTCGGACACATGCAGGCTGTGAACCTTTGGAAGATTGCCAGATGTGTGCAAATTGAGCAACGGAGTTATTGTTTCTTTAACCTAAGCAAAAATTTTTTAAAAACCTCTTTATTAGTAAATCTCTAATGGCCACTTTACACGCGGCTACATTTCTAGCTTATCCACAGGTAACTTACTGGCTGCAGTGAAATCATGGAGACATGGTTCTATCTTGTTGCTGTGTACAAATGGAATCATGTCTCCATGATTTCACTGCAGCCAGTAAGTTACCTGTGGATAAGCTAGAAATGTAGCCGCGTGTAAAGTGGCCATAAGGGTACCTTTACATGCCACCACTGAAAGGTAGCAACTGCCTGGCATTGGGGATATTTATGCTTGTTGCCATGAAATTGCTACGAAATGGCGGCGTGTAAATAGGGAAATTCCTTCCTGTGTCCTGACACAGGAAGGAATTTCCCTATTTACACGCCGCCATTTCGTAGCAATTTCATGGCAACAGGCATAAATATCCCCAATGCCAGGCAGTTGCTACCTTTCAGTGGTGGTGTGTAAAGGAGCCCTAAAGGTACCTTTACACGCAGGAACTTTTCTAGGAATTTCACTGGCAACTTACTGGTTGTAGTGAAATCATGGACACATTGTTCTGTCTTGTTGTTGTGTACAAATGGAACAATGTCTCCATGTTTCACTGCAACCAGTAAGTTGCCAGTGAAATTCCTATAAAAGTTGCCGCGTGTAAAGGTACCTTTAAAGACGAGTAAACTCGTCAAACTGACAATACCAAAAAAGACAAACAGAACAGATAAGGCAATTCAATTGTCTAATACCTGTGGCGTGATGCACTAGGGATCAATGTACAAACAAAAATTAGCCTAAAGTACATATATCTGTAGACCTATAGTCAACCGTACCACGGTATATATTGCACTATGTCCATATACATAAATCAATTATATGAAAAAATTGACTCCTGGACCCTTGTGTGAATCAATCCAGTCAGGCCTTGTAATAATAGTACAGTGCAGCAGGAGATTGTTGTTTTGATGCAGGGTATGATGTCAGGTTTGTATCCTGAGACAAACAAACTGACCCTCATGAATTTGACTCCCCCCCTTACAAGGGTAGTCCACAGCTGCTCACTAACCATGCACCCTGGTCGTCTGCAAGGTCTACACCATCAGAGGGCATGTGGTCTGTAGGATTAGCTAGGAACCTCTGGATCGTGCCATCTTTAGTTTTGGCTTTAGAGGCCCCTGGTAAGGAGGTGGACGATGGAGGGATTTTCTTGGTACCCATAGTACTTTCTTAGGACACCCAATGTGTGGTTATATCCCCTTCAAACAGAACGTGTGCACTGTATATGAGGAGATCTAAGGATCACTGGCTATCTTAGCTGGAGTATATTTTAGAGCCCCCAGTCTTATGTTGTGGCCAGACCATGTGGGAGAAGAGAGCTCCAGAGGTGTGTCCCTTTAATGAACTATGATATGCAAGGAGCGTTGTAGAAAGCTCTTGTACTTCTATGTCATGTGGAGCGGTATGGGGGAGCTGCTGCAACGGTGTCTCCGGTCTTTTCAAGCTGATCACAGGCTGTGTGTGCAGGAGCAGGAGTGGAGATGCAGCAGCCGCAATCTCCTCTGCTGCTGCTGTTTCCTGCCGGCCGCCGAGCTCTGCTGCGCACTCTACAGCATCTTGTCACTGTCCCACGGCCATCTTGGTGCCGAACCGCCTTCTCTCTCCCACTCACAATGTGTCTCTCACCGGCGGGTTGTTGGGTGCTGGCAGTCCTCCGCTCGGCTCCTATAAGTAGTAGTAACGGATAGGATATAAATAGGTCAGCAGTTTATGTGTAGACGCTGATTCCCTGGCCGTGGAAAGCCGGGGTCTCAGGAGCTTCAGCAAGAGTATCTTGTCAGCGACATTGCCAGACCACGCCACCCCATATATGCTTTTTTTCACCTATAACATTATACTCTGAGCTCAGACAGAGATGATTAAAATAGTATTATGATGCTACAGTTGCAGACAGTGATAGCTGGGGGACATAAACCACCTGACAGGTTCCCTTTAAGTAAGGCAATGGGACGAAAATTGCAAGGGGAGGTCGGGGATTTGCCCGGTTTAAGGAGAGTAGTAATAATTGCCTCCAGACCTTCACGCCTAATCTCCCCCTTAGATTGTCAGAAGTTAAAAAGCCACAATAGGTATAGGGCTAGTAATAGGGTGACTTGACCATAATATTGAAAAGAAAAACTGTCGGATCGGAGTGTTTTTTCGAGGAATTTATGGCTCAAATAATTTCAAACTTAGTGATCAAGGAATTTAATGTAGACAATTGTGTTTGTGAGATCTTAGGGAGCACCACTTTATTAAGGAAAGATTTATTGGAGGACTGGGAAGGTTGAGGGACCCCCGGATCATCCTTCAGATTGAACAAGGTTCCATAATAACATCCAAATTCTGCAGCTATGTCAATAAGGTTGCGAATTTGGGAATCATCTGATTTGACAATAAAGGATATTTTAGTTTGCCTGCTTTATTAAAGAAAAAAGAAAGGCACTGTCCAGGGTACACTCCGGGTAGTCGGGGAGCACTTCAGGATCTCCACATCTGATGAGTTTTGAGGCCTCCTTGTCCCTGTAAAGGTACCGTCACACAGGGAGATATCGCCGGCGATGTTGCCGGCAACTGAGGGGCGTGGCCAGGTTGCGGCGACATCGCCGGAGAGTTACCTCGTGTGACAGGGCGATAATCAGGTGAAAAATCGCCTGAGTAACATCGCCAGGTTTCCCAACAATGTTGGGAAACCTGGCGATGTTGGTCAGGCGATCATGCCTGATCGCCCTGTGTAACGCGGCAACCTGCAATGTTGCGGGCGATTCCGCCTATCTCCAACATTGCGAGTTATCACTCGCTGGGTTGCTGGGCAACCCAGCGAGCGATAGCCACGGCAACTAGCCGGCGACATCGCCGGTAAGTTGCTCAGTCTGACATCTCCCCGGCAATGTTGTCAGGGATGCGCGCTCCCGCGATCGCCGGCAACATCGCCGGCGATATCTCCCTGTGTGACGGTACCTTTAGTGTGTCTAGGTCCTGACCTGTCTGAAACCCTGGCCTAACCTCTCTTGTGCTCTTCACTTGTCTGGCAATCATTGAAAACCTTTTGTTGGGCACCGCTTCTCTCCTTCAGTCCCTGGCTCTCTTCAGTGCTGTGCCACAAGTGTTCCCAGAAGGCTAAAGTCTCCTGGTTCTCCAGTGGTTTCTCTACTGGGCTGTTTTTTGTTTTTTTTCTACATTGTTATGTACCAATTCGGTGACTTTTGTGTAAAGCTAAATTATACATGTGATATACATGTGGCTAGGTACTCGTAGGTGTGAGGGCCCGTGACGGGGGCTACGAGCTTACGCTATTTTGGTCCAAAATATCAAACTAACTCCTCACTGTCATCTATAGTGTTATATTGCATTTTTTTTATCCATCTGCAGTCTACAGCTGGGTCCTCTAGGGGGCGTCAGTCACTTGTGTTGCATATTTTGTTGCAGAGCAGCCCGCCTTGTCTAACAGCTGGGCGTCATTAATAGGCTGCTTTCTGACACTATTCTTCACTTGTGGAGTGGCTGCCGCCCTGTGGTGCTCTCATGTCCAGTGATGCCACCTGTCTCCTCCTTGTGGCACGGCTGGTCACAGATGCCACAATCGCCCTCGTGTCAGGGTTGTAGGGAATGGAACATCGGTTTTGAGAGATATGGCCACTTTACACGTCCCAACATCGTTCCGATGTCGGATACAACGGAGTGGGAGCGCGCATTTTTTGGGCAGAATTCCAATATCACATAGGAGATGTTACACAGCGCGATATCGGCAGGCAACGCAACTGCGATGTGAACGCCCCCTTGTGCGGCCGACCAAGGAACGACCATTTAAATGGGAGAGAATAGGGGAAGTTGGTCTCCAAGTTGGGGTTGGGCTTTCACACAGCACGATCCGCCCAGATTGGCCATCCAATATCGGGCGGTTGGAGAGCCTTCTCATTTTTTCCCCGATATCGGTTTGGCATCGTTCTTGCGTCACATTGCACATTTACACCATACAACGCACGACCGATATCGGGGCCAACGCACGAACCACGTGACTTTTTATCGGAGTTGGACGCTGATATCGGGACGTGTAAAGTGGTCAATATGGGTTGCCTCTGAGGTGGCTGATAGTATCCTGCTAAATGCAATGATATTTGTAACAGGCCAAATTTGGTGAGTTTTTTTTTCTATATTGGTATGTACCAATTCGGTGATTTTTGTGTAAAACTAAATTATACATGTGCTATACATGTGGCTAGGTACTCGTAGGTGTGAGGGTCCGTGACGGGGGCTACGAGATTACGCTATTTTGGTCCAAAATATCAAACTAACTCCTCACTGTCATCTATAGTGTTATAATGCATTTTTTTTATCCATCTGCAGTCTACACCTGGGTCCTCTAGGGGGCGTCAGTCACTTGTGTTGCATATTTTGTTGCAGAGCAGCCCGCCTTGTCTAACAGCTGGGCGTCATTAATAGGTTGCTTTCTGACACTATGCTTCACTTGTGGAGTGGCTGCCATTCTGTGGTGATCTCATGTCCAGTGATTCCTCCTGTCTCCTCCTTGTGGCACGGCTGGTCGCAGATGCCACAATCGCCCCCGTGTCAGGGTTGTAGGGGATGGAGCATTGGTGTTGAGAGATATGGGTTGCATCTGAGGTGACTGATATCATTGCATTTAGCAGGATACTATTTGTAAGAGGCCAAATTTGGTGAGTTTTTTTTTCTATATTGTTATCTACAGAATAGGGGTTGGTAAATCTGAGGACATGAAATGCGGGAGCCACGCGGAGAAATGGTCAAGGAACTGGGTGGGTGACCCTGGGGGGCGGTATACCACTGCTACTCAGAGGGGGAGGGGATGGAATAGCCTAATGGTATGGACCTCAAAAGAAGGGAATGAGAGTGATGGGGCTGGAGGAATGACCTGGAAAGTACATTGTGGGGACAGGAGGAGGCCAACTCCACCACCATGTCTGTTCCCAGGTCTAGGGGAATGAGAGAAATGTAGGCCGTCATGAGAAATAGCAGCAGGGGAAGCAGTTTCTGAATCCTGGATCCAGGTTTCTGTGAGGGCCAGCAGGTTAAGAGAGTTGGTAAGGAAGTAATTGTGAATGAAGGGAAGTTTGTTGCATACAGATCGTGGATTCCAGAGAGCGCAGTTAAAAGAGGGAGATGAAGGAGCGCAAGTGATGGTAATAAGGTTAGTGGGGTTTTTATGTGTGGTGGGAGAGGGATTGAAGTTGGAGGGCGGACCAGGGTTGGGAGAGATATCACCTGACAGAAGCAGCAGCAAGAAGAGGAAGAGCAGATAGTTTTTAGATGTAGGACTTGGTTTATTATGACAAATGTTAGAATATGGTGGGCTGAGAATCCTCAGTAAACTGAAGATGGCATGCAAGCTGTACATAGGGTATGGCAGGAGAGAGGGGCTGATGTGGATGAGTGGTGATGGATAGGGTGATACAAGTTGGTGGTGATGGCACATTAACTACACTGTTTGTGTTTCTAAGACATGGTAGTGATTAGTAGAGAATAGAGTAATAGACATTGTTTGAGTGGCTTTCTGTCAGTACCTTCCAGTCTATCCCAGTCAATTCCGGTCAATTTCAGGTCTATTTCATATCTAGACACTTTAGATCCGACACTTTCGCATCAGACTTCCTCTGGTACAGGCCTAGCGCAGCTCCGTTCACCAGGTTGTCTTCCTCAGTGCTGCTACGCATTGAACTGTTCACAGTCCTCTCTGAAACTGCACACTGCCTAACTCCTCCCCCGAACCTGCACTCAGTGAGGCCGAAAGAGTGATTAAAACACATTTGAAAAAAGGCACACATAAAAGTAAAACGATCTAAAACCAATAAGGTGCACTCCGGAATGCGCAAACTATATACAAAGAGTTTTAATCATGCATCGTCCATGATTATATATGTCCATCAACAATCACACACGTGAACAAAGAAAAAACAAAACCAAGGAAACTATTTACAGGCTGCGGGTCTCTTTTACTGTCTCTTCCAGGGTAGGGCAGCAAGGGTCACGGCCCCTTCCTGCGGTGGCTCCGGGTTAGAGTACCAGACCACCGGGGTCTGAGTCCCCTGCTCCATTTGCCCAACAAAGCGCCGCTGCAGCCTGGGCCGTTATCTTCTTGACGCCGAGGTTCTATGGCGCTCGCACGCCTTCCCACCGCTTGAGGGTGACCCGGTCCCAGGGTATAGATCCCTGCCTGGGTTGGCCTTGGACAGGTGCTCCTCAACTTCTCTGCGTGACACAAAGAGTTCCTGAGCGGCTCCTGGTACTCAGAGGAACCCCCAGCCACTGCCCATGTGGAAGGTGGTTACGGTCCCTTCTAATCGCTGGCCCTTACCGGGCCTTGCGGACTTCAGTCTTTGCCCTACTGTTTCACTCCTCGAGCGCTTGCCGTTGGGCTCCCAGTCGGCCTACTCCGCCTCTCACTGGGTGATTCTCCACCTGTGATGTTCGGACCGGGTCTCCACCTCCTCCCGTCCCGCCTCCACGGCCCCCGGGAATCCCATCAGCTCTCTCCGGGGATTGTGCCAGTGGAAGACCACTGAATCCACCTTTACTTCCTAGGCAGGTGGCTCCGGGGTCAGGGGTACTTGCAGTCCCTCTCCAACCTGGCCTGAGAACAGACCCGGGTGACGGTCGGTGCTGGGCAAGGGATGGGGGCCCAACGGGGTTCAACAGGCCTGACCAAGGACTCAGTCCCTCTCAGGATGGCGTCTTGCCTACCTTCTCCGGGCTCTGCACAGGCATCGGGTTCCTCTCCTCAGGAGTCATCGGTAGAGGTCGGGGATGCCGGAGGGGAGGCAACCCACTGCGCCGTCGCGTTGGCCAGCAGGGTCTTTCGCCACCGGCCTACGGTGGTAATCCTGGCCTTGACAAACAGGCGATTGAGCACCCGGACCTCGTCCTGTAGGAAGGTGGGGTCCAGCTCTGGCATCTGGCTCAGGCTCTTCTCTCGGGAGCTGGGAGAGTCCTCTGCTGCCACCCCACGCTGCAGGCTGTCTTGGCCTTGCTCCACCATCTTGGACACCACGTGGACGCTAAAGTTCCCGCCACAGCGCTTCCAGTTTGCAGCAGAGTCTAGATCTCTCCCCTCCTTTTGTGGGTGTGGCTCTGTCCCTCTGTGTCACTACACCCAGGGATGTGACTGACACCAGTCTTTTGGCCCACCCTCCCGACTCTTGGAGGGCTAAGGGGGTGTAGACCATTTTTTGCACTGTGTGTTGGCCCAGCCACGATGGGGACTGCGGCACATCCCCAGCCAGCACATGCTCTTAGTCTCTTGTGGCTGCCATTACTCTGGTCTAGAAAGCACAGTCTCTTCGCTACTGTTTGTTAGGCGCACGAGACTCGGCGACAATGGATCGGTACATCCTCTTCGTGACACCAAAATGACTCACCCTGTGGGGGCCATGGGGTACTCAGAGCCATGCCTGACTATGTCATCGGGAATGGGATGTCACAGTGGCATGACTCGATTTGCGGACTCGGAGCGGTCAATAAAAAGGGGAATGAGGTTTAGGGGATTTTGGGGGTGGTTGTCGTGACGCCACCTGTGGTATGCGGCTATTAGTGGCCACCGCTGCAGACCGGGACCTCTGGGGATGATGGGATGGCAGCTATGATGGTGTCGCTCCCCACAGGTCCCCAGTGCATCCAGAGTAGGAGACTATTAGGGTGATGGAGAGCCAGCGGGGCTGAGCTGGCTGCCGGGAAGGATTGGGACATCTCACAGGCTGGCTCCTGCTGCCTGTGCGGCATTTCAGTATACCGCTTCTCAGACGGGAAATGAACCGTCTCACACAGTTCTGAGTTTCATATCCGGATTACTCCAGTTTTCTCTGCACGTACTACAGGTCACAATTCAAGTACATTTGCGATCCGGGTCCTTGGCAACTAGGATGGTTTGTCTAGTACACCCCTTTCGTGCTCCTTCCCTCTCGGGCCTTCCTTTCTATGCGCTACTGTTCTCCTCCTTCCTGCATGCACCTCCACTCACAGAACCCTAATCCAGCAGCCACAAGCCTTATCATGCGACAAGGCTGTGTCCCCTGACCCTAGAACGGCTGCCGTCTCAGCGGATGTGTCGGAAGTTGGCCACAGCTTCTCTAGATCTCATGGCCACCGATTCCGTGGTTGAAGCTTGGAGTCTCCTCGCCACCTTCAGGGCCGGGTCTCTGCTGCTTGTCCTGTCCTTCCATTTCACTTCAGGCTCGGGCGCACAGGTGGGTCGCTCACTGTCTGCACCCCTAGGGCTCCATCCATCTCTTCGCAGTCTCTTGCCTCGGGACCTGGGACGAGCCTCATGTCCGCTCAAGTCCTCCAGGTCCTTCCTCTAAGTCTTCTCTCGCTGCTCTCTCTCTCCCAACTGATCACCCACTGCCCATGGTATTTTCCCTTTGTCCCTTTCCCTTCCCTGACCGTTTCCTGCTCACTTACCACACACCAATTTTCTCCCCCCGCCGTCCCACCTGAGCTGTCCCACTGCCTGGGTTCACCCACTATCCCTGGGACCGGGTGTATTGGGGGCGTTTGTGGGTGACTTGATTTACCAACCCTAGTAACAGCAGATGGGAATACGACACCCGTAGAGTGGTAGCAGTACCCTTCTGTGGTCACCAGATGGCAGGGGCGCCACAGAAGGGTGCACCTGAGTAAAAACCAAGCCTCCTGATACTCAGAAAAAAATGCAACATGTTGCGTTCAGAGGGCGCCGAGAATATGCGCATCCGAATGCAATGCATGCAAACACAGCCAAACACAAGTACCATGCGTCCCCATGTTAAACATAGGGACTTGGTACGCATGCGTTTGGCTTGCATGCGTTATAAATGCAAGTGTGAAACTGGCTTTAGCTTTTGTTTAAGAAGCCCTCCTATTCTGCCCTCATTACCTGTATTAAGTGCACCTGTTTGATTGTGTGGATAGGAAGCTTTCAATCACATTCCAATCTTCCACCATGCCCAATCTGAAAAGAGCTGTCTGAGGATATTAGGGACAAGATTGTTGTCTTTTAGCCCGTCCCAGCTTTGTGCAGGTCAACATGAAGGCAGCTTGTTGAGAGGCAACAACTGTTGGTTCAATTATTAAAAAATAGAAGGCACACAAGATAACTGTTATCTGGCATGGAGCCCCATACTGAGGATTTTCACCTCATGGGGTAAGGGTGCTTTCACACGCTGCGTATTTGCTGCATATTTTTTTTCGCGCAAGCTCATCACAAACCAGGAGTGGAACAATCAGAGGAAAAGTATAATTAAATACAGAAGTGGCGAACTTGTTTCTATCACCCACTCCTGGTTTGTGATGAGCACGCATGTAAAAAAAAATGCAGCAAATACAAATGGGCTGATCCTGGACTTTTCTCAGAACTGTCCTTAGGGTTCACACCCTAACTACATGGGATGACTTAATCATTGACCTGAAGAAAGCTGGGACCACACTTTCAAAGACTACCAATAGTAAGACACTACACCTTCATGGATTAAAATCCTGCAGGGCATGCAAGGTCATCCAGCTCATGCCAGCACATGTCCAGGCCTGTTTGAAGTTCACCAATGACCATCTGGCTTGGCTGATCCAGAAGAGGCATGGGAGAAGGTCAAGTGCTTAGATGAGACCAAAATAGAACTTATTGGTATCAACTCCACTCAGCGTGTTTAAAGAAAGAAAAAGGGTAAGTACAACCCCAAGAACACCAGTCCAACCATGAAGCATGTGGGTGGAAAATTCATACTTTGGGGGTCATTTTCGGCAAAGGTGACTGGACAACTGCACCATATTAAAGGTAAGATGGATGGGGTTATATATCACAAGATTTTGGTCAACAACCTTCTTCACTCAGTAAGAGATTTAAAAATGGGTCATGGTTGTGTTTCAAATAATTGTCATGATGGAAGATCCAACCAGGGCAACTAAGAAGTGGCTCGGTAAGAACATTTCAAGGTCCTGGAGCAACCTAGTCAATCTCCAGATCTGAACCCAATAGAAAATCTTTGGAGGGAGCTGGAATTCAATGTTACCCAGTGACAGCCTCGAAATGTGAAAGAACTGAAGACAGTATGTACGGAGGAGTGGGCCAAAATCCCTGCTGAAGTGTGTGCAAACTTGTTTCCTGCAGTTCTTGACCAAGTATTTGATACAATAGAAAAATATAACAGAATTTTACATATTTCATGCAATAAGATGCAAATCATAGAATATACAAAAATCCAGAAAATCACATTGTGTCTCTCAGGGCCACTTTACACACACCAACTTATCTGTCCAACTTCTGAACAACTTACTGGTTGCAGTGAAATCATGGACACATTGCTCCATTTTGTGGCTGTGTAGAAATGGAGCAATGTGTCCATGATTTCACTGCAACCAGTAAGTTGTTCAGAAGTTGGACAGATAAGTTGGTGGTGTAAAGTGGCCATCACAGTTAAAGTGTACCTTCGTTAAAAATTACTGACCTCTCCATTCTTTGTAGGTGGGAAAATTTGCAATGTATCAAGTACTTATTTTCCCCTCTTTATGATCAACCCACAAAAAAATGGTGCATTATATAAACTACACTATCGGCGCCCCTGCATCTATGCAACATGCTAGTGAGTGAGGGGAGGGAACCCTGGTGCAAATTTTGAGGAATTTTGGAGGCCCATAATATTTGAGTTATTCCACTGCTCACAGCCATTGTATATATGCCACAAATATATTGTATAAGCTTGAGTGTAAAATGGTTACTAAATTTGATTATTATTATTATAATTATTATTTTTACACTGACAAGCAAAAGGGTAGCAATGTTTTGAAGTTTTCACTTTCAGGCTTCATTTCTCACCATCCATTACAGCTTTAATTTCTTTTTATAGACAGTCTCATGCCCAATCATCTAGGTTACCTTATACATAAATTTGACTAGCAATCTATTAAAAATCTGCATAACTAATCATATTTTAGTCATGTCACTGCAATGTGATTTTGGTCCTGGTGTGTGAAAAATCTTTTTCTTCCTGTATACAACAAATTACAAACTGCTCTCCCTAATAACCTAATAAAATACTGACTTAATTTCAAAGTGAAAGGTCACTGCTTAGAATCGAGGAGCAGCCATGAAGAAGATTTCCCAAGAAAAGAAAAACAGCACTATCCAGCTTATGTATAGCTGTTTCTCGGCCAAGAACAATGCCAAACTGCATCATGTGAGTGCCATGACAGTTAGTAGATAATGAAATGAATTCTGTCCATCCATTCAAAAGCCAAGAGGTGGATGTCCAGACAAAAAACAAGTTGGCTCATCACAATGTCTATAAGTTCTGGCACGACAAACATGGCAGTGGAGGTGGCTCTTATGCTTTGTAATATTGAGATCACAGACATCCATGCAAGCACCATGCAATACACGTTACACAAGTCTGGAATGGTGGCCTGAAAAAAGGTGAAGAAGGCTCAGCTTTAATATCATCATAAGAAACTTCTGCTAGAATTTTCAGAAAAGTATGAAAAGTGGAAAGTAGAAAATTGGATATCGGTGATTTGAAGTTATGAGATGAAAGTCAATAGACTGGGCTTTGATGGGTGTTAATGGGCCTTAAAGACACAGGGGAAAAAGTGGCTAATGGATGAGAAAATCAAGGAACTGTCAAGTTTGGTGGAGGAAGCTTGATGATATAGAGTTGTTTCACAGCCGAAGGTGGTCTTAATGCTGAGCTCTATGTGAGTATCCTATAAGACAAGTTACTTCATACACTCAAGGACTATAAGTATGAAAAGAACAACATCATTGTCCTTATGGAAAACTATGAAATGATTTAATGACAATGAAGTAGAGGTGCAGGATTGGCTCCCACAGTCCGCAGACCTCACCACAATCAAACATTTGTGGGTAGAGTTGAAGAAAAAGTTGTTTATGCACACACCCAAGTGAGTCGACCAGTAAGCACCAAAATTGGGAATATGTAGAAGAGCCCTGGTATCACGAGGATCTCCTGTCTTTGGGAGGCTTGGTACAGGTTTGGGATTGGAGTCTTCTAGAATGTGTGCAATTATATATTAGTTGAGCAATGTTGTTAATGTTTTAGGTTGCAAAATGAAAAAAAATAAATAAATAAAGCTGCGTTTGTGTATCATGCAAATAAAGTACGGTAGGTATGTGAATGTTGAACATCATGAATTTTGTTATATATGAAAATGCTGCTATTCATGGTGGATTAACGAAAATAAATACGGTACATGATATGATGATAATGTCTGGACTGCATAGATTCGTCATTATGGTGGCGCCTGTGTGATGCTGCAACCTGTGACAGTGTCATTGATCTGGGTTGCAGAGATTTGTTGTCACAGTGCTGACACAGTGCTTTTGGTGCATCCTGTAACAGTGTCGTACAATGAAGAATCTTCTTCACGTCACTTGTGTTGTGATACTGTATTATTTGTCAACCTCTTAGACCTTGAAGTTAGAGAATCAGCTGCGTGACATGCATCTTGTGATCGTATTATTGATTTTGACTCCAAAGATTCGTGTTGTTGGTGCTGTTGCTGCAAAACGGCATACTGTGACAATTTAATTGGTCTGGGCTGGGAGAGTTATGTGCAACCCGCATGCGCTTCTGTGTAGTGGCTTGGTCAAGGTGATGCTCTCTATGTTCAGTAGTCTCATTTCCATGTCATTGCCTTTTTACGTTGTGCTGCTGCTGCTTTCCTTTTCATATCATCTGTGTACTTTTTGGCATGGCCATCCTTGCTGTAGATGTTGAGTGATAAACCAATTTGGTTGCTTAGTCATGCTTGGTTGAAGTTTTCACATTCCAGTTTAACTGCCTTTTATAATGTACACGATGTCCTATAAGTGGTGCTGTATTCCGGATAAACTGACAGACAAAACAGGCCCTATCCAGTTTAAATGCTTTGAACAGGTGTAAGTGAACAACATTGAGTAACAAAATGTGGTTTGACTGGTTTTTCATCAAAAAATAACAGCTAGCTGCCCCCTCAGCTCCAGTTGAGAGCTTGTTTCTGTGAGGAGTGGTTTAGTGTACTTTTTCTCTCAGTGTGATTCGTGCCTGTAAAAATGTATGTTCAGTAAGAGTAATAATTCTAGAGTAACATCCAAGTCAGACTTGTAAGAGAAATCGCTTCTACCGTTGATATTGGAAAATCTACCGTTTCAAGAATAATTCGCACACACAATGAAACTGGATCGTTTTCTCCAAAACAAAAAGGGAATTGTTGAAGAAAAAGGAAAACGACACCAAGAACTGATAACACACTTATCAGCAATAGTAAAACTAATGCAAGAAAAACTTGCTTTGTCCCAATTAATTTGCACAGCAATATTATATACTAGCTGTACTACCCGGCTACGGCCGGGTTAATAAATAACTGATGTTAGCTATAACAAAATAGGATTTGAATATGTCATATTAATGACCTGTAGGAAAATAGAAGCTGAGCTGTGATTGGTTGCTATAGGCAGCCTGATAAATCTCCAGCCAACAGTAATCCCTCCCCCCGGCCGGGTAGTATATATTACCTCACATATACACATAATAGACAGCTCATATGACTGACATCTGCCTTAATTCCCTATATGGCACATGTGTTGCACATTGGCTGTTTTTAATCAGATGTTTATTTTTGGAAATTAAAGATAGCACACGTATGAGGCGAGTTATGTGAGGCGATTTGTGCACATCTGTGTCTGTGTATGGTTTGAGTGTCCCTGGGGTGTGTGTGTCCCTGGGGTGTGTGTGTGTGTGTCCCTGTGGGGTGAGTGCATGTGTGTGTGTCCCTGTGGGGGGGGTCTGTGTGGTGTGTGTGTCCCTGGGGTGTGTGTGTCCCTGGGGTGTGTGTGTGTCCCTGTGGGGTGAGTGCATGTGTCACTATAGGGTGTGTGTGTGTCCATGGGGTGTGTGTCTCTGTGTTGTGTGTGTCTCTTTGGGGTGTGTGTGTGTTCAGGTGGTTGGTGAGTATCCAATGTTGGGGCTGCATTTTAGCGACTATACATTTGCTGTTACTCTGTGTGCGTGTGGTAAGTATACATGTCCTCATGCGTGGTGAATATCCCATTTTGGTGCCCCACCTTAGTGACTATATGCTGGTATATGCTGTTAGTCTTTGGCGCTGTCATTAATCCTCTCTCATTCACAAATGTCAACTGGTAACTGTAACTTTTTCCCCCATTATGCAGATAGGGGCAAAATTGTTTGGTGGATTGGAACGCGCGGGGTTAAAATTTCGCCTCACAACATAGTCTATGACGCTCTCGGGGTCCAGGTGGGTGACTGAGCAAAATTTTGTGGCTGTAGTTGCGACGGTGTAGATGCCAATCTCAGATATACATACACACACACACATACACTAGATGGTGGCCTGATTCTAACGCATCGGGTATTCTAGAATATATATGTACTTTGTTTTTAAAGATTTAAAAATAATGCAATGAATACATAGGATTTTCCCAATCAGCGACACAGCTTCGTTCAATATATCTGCACGTGTGACACCTCACCAGCGATCAGTAAGATACTGTCACACTTGGCGATGCTCCAGCGATCCTGGCAAACGATGCGACCTGGTAGGGATTGCTGGAGCGTCAGTACGTGGTCGCTGGCAATATTGTCACACTGAGCGAGATCGCTAGCGCCGGTCGGGGTACTTCCACTGCAAGCAGCCGAGAGATAACTGGCTACCGTGATCATCCCTCGGCTGCGTCGCCGCGGGTCATCTCGTGCTGCACGGTCGGGAGATCAGCAGCTAGTGCCGCTGATCTCCTGACGGTAGCGCTGGCGTGCGTGGTTCAAATCCCGCGCCAATTCATGGCTGGACTGCGCCTGTTGCCGATTGGTTATGGCCGGCGGGTGCAACCAATCAGCGACGCGGGATTTACGTTACAGACAAAAATAACCTTGTTATGTAAATCAATATCCTACTATATAATCGGCTAATTCTAAGTATAGCTATCATTTTTTTTAGCAGGTATAGCGCATGTTGTACATGTAAAATTAATACATTTTTTATTCTTTTTAGGCTTACCTTGACAGTGCTAAGACAAAGGAGCAGGTGAAAATGAAGAACTAAAATGTGGGCAATTCAATCAAAATTGCAAATCATCCACAGACTTTTCCCAACAATAGAAGTGTATTAAATAAGAAGCCTTTGCTAATTCTACTTCAAACTGGTGCATTTTTTGATGCTACTGAAAAATCTTCCCTAATTAAATATAAAGGCCAGAATTATACTGCTACTGCAATATAGTTTTTGTGATGGAGCATGGTTGACCTATGAACCATAGAATCATAGCATGGTAGAGAACCTTCTGGATCATCTGATCTAACCTCTTGCTCAAAGCAGGATTCACTAAACAGAGACTGGAGAGATTTCTGTCTGGGATGATTTAAAGACTTCCATTGAAAGGGAACTCACCATCTATAGAGTCAGCCTGTATCTCGTTGATCACTCTCAGATGTACCAGCAGCTGTGATGTCCAGAAACCTTAAAATCTCAATTAAACATCCCTTTCAGAGAGCTATTCATTTTGTTAATTCATTTTTTAGAGAGAAAACCTTTATTACTTCAAAGGGATCAGCTGCAGGAGCGTATTTACAACAGGTGCAGGGGCTACAGTCGCACCTGGGCCCTGAAGCCTAGGGGGTCCCAAAAGTCTCTTTGGCCTATATAAAAAGAATATTGCCATTAAAGATTTGCAATAATTGGAGGCCCCATTGAAGCTCTCGAATCAGCTACCATGAGCTTCAAGTTATGCTAGCAATTCAGATAAAAATAATATTTGTCCATTATATTCTTAAAATACATGGTCTTATAGGTCTGTTCACGCTCATAAAACACTATAATATGGATATTGCTTCTTGAAAATGTGCAATCTCTTTAATTCCTTACCTTCTCTACATTTATAATTTACAGATTTTTGCCATGTGCACAAGTGTGTTATAGCATTAATCTTGGACCTGTCCGTGCATTGTCCAAAAGCCTTACTCAACATTCCAGATGAATTGGTGAGCTGATAAAATTATTTTCTGTTTCTTATTTCTCCTTCAAATATGTCAGGCTTCAATAATCAATACCACAACCTCACACCAAATGTTACCTGTGGCATGGGGAATGGAATTTGTAAGTCAGGTGCTTCCGAAGCCCACCCAATGGAGGGATTAATGAGGAGCTAGGAAACACGATTGGGCAAACAATAATATCCCCTAAGCAACTGGGTCCTGGCACTGGAAGAGGCAAAGGAAACAAGCATCACTGCAGAGGCCAGCGCTATCTTGGGATTGCCGTACAGCACACCAACACTGTGTACCATGTGCCTCCAGTCTGCACTTTGGAGACCTGATGGATCCACCACAAGACATGCCAGCTCTGGAGAAGCTCACCACTCCAGGGGCTAAGAGGGATTAACCACAACCACAGCAAGCCACAGAGGAGAGGCCCAGATACATGAGCTGGAGTACAACGGTGCACCCCACATTGGGTCTGATTTGCAGCGAGGTCAAGATTTAGTGCTGATAGCTCATGTCTGAAGAGGTCCCACCAGAATGGAGGTCATAGTCAGGAGGACGTCAGACATTACTTATGCCAGCCTGGACCCTCAGAAATCAAATACCATATTTGAAGGACAGCGCCTCAGACAAAGGTGGTGAAGAAAAATAGTGTCTCCTTTATTCCATGGTCATACACGGCAGCAACGTTTCGACCAGCAAAGTGGTCTTTATCTAATATCCGGATGTGGACTCTCTGGAGTGGACGGGCGCCCTGAGATGGGCTTATATGCATAGCCCTGTGTGCCAGGAGCTGCTGTGACCGTTTCTATATATTGCACCTCAGAAATCAAAATCAGGATCCTGCAGCAAGCCTTGTCTTATTAAACCTGCATCAGGTGGATAAGCAAATCAAAGAGGAAGAGGACGACTAAAAGGTAGTAGTGACACTGGCCCTTGTTTCCTTGGCCTCTGGCGAGGGTGCTATAGAAGGCATTGACTGGGAGAATACCATGTTGTGCCCAATACCCCATCCTTATAGACATTAACCATCCCGGGCTTTGTTATTTCTTGAAGAAATTAGGCTCTCAGACACGTGCCACCACTCTTGGGAGAGGGCATCTAAATGTAACTACTTTAAGGAGCAATATACACAGGGCCTAGTATTGATCTTCAAGAAGAAGGGGTTTGGGTTCCTAGCCAAAGATGGGACTCGTGACTGGTATTATGTCAACCGGTGCACCCTGCATCATTATCAACTGACTTCTCTTCACCAATATAGAAGGTGTGGAGTCGTGATCACCTTAATGAAATTAAAGGTCCACAAGGAGTGGTATGCAATAGGGGTAAGTCAGGTCGCCACCGCAGAAGAGGTTGAAGAGTGGCAGCAGGAAGTCAACATAGTCAGGATGGAGAATCAGTGGTTGGCCCAGCCTATGTTAGCCAGCCAGCTGGAGTGAAACCAACAGGGGCCAGAGAGCCTGAAGGGCCTGTCGGGGATACAAGTGTTACTCCAGTGTGTGCAAGAGGGTGGACATACCCTAAGGCTACGTTCACACATAGCGTTTTTTTTTGCGCTGACGCTTTTTACCCGCGCAAAAAAACGCAACAAAAGAAGCAGTCCTAATCAGACAGCACGCTTTTTTACGGGCCGGGGAGGAGTGATGTCACAGAGGGGAGAAAGAATCCTGCTTCCTCTTCCCCCTCTGTGCCATGGCTGCCAACCCCCATTTGATTTCGCAGTGAATTTGACTCACTGTGGGCCAGGGGACTCAGGTCTCAGGTGCGGTCTGTAGGTCACGGTTATCGGTGCCTGAGGCTGTGGGCCCGGTGGTCAATGTAAAAAGGGGAAAAGGAAAATAATAAAAAGGGAATAAAGTCTTTGTTCGTGACGCCACCTGTACGTTCCGGTGATGGCACCGACGCTGCTTGATCCTCCGGGGTGATGGGCGGCAGCAAGATGGAGTCGCTCCCTACAGGACGAGCGAGGTCCCCTGAGTGGTGAGCTGACACGGTGGAATAGGGCAGCTCAGTCATTTCTGTAAAGCAATGCACGTGAATGACAGTTCTGGAATAAAGTTCGGACACACTGCTCACTCTGCACGGGTTCTTTACTCTGGTAAACGGTAACTTTACAAGGCATGTAATGGTTTCGGCTGAGGTAGTGGACCGGATGATTCTGGCAATGAGCAGCGTCCCTCTGAAGCTCCACAGGTGTCTTTCTCTATCTCTCACTGTCCCTTCGCCTCGTTGCTCTGGTATACCTCATCAAGAGTACTGACGGCCCTCGGTTGGGTCACCACTATCCGGACTGGCGGACCCTGGCCTTCAATGGTGGGTACCCTCGGTATAGCTGCGGTGGTTGGTAGTTTGTGAGTCGGGCTCCTAGGAGGCTTACGACCACTCCGGGTTCTGTGGTTCAGGGGTGAACATGCTGGACCACGTCGGAGCCGGTACTCCGGGTTCTGTGGACTGGGCCAGGATAGTCAGTTATCCTCTCTATTCTTTGGCCTCTCTCTCTTCTGGGTCACCAGGTTGAGGTGCCCTCCCAGTTAGCTTTCTCAGTGCTTCTCTGTAGCTCCTCCAACTCTGCTACATCTTTCATTACTTTCACTTTGCTGTCTGTGCTGCACGGTCCCGTGCAGCTCCTGTTCTGTAGCTTCTCTCCTGTCACGACTTGACTTCTGCACTGTTCTGTTCTCACTTCCTGGTCTAACTCCTTGCTGCTCTCCCACTGACTATATAACCTAGCTCTCCTCCCACCGGGACCTGTTACCTTAGGAACGGGAGTCTGATTGGTCCCCTATCATTAGGGGACCAATCAGAATAGCGGCGCGCGCAATGCCGCCATATTTGAAATACACTGTAGTCAGTGTATTTGAAGTATGGCGCCATACAGTGCGCCTATTCTGATTGGTTGCCGCGTTCAGCTCGCCGACCAAGCAGAATAGCGGCGCGCTGTATGGCGCCATACTTCAAATACACTGTACTCAGTGTATTTCAAATATGGCGGCATAGTGCGCACCGCTATTCTGATTGGTCGCCGCGTTCAGCGCACCGACCAATCAGAATAGGCGCGCTGTATGGCGCCATACTTCAAATACACTGACTACAGTGTATTTGAAATATGGCGGCATTGCGCGCGCCGCTATTCTGATTGGTCGCCACCAGCCGCACCCGGCCAATCAGAAGGGCGCCTCGCGCCACGGCGCCATATTTGAAATACAAAGTCCTCCATGCATCTCACATATGCCGCCGCGCTGTACGGCGCTCCTCTGATTGGTCGCCGCCAGTCCCCAGCGACCAATCAGAACAGTGCCTCGCAGCACGGCGCCATATTTACAATCCAGGGATGACTTCGGGATTTTTAATATGCGCTTCGCCGCTCGATTCTGATTGGTTGCAGCTAGCAAGCGCCGACCAATCAGAATAGCGCGCGAGCCGAGGCGCCATATTTGAAACTTAGTGACGTCACTGTATTTTATCTTTGCCGCGCTGCTCCCGGCGCTATTCTGATTGGTCGGTGTTTGCTCCCGCCGACCAATTAGAATAGCGCCGCGAGCAGAGGCGCCATATTTGAAATCCCGAAGTCATCCCTGGATTTCCAATATGGCGCCGTGCCACGCGCCGCTCCTCTGATTGGTCGCCGCGAAACAGCGGCGACCAATCAGAATGGCGGCTCCCCGCAAGGCGCTACATTTGAAATTAAAAGTCCTCGCTGTATTTCTAAGCTCGCGCCGTGCCGCGCGCAGCTGCTCTGATTGGTCCGCGCCTGCCACGCCCGTCCAATCAGATTCGCGGCTCGCAGCAAGGCGCGAGGTTTGAAATTCTATGACGACTTTGCTTTCTCCTCACACTGCTGTGCCGCGGACCGTTTGAAAAGCCCACCATTTTACCTCAGCTACCTCAGCTGTGGTTTCTGCCTCACTACAGTCCTCCTCTGTGACAGCCTCCATCTTCTCTACCCTGCCTGTGACCACCGTTTTGGATTCTAGACTCCCGATTCTTTAGAATCAGGCCGCCATCTAGTATATATATATATCTATTATATAATTGCCGTAGCGACTTCCGTCGGAGCGGCGCGACTTCCGGTGGCTTTGTTAGCGAGTCCTGGGTGCTTCTCCTGGACTCTGTCCGTGGCCGCGTAGCATTGCGAGTCGTTGCCACGCACGCGAAGCAATGCCCGCAAAGCGGGCATTGCGAGTCGTTGGCACCGCTAACAAAGCCACAGCCAGCAGGGACTCGCATAGGGCTGTAGTGTACACCGCTATGGTATACTACAGTCCCATGCCCATACGCCTGTCCACCCCTAACCCTAAGCACCAACGACTCGCAATGACCGCTGGCGCTTCAGGCCTGACAGGCGTATGGCCACCCCCTAAGCCCTGCCGCACCTAAGCCCCGCCGCACCTAAGCCCCCGCTGCACCTAAGCCCCTACCCCCTAAGCCACTACCACCTAAGCTCCGCCGCACCTAAGCCCCTACCCCCTAAGCCCCGCCGCATACCCCCTAAGCCGTACCTAAGCCCCTACCCCCTGCCCAGCTACCCTAAGCCACCTACCCCCTAAGCCCCCGCCAGCCTACCCTAACCACTGCCGCACCTAAGTACCCCACCCGCCGCATAAAAACCCTTTTAAATAAAAAGCCCCTACCCCCTAAGCCACTACCACCTAAGCTCCGCCGCACCTAAGCCCCTACCCCCTAAGCCCCGCCGCATACCCCCTAAGCCGTACCTAAGCCCCTACCCCCTGCCGCACCTAAGCCACTACCCCCCGCCGCACCTAAGCCCCTACCCCCTACCCCCTGCCGCACCTAAGCCACTACCCCGCTGCACCTAAGCCCTACCCCCTAAGCACTACCACCTAAGCTCCGCCGCACCTAAGCCCCTACCCCTAAGCCCCGCCACATACCCCCTAAGCCGTACCTAAGCCCCTACCCCCTGCCGCACCTAAGCCACTACCCCGCCGCACCTAAGCACCTACCCCCTACCCCCTGCCGCACCTAAGCCACTACCCCGCTGCACCTAAGCCCCTACCCCCTAAGCCACTACCCCCTAAGCCCCTACCTCATAAGCCCCGCCGCACCTAAGCCCCTACCCCCTAAGCCCCGCCGCATACCCCTAAGCCGTACCTAAGCCCCTACCCCCTGCCGCACCTAAGCCACTACCCCCTAAGCCCCGCCGCACCTAAGCCCCTACCCCCTAAGCCACTACCACCTAAGCTCCGCCGCACCTAAGCCCCTACCACCTAAGCCCCGCCACACCTAAGCCCCTACCCCCTAAGCCCCGCCGAACCTAAGTCCCTACCCCCTAAGTCCGCCGCACCTAAGCCCCTACCCCCTAAGCCCCGCCGCACCTAAGCCCCTACCCCCTAAGCCCCGCCGCACCCTTCTCTAACGACGCCGTCGATCACTTACATGTCTTCTTATTCATCTGATCGTCCGTCCGATCCACAACTCCTCCGTCCGGCCAGGCGTCTTCTTCGTCCGGCCCCGGGGGTCTTCTCTCTTCTTTCCGCCATCTCCGGCTCTTCCTCCGGCCCCGGGGGTCTTCTGTCTTCTTTCCGCCATCTTCCGGCTCCAACGTCCTCTTCACTTCTCATTGAGAGAGAATGGACGAAAAATCCTCCATTCTATCTGTATGAGATGTGAGGCGCTCTTCTGATTGGTCGCTGTCTACTGCCGTCAGCCAATCAGAACACCGCCTCACTTCCCATTGACATACATTAGCGGTGTCTCGGCGATTTTAAGGCCGGGCCCATGGTTCTATTTTCCGGACCTAAAATCGCCGACACACCGCTAATGTATGTCTATGGGAAGTGAGGGCGAAATCTGATTGGTCGGCGTTAGCAGACAGCGACCAATCAGAATCGCGGCGCCATTTTTAAAAATCGCATAGACATACATTACCGGTGTGTCGGCGATTTTAAGGCCGGGCCCCTGGTTCTATTTTCCGGACCAAAAATCGCGGACACACCGCTAATGTATCTCTATGGCATTTTTAAACATGGCGCCGCCATTCTGATTGGACGGCGCCTTCCCATAGAGATACATTGAGAAATGAGGCGCTATTGTGTCCGCGATTTTAGGTCCGGAAAATAGAACCAGGGGCCCGGCCTTAAAATCGCCAACACACCGCTAATGTATGTCTATGGGATTTTTAAACATGGCGCCGCGATTCTGATTAGTCGCTGTCTGCTAACGCCGACCAATCAGATTTCGCCCTCACTTCCCATAGACATACATTAGCGGCGTGTCCGCGATTTTAGGTCCGGAAAATAGAACCAGGGGCCCGGTCTTAAAATCGCCGACACACCGCTAATGTATGTCTATGGGATTTTTAAACATGCCGCCGCGATTCTGATTGGTCGCTGTCTGCTAACGCCGACCAATCAGATTTCGCCCTCACTTCCCATAGACATACATTAGCGGCGTGTCCGCGATTTTTGGTCCGGAACATAGAACCAGGGGCCCGGCCTTAAAATCACCGACACACCGCTAATGTATGTCTATGCGATTTTTAAAAATGGCGCCGCGATTCTGATTGGTCGCTGTCTGCTAACGCCGACCAATCAGATTTCGCCCTCACTTCCCATAGACATACATTAGCGCCGTGTCCGCGATTTTAGGTCCGGAAAATAGAACCAGGGGCCCGGCCTTAAAATCGCCGACACACCGCTAATGTATGTCTATGGGATTTTTAAACATGGCGCCGCGATTCTGATTGGTCGCTGTCTGCTAACGCCGACCAATCAGATTTCGCCCTCACTTCCAATAGACATACATTAGCGGCGTGTCCGCGATTTTAGGTCCGGAAAATAGAACCAGGGGCCCGGCCTTAAAATCGCCGACACACCGCTAATGTATGTCTATAGGATTTTTAAACATGGCGCCGCGATTCTGATTGGTTGCTGTCTGCTAACGCCGACCAATCAGATTTCGCCCTCACTTCCCATAGACATACATTAGCGGCGTGTCCGCGATTTTAGGTCCGCAAAATAGAACCAGGGGCCCGGCCTTAAAATCGCCGACACACCGCTAATGTATGTCTATGGGATTTTTAAAAATGGCGCCGCCATTCTGGTTGGTCGCTGTCTGCTAACGCCGACCAATCAGATTGCGCCCTCACTTCCCATAGACCTACATTAGCGCTATCTCGCGAAATTTATGACCGAGCCCCTGGTTCGATTTTCGGCCACGGGGCTCGGCTGTGGTCGGTCTTTGGATGGTGCTCCCAATCTATCTATCTTTATCTATCTATCTATCTATCTATGTATATCTATCTATCTGTTTATCTATCTATCTATGTATCTATTTATCTATCTATCTATCTATATCTATATCTATCTATCTATCTTTCTATCTATGTATTTCTATCTATCTGTTTATCTCTCTATCTATGTATCTCTTTATCTATCTATATCTATCTATCTATCTATCTATATCTATCTATCTATCTATTTATCTATATCTATTTATCTATTTATCTATCTATCTTTATCTATCTATCTATCTATATCTATCTATTTATCTATATCTATTTATCTATCTATCTATATCTCTCTATATCTATCTATATCTATCTATTTATCTATATCTATCTATCTATCTATCTATATCTATCTATCTATGTATATCTATCTATTTGTTTATCTATCTATCTATATCTATCTATCTATCTTTATCTATCTATCTATGTTTATCTATCTATCTAGCTATATCTATTTATCTGTCTATTTATGTATCTATCTATCTATCTATCTATCTATGTATATCTATCTATCTGTTTATCTATCTATCTATGTATCTATTTATCTATCTATCTATCTATATCTATATCTATCTATCTATCTATCTATATCTATCTATCTATCTATCTATCTTTCTATCTATGTATTTCTATCTATCTGTTTATCTCTCTATCTATGTATTATCTCTTTATCTATCTATTCTATCTATCTATCTATCTATCTATCTATTATCTATCTATTTATCTATTATCTATATCTATTATATCTATCTATCTTTATCTATCTATCTATCTATCTATCTATCTATATCTATTTATCTATATCTATTTATCTATTTATCTATCTATCTATCTATCTATCTAAATAAAAAATGGAGGCAGCACTTCCTTCAGTTCAGTTATATGGGCTTTATTCCCAGGACTGCAACGTTTCGACTCTGTGGTCTTTCTCAAGCAGTGTCACACAAACAACTGAGGTGCACATATTTATAGCACCCATGCAAGGGGCTCATTAAGTGTACAATTAGTGTTTTACAATAAATATATCTCATATATAGAAAATACAGTGTATACATATTCCATCTTATTATATATAAAGTGCATTAAACATGGAGTAGTTAATATCATAGTGCTTAAAACCTGTTAAAACGTCCTTATGGACTTAATTAATATACTGTGCACATGTGTATATAAGTAAAAATTATCTTACTCCGGTGATATAGATTGCTGCACCTCCATCGCTGTTCTAAACAGGAAACCGCTGGACTCCCAGCGTGTAGTTTCCTTCTCTGCCCATGCTCCATACCTCTACTTCCTCCTTCCGGCCTATTGCGAGCCCTCACGCATGCGCGTTAGCGCACCGGGACTCTCAATGTGTAGTTTTTTACTATTCCATGTCCGAATTCTCGCGCATGCGCGCTACCTATGCGAGAATCTCGGACGCCATCTTAGAAATCCTATTTAGAGATAGAAATGAAGCTTTTCTGAAGGAATATCGCTCTATTTAATGTACATACGTCTCGATATTTGATCACTTAGTGCCCAGCTTTCTTATATTCAACAGTTATAGGCTGCTATTCTTTCATCACCATATTTTGATGACAATTCATTACCAGTTTAACTGGATTAATTTCTAGCTGCCTATAATAATTTATATATTAAATTAGCTATGGGCATTATTGCATGACATATAATCACCGTCCAGAGGACTATATACAGTTAAGTACCTATAATCATACAGGCACAAATGATATAGACATTCATAGGTAGGTCCCCACCTTATTATGTCAATCATTCTGTTTAGGTGATAGTGTCTTACTCTATGTGATCTATCTGACGTTATTCATAAATGTTTCGGTCACCGTCCAGAGGACTATTCACAGTTAAGTGCTCCGTTCAACCCGAGCACAAATGACAGCATCATAGATTAGTGTGTATCCATCTAACTATGTCCGTCATTCTGTTTAAGTGACACTTTACACTAAAATTCCACAGAAATCTCATATTTTCTTTCTCAATAATTCTTTATTTATGTATATTCATATCATATAATCATAATAAACCGAAAGGAGGATGTATAATAACCAAAATAGCAAATAAATATATAGGGCAGCAGTTTAAATATCTTCTAGATGTTCAAGTGCAGCATTCCCATATCTCCAGTATATCTGTAATAGACAAAACACAAACAAAAAACATTAAATATTAAAACAATACATTTTTCTAGCCTTAAAATACAGAGAATTATAAAGATTCATATTTCCAAAGATTTTTTTATATTCAAAAGAGACCTCCAATTTTATAATCAACATTAAGACCTTTTGGTTTTAGCGTATCCAACTTATGGATCCATTCTAATTCTCGCTTTTTTAAAAGCTTAATGCGGTCTCCCCCTCTTCTTTGTACTGGTATACAGTCGATAATTCGGAATTTTAAATCTCTCTCCGAGTGTCCCATGTCCAAAAAGTGTTTTGGTACTGGTAAATCTTTGCGCTTCTTTTTAATTGTGTATCTATGATGGGTTATACGTATTCTAAAGTCTAGAGTCGTTTCACCCACGTACCATAAATGGCATGGGCACTCCAGGAGATATATTACAAATTCCGACGAACATGTAAAAAACCTTTTTATCTCAAATCTCATATTTGTTATTGGATGTATAAATACTGAACCTTTAATCATCAAATCACAATTCATGCACGAAAGACATGGGTAGCATCCTTTGCGTTTTGAACCAGTCAGATATTTCTGTCCTTCTTTTTTAAAACTACCAATGTCTGAGTGCATCAATCTATCTCCTATACTTTTACATCGTCTATAGGAAAACAATGGAGGTTCCTGGAATTCTTTTATATTGGGCAGGCATTTCCCCAACATCCCCCAATGTTTTTTGATTATTCCTGACACTTCTTTACTTTGTGCACTATAGGTGGTTACCAATGGGATTCTATCTAATGATTTAATGAGTTTTTTTTCTGATAGAAGTTCCAATCTATCTTTCATTTCAGCTTTTTCCCTTTGATTCTTCAATAGCTGTTTAGGGTATCCACGCGTCACAAATTTCTTTTCCATCATATCTAGAGATTTTTTCTGATCATCTTTATTACTCGCTATTTTTTTCACCCTTAAAAATTGGCTATAGGGGATGGATTCAATCATTTTTTTAGGATGGTGACTATTAAATAGTAAGAGGTTATTTCTATCTGTTTTTTTCACAAATAATTCTGTGTTGAAACCATTAGAGTCATATCTAACCAATACATCTAAAAATTGTAATGATTCTACCGATGAGACCAAAGTAAATTTTATAGTCTCATCAATAGTATTCAAATATTCATGAAACTCATTCAATGTTTCCATTGTCCCTGTCCACACGAGGAAGACATCGTCTATGTATCTCCACCACGTGGCTACCAGGCCATAGTGGTGGGACACATAGACGAAGTCTTCCTCGAGCACACGCATAACTACATTTGCGTATGCCGGCGCCATATTCGCGCCCATCGCAGTTCCCCTGCATTGTAGAAAGAATTCATCTCCGAATAGAAAATAATTATTGGTCAGTACCAATTCCAACAATTTAAGGATGAATTCTATAGAATCTGGAGTCATTTCAGTCTCCTTTAACTTTTTTTGAATAGCTTTTATACCTCTCCCATGATCAATTGACGTGTAGAGGGACACTACATCAAACGATGCTAGTATCACCTCCCCACTTATTGATAACTCACTTAATTTATTTAAAAATTCTCCAGTGTCCTTGATGTATGATTCTGCGGCTCTTGCTATAGGATTAAGAACTTTATCCAGAAATTTACCTACATTAGACAATATAGAATCACATCCAGACACTATAGGCCTCCCCAGGGGATCTACCAGGGACTTGTGTATTTTTGGGAGTGTGTACAACACTGGTGTTGTTGGAAAGTCTATAGTCATATATTCAACCATATTCTGGTCTATGAGCCCCCTCTCTTTTGCCCACTCCAGAACATGTTTGATTTTTTTAGCTATATCGAATTTTGGATCCCTTTCAAGTCCCTGGTATACCCCCGGGTCCGCCAACTGTCGTCTGATCTCTTTAATATAATTGACCTTGTCCATGAGGTACTTAACTGTATATAGTCCTCTGGACGGTGATTATATGTCATGCAATAATGCCCATAGCTAATTTAATATATAAATTATTATAGGCAGCTAGAAATTAATCCAGTTAAACTGGTAATGAATTGTCATCAAAATATGGTGATGAAAGAATAGCAGCCTATAACTGTTGAATATAAGAAAGCTGGGCACTAAGTGATCAAATATCGAGACGTATGTACATTAAATAGAGCGATATTCCTTCAGAAAAGCTTCATTTCTATCTCTAAATAGGATTTCTAAGATGGCGTCCGAGATTCTCGCATAGGTAGCGCGCATGCGTGAGAATTCGGACATGGAATAGTAAAAAACTACACATTGAGAGTCCCGGTGCGCTAACGCGCATGCGTGAGGGCTCGCAATAGGCCGGAAGGAGGAAGTAGAGGTATGGAGCATGGGCAGAGAAGGAAACTACACGCTGGGAGTCCAGCGGTTTCCTGTTTAGAACAGCGATGGAGGTGCAGCAATCTATATCACCGGAGTAAGATAATTTTTACTTATATACACATGTGCACAGTATATTAATTAAGTCCATAAGGACGTTTAACAGGTTTTAAGCACTATGATATTAACTACTCCATGTTTAATGCACTTTATATATAATAAGATGGAATATGTATACACTGTATTTTCTATATATGAGATATATTTATTGTAAAACACTAATTGTACACTTAATGAGCCCCTTGCATGGGTGCTATAAATATGTGCACCTCAGTTGTTTGTGTGACACTGCTTGAGAAAGACCACAGAGTCGAAACGTTGCAGTCCTGGGAATAAAGCCCATATAACTGAACTGAAGGAAGTGCTGCCTCCATTTTTTATTTGGATTTCTATCATCTGTATGGTAGGGGGGCTTTGCACCCGTCAAATAACAGTTGTGGACTCAGGAGAGACCTCACCCGAAACGGTATGGTATGCGCATAAGGCTTACATCAGAGGAATGCTGATTAAAATCGCGTCCCGCGCAAAACGTAACAGAGAAGAGCTGACTAAACAACTTACCAATACAATAGCTAAATTGGAACAAACACATAAGCATAATCCTACTCCTACTATACTAGCGGAATTAACTGAGGCCCGTCTCAAACTGAGAAGTATATTGCTAGGTAAAGTGGAACATAACCTCAAAAGAGCAAAAGCAAACTTCTATGGCATGGGAGATAAGGCGGGCACGCTGTTAGCAAGACGCCTCAAAAAACGGCAGGCCGCATCAAAAATTGATCATCTATTGAACCAACAAAATCGCCCAATTAGGAATCCCTTATTGATAGCGGAAGAGTTTCGTAACTATTATGCTAATTTATACAACCTTCAAACAGATAAACAAACAGATCAACCAACCACAGATCTCATTAACCAATTTTTAGATAACGTTAACCTGCCTAGAGTAACATCACAACAAGAAGCCTTTCTAAATGCCCCTTTTAGAATAGAAAAAATTCAATCAACTATTAAATCTATGAAAAAAAAGTCAGCCCCAGGCCCAGACGGCTATCCATACACGTATTATAACAGCTTTCTCCAAGAATTAACTCCTCATCTCCTCAACTTATTTAACTATTGGCGGAAACAAAGCCAAATTGCGCCTGAGGGATTGGAGGCTCTTATTTCCACAATACCGAAGCCCGGTAAACCCGCCAATACCCCCTCAAATTTTAGACCCATTGCCCTCCTGAACGGAGACCTGAAGATTTACGCCAAATTATTAGCGAATCGTTTGATGGCGGTGTTACCCTCTTTGATTGACCCGGATCAAGTTGGTTTCATACCGGCACGGCAGGCGGGAGACGGCACTAGGAGGTTGGTGGACCTGCTGGAGCTGATGGAACGTAGACATACCCCTGGTGCACTCCTTTCCCTAGATGCCGAAAAAGCCTTTGATAGGGTGCACTGGGGGTATCTAAAAGAAGTGCTAAACAGATTTGGACTGATTGGAGACTTCCAAACTTCGGTTATGGCCCTTTATTCAAACCCCAACGCGAAGGTCAGAACCTCAGGATATAATTCATCAGGCTTCACCATAACAAACGGAACCAGGCAGGGGTGTCCCCTATCGCCATTGATCTTTGCGTTGGTGATGGAACCTCTAGCTGAGAGAGTCAGGTCGGACCCCAACATCCAGGGTCTCCGCGTTGGTTCTCGCGAACATAAAATAGGCTTATACGCCGATGATGTAGTATTCATTTGTACTAAATTGTCCCACACCATCCCGTGCATCATACGTCTTCTTGCAGATTTCTCGAAGGTCTCCTATTATAAATTAAATCCAGCAAAATCTCTCTTCTTTCCTGTGAATATGCCTCCTACAGAGGCTTCTCAGCTCCAGCAGAGTTTACCATTCGCTTGGTCCCCTCTAGGTTTCCCCTACCTAGGCATTCAAATCACCTCCACAGCCACTATTGTTAGAAGCAACTTTGAAATTTTATATAAAAATATAAAGGCAGGACTTGAATCACACTCTTCTCTAGACCTATCTTGGATAGCAAGAATTCAAGTCATAAAAATGACCTATCTGCCAAAAATTCTGCATGTCCTGAGATGTCTTCCCCTCAGTTTTCCTCGAAAATATCTGAATTCCTTGCAATCTTTAATAGGCAAATTTGTGTGGAACAATAAGCCACACAGAGTAGGTAAAAAAATTCTAACACTACCTTCTAAAATGAGCGGTCTAGCACTCCCTGAGATAACCTTGTATTACCAAGCCATCCATATTGCAGCGGCTGCTGAGTGGTGGAAAGAATCTTCCCAGTGTCATTGGCTACAAATTGAACGAAACTTCTCTCCCAGGAACTCCACCAGACTCCTGCTGGAGGCTTCGCTCCTTGCCCACAGACAATCTCCAAATTTTCTGAAATCCATGACTACCCTCTTACAGGTGTGGTCTCTACACAAAGTGGGCCTTCTTTTGTTCCTCCATCATTATATCACTATTCCTGCAGTAGAGCTTTCTGTGGAGTCTCTCTCTCTCTCACAATGGAAGGAGCTTGGGGTGGATTTCTTGCGGCAGGTGAGGGACGGAGTAAGAGTGAAAGCTTTCACAGATCTTGTTGAGAGATTTCAAATCCCCCGCTCCTCTTTCTTCAGATATCTGCAATTGAGACATTTTCTCGACTCCCTCGCCCTTCCTGAGCTGAGCCTAGTTGACGTTGATGAGCCCTTACATAGGTTCTTTAGGACTCAATCCCCTGGTCTCCGCGGGGTCTCAATAGTATACAAAGCAATAAATGGCCTCAGAAGCAAAGTGAAACTACCCTATATGCTAAAGTGGGAATCCAGTTTCCAATTCACTAAAGAATTGCAACAGTGGCAAAGTGCAGCGACATGCAACACGGCTTACTCCAGATGCATCGTACATCATGAACAACTAAAGAAAGTACACATGGGTTGGTATTTAACTCCAGAACGGATCTCGCGTTTCTCCCCCTCTGCATCGCCTCCCTCTTCACCACTATGTTGGAAGGGATGCGGTCTTAGGGGTAATGCTCAACACATGTGGTGGTTCTGTTCTACAGTGTCCACTTTCTGGACTAAAGTTGAAGCATTGTTGACCGAGATTATGCCTTATCCAATAACCTTAAATCCTGAATTGGCAATATTGGGACTGGACCTTGACAAATTCTCACATCTGCACAGACCAAATATTGCCAATATTCTCATCTCCGCTCGAGCCTGCATTGCAAGGCACTGGAAAACACCAACCATCCCAACCAAAGGAGAACTGGTTAATTCTATAAATACACACTTCCAGCACGAACTCTTGCTGGCACATAGTGCAACCCGCCGCAACAAAATCCTAGCCTGGTGGGATCCGTGGATTCTATCAACATATAATACCATTCTGGTTGAGTCATCAAAGTAGACCCTTCCGTTTGGGGCAAATAAGTCAGGGCCCTAGCACGACTTACTAATTTACCTTCAAAGCATCTTATGGACTTGTTAATGACCAGTTTATAGTAGTATTATATATTCTTGTTTTGGTTCAATGATTTTACAGTTGAAAAGATATCTCAGACCAAGACCTCCCTTCCCCCAACCCTCCCCTCCCACCCCTCTTTCGCCTTCTATGGGTCCCCCAAGCTTCTCCTCCCCCCCCTTCCCAATTTAATCCCTCCCTTTCCCCTCCCCCCCCCTTCCCTTTTTGGTGTTAAAATTCTTAGATACCTTAGATTCCTTTGCATATTAAGCCTTGTGTTACGACCCTATACTCTTCCTTGATGGAAATGCATTTAAAGGTATTGATGGAAATTGTATTACAATACTGGATTTCAAGCGTTGTCAGAAAATGTTTTGTTTTATTTGAAATTACAATAAAAATATATTGATCAAAAAATAACAGTTGTGCTGTTTTGTTTTCCTTTTTCTACTAATTTTTTATACAAAAATCTGCACAAAAAAAGTTTTTTCGTTTTGTATATCTTTTAACTGGGCTAATGGATAATTTTGAACCAGGAACTCTCAGTTATACTGCAGAGGATGAAGACCGTATTTTTAAAGATATTAATGTGGATGCAGTTTTTCTAAGTACTCCATCAGTTATAGATCTCAAACAAAAATTTGAAAATCTATCAAAAAAGATATTAACGCTAGAACTGCATCTGTCTACGTTATCAGAATATTATAAGGCGAAGATTATACCAAGAGGATTAAGATCTAACGTTAGACCAAATCTGATGTTTGGAGACACTTTCTTTTGCTCCCAATTTTGCAAAATCTCCAATAAATATGGACTAGATTTGTTATTGGTAAACATAGAATTTATACAACATGATCTCAAACGTGTACATGTAGAACATACTGAAATTGATAAAAAATTACAAGAACTAATGAAAGAAGATGAATTAATTAAATTTAAGGATCTTGTGAATACACGTCTAATGAAGATGCGACAGGATTTGGAGGAGGGGAAAAAGAGAAAATGGCTAAGAGACACTGAAGATTACGCTAGTGGGAATGTATATAACTGGCAGAGGGAAGGAGTTGGGAAATGGCGGAATAAAGGTGCCTTGAGTAAAAATACTAACTGTGCTTGTGGTAGAGAAATCTGTGTAACGGATATTATCTCCAGATTTAGATCTAAAGAAAAACGAAGAAAAAGAAGAGGAGGAAGGAGACACCACAGGGAACAAAAAAGACAAAAAAGGCAAAGGGAAACAACACAAGAAGACGTCAAAGAATTAAAAGAGACTCTTGTGGTTAATATTTCAAGTAAGGTACTAAATGAAATGCAAATATCTGTGTTGAATAAGGGTATGGGCTTCGGTCCGAATACCAATACTGATTTTTTTCAATTGTCCCTAGACTTAGAGAATTTTTTTAGAATGTTGAAATTAAAAGAATGGTTCAGTACGAAAACTATATTGAGTAAAACTGTTAATAGTGAATTTAATATGGATACAGTAGGTCTTAAAAAGAAGAGTAATTTTACCCCCCCTGTAAACTCCCGGGTGATAGATGCATTTATGACAGCGGTAACTAAGGAGATAAATGATTTGAAAAATGAGATTAGGATTAAGAAACATGTTAAACCTAATATTACATCAAAGGAGATGGAAGCTATGTATGACCTTGTCCATGACGACAGCATTATAATAAAAAGAGCTGATAAAGGTGGTGCAGTAGTCGTCATGGACAAGGTCAATTATATTAAAGAGATCAGACGACAGTTGGCGGACCCGGGGGTATACCAGGGACTTGGAAGGGATCCAAAATTCGATATAGCTAAAAAAATCAAACATGTTCTGGAGTGGGCAAAAGAGAGGGGGCTCATAGACCAGAATATGGTTGAATATATGACTATAGACTTTCCAACAACACCAGTGTTGTACACACTCCCAAAAATACACAAGTCCCTGGTAGATCCCCCGGGGAGGCCTATAGTGTCTGGATGTGATTCTATATTGTCTAATGTAGGTAAATTTCTGGATAAAGTTCTTAATCCTATAGCAAGAGCCGCGGAATCATACATCAAGGACACTGGAGAATTTTTAAATAAATTAAGTGAGTTATCAATAAGTGGGGAGGTGATACTAGCATCGTTTGATGTAGTGTCCCTCTACACGTCAATTGATCATGGGAGAGGTATAAAAGCTATTCAAAAAAAGTTAAAGGAGACTGAAATGACTCCAGATTCTATAGAATTCATCCTTAAATTGTTGGAATTGGTACTGACCAATAATTATTTTCTATTCGGAGATGAATTCTTTCTACAATGCAGGGGAACTGCGATGGGCGCGAATATGGCGCCGGCATACGCAAATGTAGTTATGCGTGTGCTCGAGGAAGACTTCGTCTATGTGTCCCACCACTATGGCCTGGTAGCCACGTGGTGGAGATACATAGACGATGTCTTCCTCGTGTGGACAGGGACAATGGAAACATTGAATGAGTTTCATGAATATTTGAATACTATTGATGAGACTATAAAATTTACTTTGGTCTCATCGGTAGAATCATTACAATTTTTAGATGTATTGGTTAGATATGACTCTAATGGTTTCAACACAGAATTATTTGTGAAAAAAACAGATAGAAATAACCTCTTACTATTTAATAGTCACCATCCTAAAAAAATGATTGAATCCATCCCCTATAGCCAATTTTTAAGGGTGAAAAAAATAGCGAGTAATAAAGATGATCAGAAAAAATCTCTAGATATGATGGAAAAGAAATTTGTGACGCGTGGATACCCTAAACAGCTATTGAAGAATCAAAGGGAAAAAGCTGAAATGAAAGATAGATTGGAACTTCTATCAGAAAAAAAACTCATTAAATCATTAGATAGAATCCCATTGGTAACCACCTATAGTGCACAAAGTAAAGAAGTGTCAGGAATAATCAAAAAACATTGGGGGATGTTGGGGAAATGCCTGCCCAATATAAAAGAATTCCAGGAACCTCCATTGTTTTCCTATAGACGATGTAAAAGTATAGGAGATAGATTGATGCACTCAGACATTGGTAGTTTTAAAAAAGAAGGACAGAAATATCTGACTGGTTCAAAACGCAAAGGATGCTACCCATGTCTTTCGTGCATGAATTGTGATTTGATGATTAAAGGTTCAGTATTTATACATCCAATAACAAATATGAGATTTGAGATAAAAAGGTTTTTTACATGTTCGTCGGAATTTGTAATATATCTCCTGGAGTGCCCATGCCATTTATGGTACGTGGGTGAAACGACTCTAGATTTTAGAATACGTATAACCCATCATAGATACACAATTAAAAAGAAGCGCAAAGATTTACCAGTACCAAAACACTTTTTGGACATGGGACACTCGGAGAGAGATTTAAAATTCCGAATTATCGACTGTATACCAGTACAAAGAAGAGGGGGAGACCGCATTAAGCTTTTAAAAAAGCGAGAATTAGAATGGATCCATAAGTTGGATACGCTAAAACCAAAAGGTCTTAATGTTGATTATAAAATTGGAGGTCTCTTTTGAATATAAAAAAATCTTTGGAAATATGAATCTTTATAATTCTCTGTATTTTAAGGCTAGAAAAATGTATTGTTTTAATATTTAATGTTTTTTGTTTGTGTTTTGTCTATTACAGATATACTGGAGATATGGGAATGCTGCACTTGAACATCTAGAAGATATTTAAACTGCTGCCCTATATATTTATTTGCTATTTTGGTTATTATACATCCTCCTTTCGGTTTATTATGATTATATGATATGAATATACATAAATAAAGAATTATTGAGAAAGAAAATATGAGATTTCTGTGGAATTTTAGTGTAAAGTGTCACTTAAACAGAATGACGGACATAGTTAGATGGATATACACTAATCTATGATGCTGTCATTTGTGCTCGGGTTGAACGGAGCACTTAACTGTGAATAGTCCTCTGGACGGTGACCGAAACATTTATGAATAACGTCAGATAGATCACATAGAGTAAGACACTATCACCTAAACAGAATGATTGACATAATAAGGTGGGGACCTGCCTATGAATGTCTATATCATTTGTGCCTGTATGATTATAGGTACTTAACTGTATATAGTCCTCTGGACGGTGATTATATGTCATACAATAATGCCCATAGCTAATTTAATATATAAATTATTATAGGCAGCTAGAAATTAATCCAGTTAAACTGGTAATGAATTGTCATCAAAATATGGTGATGAAAGAATAGCAGCCTATAACTGTTGAATATAAGAAAGCTGGGCACTAAGTGATCAAATATCGAGACGTATGTACATTAAATAGAGCGATATTCCTTCAGAAAAGCTTCATTTCTATCTCTAAATAGGATTTCTAAGATGGCGTCCGAGATTCTCGCATAGGTAGCGCGCATGCGCGAGAATTCGGACATGGAATAGTAAAAAACTACACATTGAGAGTCCCGGTGCGCTAACGCGCATGCGTGAGGGCTCGCAATAGGCCGGAAGGAGGAAGTAGAGGTATGGAGCATGGGCAGAGAAGGAAACTACACGCTGGGAGTCCAGCGGTTTCCTGTTTAGAACAGCGATGGAGGTGCAGCAATCTATATCACCGGAGTAAGATAATTTTTACTTATATACACATGTGCACAGTATATTAATTAAGTCCATAAGGACGTTTTAACAGGTTTTAAGCACTATGATATTAACTACTCCATGTTTAATGCACTTTATATATAATAAGATGGAATATGTATACACTGTATTTTCTATATATGAGATATATTTATTGTAAAACACTAATTGTACACTTAATGAGCCCCTTGCATGGGTGCTATAAATATGTGCACCTCAGTTGTTTGTGTGACACTGCTTGAGAAAGACCACAGAGTCGAAACGTTGCAGTCCTGGGAATAAAGCCCATATAACTGAACTGAAGGAAGTGCTGCCTCCATTTTTTATTTGGATTTCTATCATCTGTATGGTAGGGGGGCTTTGCACCCGTCAAATAACAGTTGTGCTGTTTTGTTTTCCTTTTTCTATCTATCTATCTATCTATCTATATCTCTCTATATCTATCTATATCTATCTATTTATCTATATCTATCTATCTATCTATCTATATCTATCTATCTATCTATATCTATCTATCTATGTATATCTATCTATTTGTTTATCTATCTATCTATATCTATCTATCTATCTATGTTTATCTATCTATCTAGCTATCTCTATTTATCTGTCTATTTATGTATCTATCTATATCTATCTATCTATCTATCTATGTATATCTATCTATCTGTTTATCTATCTATCTATGTATCTCTTTATCTTTCTATATCTATCTATCTATCTATCTATCTATATCTATCTATCTATCTATCTATCTATTTAAAAAAAAGTGGGTCAGGGAGCAGCATAAACAGCTGAAAAGCAGGTGCAGGCAAATCAAACCTTATCTTTAAAGGTTGTAGACAAATCCAGGTCTGGAGAAAGACTTGCAGCACTCCAAGTTCTCAGTGTGAAAAGAACTTTCTTTATTAGGACAGGCACAAAACATGCAACGTTTCAAGTCACAAAGACTTTTCCTCAGGCACCTGAGTGCCTGAGGAAAAGTCTTTGTGACTTGAAACGTTGCATGTTTTGTGCCTGTCCTAATAAAGAAAGTTCTTTTCACACTGAGAACTTGGAGTGCTGCAAGTCTTTCTCCAGACCTGGATTTATCTATCTATTTATCTATTTATCTATGTATCTTTATCTATCTATCTATCTATATTTATCTATCTATGTATATCTATCTATCTATCTATCTATATCTATCTCTCTATATCTATCTATCTATCTATATCTATCTATCTATTTATTTATCTATCTATCTATATCTATTTATCTATCTATCTATATCTATCTATCTATCTATCTATATCTTTCTATTTATCTATCTATCTATCTTTTTATCTCTATTTATCTATCTATATCTATCTATGTCTATCTATTTATCTATTTATCTATATTTATCTATTTATCCATCTATCTTTTATCTATCTATATCTATCTATTTATCTATCTATATCTATTATCTATCTATCTATCTATCTATGTATCTATCTATCTCTATCTATCTTTATCTATCTTTATCTATCTATCTATCTATATCTATTTATCTATTTATCTATCTATATCTATTTATCTATCTATCTATATTTATCTATCTATCTCTATCTATCTATCTATCTTTTTATCTCTATTTATCTATCTATATCTATCTATTCTATCTATTTATCTATCTATCTATCTATATCTATCTATTTATCTATCTATCTATATCTATTTATCTATCTATCTATCTCTCTCTCTATCTATATCTATCTATCTATCTTTATCTATCTATCTATCTATCTATCTCTATCTATCTTTATCTATCTTTATCTATCTATCTATTTATCTATCTATCTATCTATATCTATTTATCTATCTATCTATCTATATCTATTTATCTATCTATCTATCTCTATTTATCTATCTTATCTATCTATCTATCTTTTTATCTCTTATTTATCTATCTATTATCTATCTATGTCTATCTATTTATCTATATCTAATTTATCTATTCTATACTTTATCTATCTATCTATCTATCTATATCTATCTATTTATTCTATCTATCTTTTTATCTATTTATCTATCTATATCTATTATTTATCTCTCTATCTGTCTATATCTATCTATCTATATCTATTTATCTATTTATCTATCTATCTATCTCTATCTATTTATCTATCTCTATCTATTTATCTATATATATCTATTTATCTATTTATCTATCTATTTATATCTATTTATCTATTTATCTATCTATCTATATATCTATGTATCTTTTTCTATCTATCTATCTATCTATCTGTCTATCTATCTATCTGTCTATCTATTTATCAATCTATCTCTCTATCTAATCTATCTATCTATTTCTATCTATCTATCTATCTATCTATCTATCTATGTATCTTTTTCTATCTATCTATCACATTCTAGAATCCCGATGCAATCGCATCGGGCTCACAGCTAGTATATATATATATATACACACACACACACACACACACACACACACAAACATTATATATATACATATATGTGTATATTATTATTATGCGCTTCTGAATATACCAATCTTGTATAGCAGCTATATAGCAGATGTCTCATTAACTAACCTTTGTGGTCCATACCCTATTTAGCATTATACAATTTCCTATGAAGCTATCCACAACTTTGGAACATTTTTTAACAATATACTTGAGGAAGACATTTTTTACTGTCAAAACGCGTTGTATGTGCATTTCTTGAGAAATAATAAAAACCTTTTTATGGATTACAAGAAGGTTTGGATCATAGACCTCTGGGAGTGCAAATAGCCTGGTAAAAACTCTATTGGATGAAAAAATGGTTGTGACCCTCTAAGCTATAGAGACGAAGTCCAAGTTAGACCAGGGTTGAAATGACCAAAAAAAAGAAGGAAATTACTTTTTCTAATGTTTTACCTGTGTTTTATGTGTGATTGCATGCATCATGTCTTCCAGGTATCCACTGTGGCCGAGTACGGTCACGGTTAAAGAGGGGACGTATGCTGGGTGTCCAGAGCCCCCATGAAGTCTTTGGCCCTCTAAATACATCCCTGTTACTGCGCATATTTATATATGTATCTTTTAGACTTTTTACGAATAGTGTATGCCAAGTGCCTATGAGAATATAATCAGTGTTTGTGTAATATAATCTTTCAAATTAAATCATGTACCAACATGTGATTTTTTTACACTCTGCAACAGTAATGCTTTTTAACTTCACTACTTGTGTACTGCACTGTTTCTGAAAAGTAGCTGAATATGGTTACAGACCTAGCGCTTGCCTTCACACTTACTTAAGGTAGGGAAGACCCTAAACTAAATGTATAATTTCCTAAAACTATTTATTACAAATATCAAAAACATGATTTAAAAATGAGTACATAAAAATATATTAGATTCTAAGAAATTATACATTTAGTTCAGAGTCTTCCCTACCTTAAGTAAGTGTGAAGGCAAGCGCTAGGTCTGTAACTATATTCAGCTAGTTACCCTGTACCATAGAGATTGGAAGCACAGCAATCTCAGAGACTTTTCAGCTGCTGCCTAATTAAGCCCTGCTTATGTTAAGGCAAGCTCCAGTGACCCCACTATACTGTTTCTGAAAAGTAAAGGATGCTTTGATACTACAGTACAGATGCTGGAAATCAAGCCACAGGTCTCTGGCCTGAAGGTGTCAGGTATGGAAATGCAAGACACTACAAACACTCCTGTAAAACAGGGCTGGACAACTCCAGCCCTCAAGGGCCAAAAACACTGCATGTTTCATGATTTACTTAGCATTGCACAAGTTATTGGATTCATTACCTGTTCAGGTATTAAATTAACACCTGTGCAATGCTATGGAAATTCAAAAAACTTGAATTGTTTACAGCCATTAAGGACTGGAGTTGCCCACCCCGGCCCTAGAAGGCTCTGTGCAAGGGGCAAGAGGAATCCTTGAGCCCTTCAATCTTATCTATCGATCTCCTGGCACCCCTTACAAACATATCGGGGATCATGTTCACAGAAAGCTTCCCTCTTATTTTGTGAGAGCAGGCACGCAGGCACTAGTGACAATGTGGCAAATGCTGCCATTACAAATATTACTGCAGTTTAGACTTGTGGGGTCAAACAGAGGCTATCCTGCAAATTTGAATTGCACTGCCTTCCCTGATGTCACCGCACCTCACATGCACTGTCTTACGATACCAGCGAGATATACCCGTTACATCTCACATGATATTGCACCTCTCATGAGATAGCGAGTATTAGGAGTGCAGACACCACAGAGGTTCTCAGGTCACACAGCAGGATTCCCTGCTGTGAGGTACCCACTTTGACTTCACTGAGGTTGTCTCCGGTTACATAGCTTTTCACACACTAGACCTGGGTGTATGGGTAGATGACAAATTCACATATAGTGGCCAGTGTCAGGCAGCTGCTGCAAAGGCAAATAAAATAATGGGATGCATTAAAAGAGGCATAGATGCTCCTGAGGAGAACATAATTTTACCTCTATACAAGTCACTAATGCGACCACATTTAGAATACTGTGCACAATTCTGGTCTCTGGAGTATAAGAAAGACATAGCTGAACTAGAGTGGGTGCAGAGAAGAGTGACCAAGGTTATTAGAGGACTGAAGGGTCTGCAATACCAAGACAGGTTATTAAACTTGGGGTTAGTTAGCTTGGAAAAACAAAGGCTTAGGGGTGATCTTATAACAAGGTATAAATATATGAGGGGACAGTACAGAGACTTTTCTAATGATCTCTTTACTCTTAGGCCTGAGACGGGGACAAGGAAATCCTCTACGTCTGGAGGAAAAAAGGTTTAATCATAATCACAGACATTGCTCTTACAGTAAAGAATCCGTGAGACTATGGAACTCTGTGCAACATGATGTTGTAATGAGTGAGTCACTACTAACATTTAAGAAGGGCCTGGATGCCTTTCTTGAAAACTATAATATTACCAGTTATACATACTAGATTCTTTGATAGGGCGTTGATCCAGGGATCTAGTCTGATTGCCATATCTGGAGTCAGGAAGGAATTTTTTCCCCCAATGTGGAGCTAGTGTTGCTAGATGTTTTTTTTTTGCCTTCCTCTGGATCTACATGTTAGTTTTTAAGGTTGAAGGAAGACTTTAAGTCCATCTAGTTCAACCCATAGCCTATGTTACTATGTTACATATGCTGGGACTACTTCAGGATTTATTTGGGTTTGTTTTTTTGTTTTTTTTTACATCCTTTTTGTTAGGTGGAATGGGAGACTTTTAAAAAGTGGATTTTAATGTAAAAAAAAATGGTGAAAGGAATATATTGGGAGGTTTGTTTTCCAATCAAATATTTATTGGTGCGGTTATTTGTGTCTTCACTGACATGGTTAGTAATGTCAGGTATCTTATTGATGCTTTGACATTAATTAACCTCCGGGCTTGATGTCAGCTGACATTACCCAGCTGCCATCAAATCCAAATGCCATTACCTCATTTGTTTAATGCACCTGGGCAGTGGGAGAGCTGGGGCAAAGCTGAACAGCTACTCAATGATACAGATGTGGGGGAGGATGGTAAGACAGCTAGCTGGGTGACAGTTTGAAGGTGGGGTAGAGGCAAGAGTACAAGGGAGGCTAGCCCTGATCTGGCACACCACAACAAATTTGCCAAGTTGGCAGATGAGGGGGGTGTCAGTACAAGGATAGCACTGCTGCAGCAAGGCATGACCTCTGAAAGCCAGAGTTGTGGCTGCTCCAGTAAAGGGGAATACAGGAGAGCAAGGCAGGCCAAACAGGTGCTGGTAGTGGGGGACTCAATTATTAGGAGAACAGATAGGGCAATCTGTCACAAAGACAGGGATTGTCGAACTGTGTGCCGCCTACCTGGTGCTCGAGTCCGGCACATCACTGATCGGGTTGACAGATTACTGGGAGGGGCTGGTGAGGATCCAGCGGTGATGGTGCACATTGCCACAAATGACTGACAAAGTTACAGGTAGGTGGAAGGTCCTTAAAGATGATTTCAGGGAATTAGGCTGCAAGCTTAAGGCAAGGATCTCCAATATAGTATTCTCTGAAATACTGCCTGTTCCACGTGCCACACCAGAGAGGCAACGGGAGATTAGGGAGATACATAAGTGGCATAGGAATTTGTGTAGGAAGGAGGGGTTTGGGTTCCTGGAGAACTGGCCCAGCTTCTCTGTTGGCTACAGGTTCTATGCTAGGGATGGGCTGCACCTCAATGGCGAGGGTGCAGCTGTGCTGGGGGAGAAAATGGCTAGAAGGTTGGAGGAGTGTTTAAACTAGGGATTGGGGGGAGAAGGGTATTCATTGTACAGGAGAGGAAGATATGTAAATAGTAACCTGGGCAAAAATAATGAAATTAGGGGTGGCATGGGGGGTGGGGTTAGAACAGTCAATTTAGTGGGTAGAAATGGCGGTAAAGAGAGATGCATAAAGTGCATGTATACTAATTCCAGAAGCCTTACCAACAAAGTGGAGGAATTAGAATAATTTTGTTGGAAAATAATTATGACGTGGTGGGGATATAGGAGACATGGCTGGGCGAGAGCCATGACTGGACTGTTAATTTACAGGCCTATAGTCTGTTCAGAAATGACTGTACAAATAAGTGAGGGGGAGGTGTATGTTTATACGTAAAATCATCCTTAAAACCCATCCTTCGTGATAATATATGTGAATCTAATGAAAATGTAGAGTTCCTGTGGGTGGAGATAAGAGGAGGGGGAAAAATAAATTACTGATAGTATGCTATATTAAGTCTCCAACAATAATGGAAGAGGAGGAGAATATCCTCATAAAGCAAATAGATGAAGCAGTGACTCAGGGAGAAGTCATTATTATGGGGGACTTCCCCAATGAATTTCAGGGTAGTTGAACAGAAACCTGCAGTTCCAGCAAAGGTAATAGCTTTTTGACAATTATGAGAGACAATTACCTTTCACAACTGGTTCAGGACCCAACAATAAGGGGGACAATGCTGGACCTAATAGTAACCAACGTGCTTTAACTACATAAACAGTAAGAAACTAAAAAATGATTGTGTTGGCCCCCTTAAAAATAGTCTGGGTGAAATAAGGAAAAAGCCAATATGCTAACTGACTTTTTTGCAACAGTATTTATACAAGAATATCCCATGACAGACAACATGATCAGTGATAACAAAAACTCCATTAAATGTAACCTGCTTAACCCACTAGGAAGTATGGCACTGTCTAAAAATCACTAAAGTTGACAAATCCCCAGGCCTGGATGAGGGAATTAAGTACCGTCATAGATAAACCATTATTTTCAATCTTTAAAGATACAATAATAACAGGGTCTGTACCACAGGACTGGCATATAGCAAATGTGGTGCCAATATTAAAAAAGGGGACAAAAACTGAACTTGGAAATTATAGGCCAGTAAGCTTAACCTCTACTGTGGGTTGCCTAAAGGTACTTTCACACACAGCAATTTTGCTAGTCTATTTCACTGGCAATTTGCTGGTTGTAGTGAAATCATGGACACATTGTTCCATTTGTACACAGCAACAAAATAGAACAATGTGTCCATGATTTCACTACAACCAGCAAATTGCCAGTGAAATTGCCTAGCAAAATTGCTGTGTATGAAGGTACCTTAAGAGATGCTATACTGGAGTATCTGAAGAAAAATAACCTCATGACCCAATGTCAACATTGGTTTACAAGGGACCATTCTTGTCAAACTAATCTGATAAGCTTCTTTGAAGAGGTAAGTTCTGGACTGGACCAAAGAAATGCAGTGGACGTGGTGTATATGGACTTTTCAAAAGCTTTTGATAAGGTGCCACACAAAAGGTTGATACATAAAATAAGAGCAATGGGGATAGTGGAAAATATTTGTGAGTGGGTTAAGAACTGGCTCAGTGATAGGAAACAAGGTTGGTTATTAATGGAACACACTCAGAATGGGTCACCGTTAGCAGTGGGGTACCACAGGGGTCAGTATTGGGCCCGCGTCTTTTTAACATATTTATTAATAACCTTGTAAGTGGCATACAGTAGAATCTCAATATTTGCAGATGACACTAAACTCTGCAGGGTAATCAATACAGAGGAGGACAATTTTATATTACAGGAGGATGTGTGTAAACTAGAAGCTTGGGCTGATAAATGGCAAATGAGCTTTAATGGGGATAAATGTAAGGTTGTGGACTTGGCAGAGGAAATAAAATGTATAATTATGTGCTTAATTGTAAAACACTGGGCAAAACTGTGACTGTCATCTACCCATACACCCATATCTTTTTTAAACTCACATTTAGTGTTCAGTGTCAGGCAGCGGCAGCAAAGGCAAATAAAATAATGGGATGTATTAAAAGAGGCATAGATGCTCATGAGGAGAACATAATTCTACCTCTATACAAGTCACTAGTGTGACCGCACTTAGAATATTGTGTACAATTCTGGTCTCCGGTGTATAAGAAAGACATAGCTGAACTAGAGCGGGTGCAGAGAAGAGCGACCAAGGTTATTAGAGGACTGAGGGGTCTGCAATACCAAGACAGGTTATTATACTTGGGGTTATTTAGTTTGGAATAACGGAGGCTTAGGGGTGATCTTCTAATAATGTATAAATATATGAGGGGACAGTACAGAGACCTATTAATGATTTTTTACTCTTAGGCCTGGGACAGGGACAAGGGGGCATCCTCTACGTCTGGAGGAAAGAAGGTTTAATCATAATAACAGACGTGGATTCTTTACTGTAAGAGCAGTGAGACTATGGAACTCTCTGCCACATGCTGTTGTAATGAGTGACTCACTACTAACATTTAAGAAGGGCCTGTATGCCTTTCTTGAAAACTATAATATTACCAGTTATATATACTAGATTCTTTGATAGGGCGTTGATCCAGGGAATTAGTCTGATTGCCATATGTGGAATCAAGAAGGAATTTTTTTCCCCAATGTGGAGCTTAGTGTTGCCACATGGGTGTTTTTTGCCTTCCTCTGGCTCAACATGTTAGGCTATGGGTTGAACTAGATGGACTTAAGGTCTTCCTTCAACCTTAAATACTATGTTACTACTGTATGTATGTTACACCAGGAGAGGCCCATCTAACGAACACTCCTTAGGTGGCTGTAGCCTGCTATTTCTTTAAAACCTTAAAACATTTTTACTTCTTTAAAAGAGTACCCGAGATTTCGGTTGGATGGATGGATAAAAATTCACTGCAGCACTCAGTTACTACCAAATATGTACACATGCTGACAAGCAGTTTATATTTGAGGAAAAAATGTAAAAACTCAATGTTCACATGTTTTTCTTTACTAAGGTTCTTGGTACATATATTGGCCAATATCTATGGATGGATGGATGGATACATACTGTATGAACATAGATAGATAGATAGATAGATAGATAGATAGATAGATAGATAGATAGATAGATAGATAAAAAAAACAGGCAGCACTCCAGAATGATGTGCAAAAGGTTTTACTTAGCCATCTTGATGCAACGTTTCAGTGCAACTGCACCTTTCTCAAGCATAGCATCGGCGTCCTGGAAGTGACGTCACGCTTTCCCAGGGCTCACTCGTTGCCAGGGAGACACCTGAAGTTTCGCGGCCGACTATTTTACTACACCGGCGCCTGCCCACTTCATTATGCGGTCCCCTGCACCCCAGGTTCTTCCTGGTTCTGTGCTTCTAAAAGCAATGACTCCAGCTTCTTAAATAATTATCAAAGGTGTATATAAAACCTTAAATTAAAGTGCTAGTGCAATGAAGTGTGAGATAGCCTTTTTATAAAGTGAAAAGTGCAACCTTAAACCTTTAGTTTACAGGGGAGTATTATCCCTATTCGGTGGTAGTTCCCCTATCTAACAGGAGCAGATCATAATAAATATTTCAAGATCATAGAGCCCTGTGATCGAGATCCCTCGCCTCAAAACCCATGCATTCACTTATACACAGTAGGTGCAAGGTGCCCTTCCATCAGGGTTTGAGCCCTTGTGATAACACTCGGCTCTTCCCTTCAGTGTCTCAGACCAAGGGTCCATGGGATCTACCAGTCACTTCAGGCCCATTACTTAGGTCAAACACTTCCCCCCCAGCTTTGTATTTTGGGTACTTCCCCCAAAAAAACATAACCAAATATCTCAGATAAATGTTTTAAAGTGCAAATTTATTATTCATATAGGTTTTTCATCAAAATTAAGTGTGTACTTAATAATAAGAAAGTGTTCCTATCAATAGTAGAGGGGCATGGTGGCAACCACCTCACATGACCGTTATTTCGAGCCGATCCATAAGGCTCCAATACAATGAGGTCCTGGCGTTCTGCAAGTTAAAAAGAAAAGAATGAATAGTGTATATTAAATAAACATCATATTCAAAGTGATTATACAAACTTGTCTTCATTACAAGCTACTGCAGTGTATATGCTAAAACCATTACATCAAAAAAGAATGAGCACAAGATGCCCCAAATGGGGGCCATCCGAAGATCACGTTTCCCATCTGTATACCTATCAAATTTTATCATTGCCCTTTTCTTAACATTAGGTTCCCAGCCACATACGTACACCTATATAAGAGAAGATAATTTAAAATCAACATTCATTCCATTTGGTTTCAAAGTGTTTAACTTATGGATCCATCTTAGTTCCTTTGCCTTCAGAACACTCTCTCTGTCCCCACCCCTTCTCATGGGAAGTACCATATCTATTAACCTGAATTTCAAATCCCTCTCTGTGTGCTTTTGTTCTATAAAGTGCTTTGGTACGGGGAGATCCTGATGTTTTTTTTAGATCATATATCTATGTTGCCCAAACCATATCTTAAATTCCAAAGTGGTCTCCCCCACGTACCACAGCCCACATGGGCATTCCAACAGATAAATTACATGGTTGCTACTACAGGTCATACAGTGCTTAATCTCATAGCTGTCTCCTGTTCTAGGACTCCTAAAAGATGAACCTTTTATTATGTGTGAGCAATTAACACAATCAACACAAGGATAGTAACCCATACGCCTAGATCCTGTTAAGGTAGGCTGCGTCTTTTTCCTTATAGGACCAAAATCAGAACTAACCAAGAGGTCCTTCAAGTTTTTGTTCCTTCAACAGTTGGCCAAAAGTATTGACACCCGTGCAATTCTGTCAGATAATACTCAGTTTCTTCCTGAAAATGATTGCAATCACAAATTAAATGAAGATAATACCAAAGAATTTGTCTTAAATGAAAAAACACAAAAGAGAATGAAGCAAAAAACATTGATCATTTCACACAAAACTCCAAAAATGGGCCAGACAAAAGTATTGGCACCCTCAGCCTAATACTTGGTTGCACAACCTTTAGCCAAAATAACTGCGATAAACCGCTTCCGGTAACCATCAATGAGTTTCTTACAATGCTCTGCTGGAATTTTAGACCATTCTTCTTTGGCAAACTGTTCCAGGTCCCTGATATTTGAAGGGTGGTCTTCTCCAAACTGCCATTTTTAGATCTCTCCACAGGTATTCTATAGTTCAAAAAACACCGGACTTTGAGGAATAGCGCTTCCTTAAGAGGCACAATAATTTCTTCCAAGAGTTCTTTAATTCATATAAATGTCCATAGTTCCATATATTGCAGTACAGTACAACGTGTTTCAACTTACATACCAGTCTTCTTCAGGTACATGTGATAATGGCATAAGAAATAGATGTGTGCTCTCTTATAGGATTCTCATTACAACTGAGCTTGAGATGTTGGGAGGTTAGTCACCGCCCCAATCTGTAATTCTGGTAATTAGTCCACAATTAGTGTGAAGTTGTTCCTCCCCTGGGCTCAGTGAAATGGTTATTCATAAGCCCAATGAGCGGTCTCGAAGGCGAGAGGAACAGAACCAAAATAAGACGAACATGAAATTCCTTATTTTAAAACTTAAAAGTTGTGTCCATCGTCCATGCACACGGATGCTCTACTGTGAACATCCGCGTGCAGGACGTATGGACATCACGCGCCAGAGGCACGGATTTGTGAATGAGCTACTATACTGCATTATTCACAAAAATTATACAGAAAAATTTTTTTTTTCGTATAAAAACATTTTTCTATAAAAGAATTTTTACATAAAATTTCACTGTCAGCTTGAGATGTTGGTCACTACCCCAATCAGTAATTGTGGTAATTAATCTACAAATAGTGTCAAGTTGTTCCTCCCTAAGTTCAGTGAAATGATTATTCATGAGCCCAATGAGCGGCAACGGAAGCGGGAGGAACAGATTCAAAACAAGGCAAACATGAAATTCCTTATTTAAAAGTTTAAAAGTTATGTCCATCGTCCATGCATACAGATGCTCTGCTGTGAACATCTGCGTGCAGGACGCATGGACCCTCAACTATATCACATATTTCTTTTTTAGAAATAGAACCCCTACAACCACCCCCTCCATTAATAAAAACATTTCTATCCCCGATAACAATTTCAGCAATAACGGCACCAACTCTAGTGCCGTCATCACAGCAACAGATAACACAGTTTTTTCCTCTAAAAACATCTATAAAAAGAAAGGGCGGCCCAGAGGTGTTCGGGGGGGACGGAAACATAATAACAAAAAAAACCTTGATAAATTTTGTAAAAGTGTAACAACTACCAAAAGTAATCAAAAAGCAAACAAAACTTCTAAAAAGAACAAAAAGAATAAAACTAAAAACACAAAATCCCTTGATGGAGAAAAAATTAGAATTTTTAATCTCTCCAGCTACATATTAAAAGAAGTAAAAAAAAAGGTCCTGGAAAAAGGACTGAATTTTTGTCCTTCTCAATCCGCAAATGATTTTGAACTTTTCTTGGATCTTAATCATTTTGTTAGACGTCTCACTCTAACAAGACATTTTGCAATAAAAGACAGAAATAAGGAAAAAGAAGGAACACCATTAATAGAAGTAAAAGAAAAAAATCATACAGAAAATCTAATAACTGTATCTACAAATGACAGTAATAAGAAAAATGGGTATATGCACCCCCCTCTTAAAAATAAAAGTAATATTAACCCACCGCGGGAGTTATGTCAAGACTTTCCTCTCCCTGGTAGGAGAAGAATTTCGAAAAATCGGGGAAAGAAAAATACATAGGCCTAATAAATAAAACAAGAGAAAATCTACGAAAAATGTACGATCTAATATGTCAAAGGAGGAATTCCAGGCTCTGAAAACATTGAGAAATAACACAGAAATTGTTATTAGGGAGGCAGACAAAGGGGGAGGGATAGTCATACAAAATAGAGACGATTATTTATTAGAAGCTAATCGCGTTCTTTCAGATACGAAATATTATGGAAAACTAAAATCTGACCCCTCCCCCTCTGTTTGCAAGGAGTACCATCAACTGATAAATGATGCCTACGATAGAGGCATCATTGATAAAAAAGAAAAACAATTCCTTATGAACAAAGAATATTCACAGGCCTTTTATTACTATCTGCCTAAAGTCCATAAGGATGAAAAAATACCCCCCGGTCGCCCGATTATATCAGGGATAAATTCCCTGACAAGCTTTCTCTCGCACTTTATTGATCTTCATTTACAAAATCTGGTTAAAGAGTTACCATCATATTTACGAGACTCCACTCAATTAATCAACGAATTACAAAATATAACTTGGGATGAAAACTGCTGGTTTATAACATTAGATGTCACATCCCTTTATTCAAACATTAATCACCATCTTGGAATTGAAGCAGTGCACTTCTATTTGAAAAATTATACTAAGATGTCACCCAATCTAATACAATTTCTTCTCACTGGCCTGGAGTTCATATTAAAAAGAAATGTGTTTGAATTCCAAGGCCAGGTGTATATGCAGCGATGGGGACTCGAGTCGCCCCAAGTTTCGCTAATTTATTCATGGGGCGATTCGAGTCCCTATCTGCAATGAAAGATCCCCGGTATACTGACAAGATCGCTATGTACCATAGATACATAGACGATCTGATACTTATTTGGAGAGGGAGTAAAATGGAAGCTGAAGAATTGGTTCTTGCACTAAATCAAAATAATTGGGGAATAAAATTTACATCCAATATACCGTATATACTCGTGTATAAGCCGACCCGTGTATAAGCCGACCCCCCTACTTTTGCCCCCAAAACCTGGGAAAACCTATTGACTCGTGTATAAGCCGAGGGTGGACCCCAGCACAGGTATACAGCCCCCAGCAGTGTGGTATACAGGCCCCCTCAGTGGTATACAGCAGCCTCCCCAGTGGTAGTATACAGCAGTCTCCCCAGTGGTAGTATACAGCAGCCTCCCCAGTGGTATATACAGCAGCCCCAGAGTGGTATACAGCAGCCCCAGAGCTGTATACAGCAGCCCCAGAGCTGTATACAGCAGCCCCAGAGCGGTATACAGCAGCCCCAAAGGGGTATACAGCAGCCCCAGAGGGGTATACAGCAGCCCCAGAGGTATACAGCAGCCACAGAGGTATACAGCAGCCCCAGAGGTATACAGCAGCCCCATAGGTATACAGCAGCCCCAGAGAGGTATACAGCAGCCCCAGAGGGGTATACAGCAGCCCCAGAGGGGTATACAGCAGCCCCAGAGGTATACAGCAGCCCCATAGGTATACAGCAGCCCCAGAGAGGTATACAGCAGCCCCAGAGGTATACAGCAGCCCCAGAGGGGTATACAGCAGCCCCAGAGGTATACAGCAGCCCCAGAGGTATACAGCAGCCCCATAGGTATACAGCAGCCCCAGAGAGGTATACAGCAGCCCCAGAGGGGTATACAGCAGCCCCAGAGGGGTATACAGCAGCCCCAGAGGTATACAGCAGCCCCAGAGGTATACAGCAGCCCCATAGGTATACAGCAGCCCCAGAGAGGTATACAGCAGCCCCAGAGGGGTATACAGCAGCCCCAGAGGGGTATACAGCAGCCCCAGAGGGGTATACAGCAGCCCCAGAGGGGTATACACAGCAGCCCCAGAGGGGTATACACAGCAGCCCCAGAGGGGTATACACAGCAGCCCCAGAGGGGTATACAGCAGCCCCAGAAGGGTATACACAGCAGCCCCAGAGGGGTATACACAGCAGCCCCAGAGGGATATATAGCAGCCCCAGAGGTATATAGCAGCCTCAGAGGGGTATACAGCAGCCCCAGAGCTGTATACATCAGTCCCAGAGGTATACAGGGGTACCCAGTGGTATACCGGGCCCCCCCCTTGCTGGTGGCAACCTGTAAAAGAAGATATCATTATACTTATCGTATCGCCGCTGCCGCCGCCGCTCTGTCACCGTCACCGCGCTATTCCGGGTCTTCAAGCTTCCTTCACCGTCGCACAGGAAATGATGTTCCATGCACCTGTATTGCACACGAATCGACTGAAATCATTTCACACAGCACAGGGGAAAAGTTCCCCATACAGCAAAACCTCACTTGTCAGATTGAGTTTGTAATTTACGTGATAAATTGCAACTGCGGAATGCAATATGTCGGACGTACGACACAAAGACTACACCAGAGATTGAGTGGGCACCGACATAACGCCAAAATCAAATTACAAACACACAGTCTGTCACGGCACCTTTCTATACACCACGGAGGGAAATTTGAGATCAATATTACCCCTGTGGAATGTATATCTGATTGTAATACAAACAGAATACAAACGCTAAATAGAAAGGAATCCTTCTGGATGTATCGCCTTCGCAGCCTACATCCAGATGGACTCAATGATAAGATTGAGTATATATGATCCTTAGAATAGAAAAATTAACCACACTGGAGCTTTCTGAGTTCGATCCCTCCCATATCGTATTATATTGTTTTTATGTAAACATTCTTTTATAATTTTCTGGAAGTTTTATAACCCTTCATGCTGATAGTGAAGTTTTATGTAAAAAAAAAATGTTTTTTAGAAAAACGATTTTATAGTTTTATATGAAAACTGTTTTTTATTTGTGAATAATGTAGTATAGTGGCTCATGCACATAACCATGCCTCCGGTCCATGAGTCCTGCACGCAGATGTTCACAGCAGAGCATCTGTATGCATGGATGAAGGACATAACTTTTAAACTTTTAAATAAGGAATTTCATGTTTGCCTTGTTTTGAATCTGTTCCTTCCGCTTCCGTTGCCGCTCATTGGGCTCATGAATAATCATTTCACTGAACTTAGGGAGGAACAACTTGACACTATTTGTAGATTAATTACCACAATTACTGATTGGGGTAGTGACCAACATCTCAAGCTGACAGTGAAATTTTATGTAAAAATTCTTTTATACAAAAATGTTTTTATATGAAAAATATTTTTTTTCTGTATAATTTTTGTGAATAATGCAGTATAGTAGCTCATTCATAAATCCGTGCCTCTGGCGCGTGATGTCCATACGTCCTGCACGTGGATATTCACAGTAGAGCATCTGTGTGCATGGACGATGGACACAACTTTTAAGTTTTAAAATAAGGAATTTCATGTTCGTCTTATTTTGGTTCTGTTCCTCTCGCCTTCGAGGCCGCTCATTGGGCTCATGAATAACCATTTCACTGAGCCCAGGGGAGGAACAACTTCACACTAATTGTGGACTAATTACCAGAATTACAGATTGGGGCGGTGACTAACCTCCCAACATCTCAAGCTCAGTTGTAATGAGAATTTCTTATGCCATTATCACATGTACCTGAAGAAGACTTGTATGTAAGTCGAAACGCGTTGTACTGTACTGCAATATATGGAACTATTGACATTTATATGAATTAAAGAACTCTTGGAAGAAATTATTGTGCCTCTTAAGGAAGCGCTATTCCTCAAAGTCCGGTGTTTTTTGAACCATATACTGACGAACCAGGCTCCCTTGAGAAGACCTGATACCTCCAGAGAGGAAGGCTGCAAGCCTAAGAGAAAACCTTATACCATATGAACAAAAGACACCAAAAAGGTGAGCATTTTTTGATCATTACCACCTAGACCAAGATCAAATAATCTCTACACTTAGATCTGCGCCGGCTCTTTTTCTCTTCCCCCCTTTTAGAGATTAACTGTACACAGGTGTTCTATGGGATTCAGCTCTGGACTCATTCCTGGCCACCTTAGAAAAGTCTCCAGTGCTTTCTCTCAAACCATTTTCTAGTGCTTTTTGACGTGTGTTTTGGGTCATTGTCCTGCTGGAAGACCCATGACCTCTGAGGGAGACCCAGCTTTCTCACACTGGGCCCTACATTATGCTGCAAAATTTATTGGTAGTCTTCAGACTTCATAATGCCATGCACACGGTCAAGCAGTCCAGTGCCAGAGGCAGCAAAGCAACCCCAAAACATCAGGGAACCTCCGCCATGTTTGACTGTAGGGACCGTGTTCTTGTCTTTGAATGCCTCTCTTTCTCCTGTAAACTCTATGTTGATGCCTTTGCCCAAAAAGCTCTTCTTTTGTCTCATCTGACCAGAGAACATTCCTCCAAAAGTTTTAGGCTTTCTCAGGTAAGTTTTGGCAAACTCCAGCCTAGCTTTTTTATGTCCCAGGGTAAGAAGTGGGGTCTTCCTGGGTATCCTATCATACAGTCCCTTTTCATTCAGACGCCGACGGATAGTACGGGCTGACAGTGTTGCACCCTCGGACTGCAGGGCAGCTTGAACTTGTTTGGATGTTAGTCAAGGTTCTTTATCCACCAGCCGCACAATCTTGCGTTGAAATCTCTTGTCAATTTTTCTTTTCTGTCCACATCTAGGGAGGTTAGCCACAGTGCCATGGGCTTTAAACTTCTTGATGACACTGTGCACGGTAGACACAGGAATATTCAGGTCTTTGGAGATGGACTTGTAGCCTTGAGATTGCTCATGCTTCCTCACAATTTGGTTTCTCAAGTCCTCAGACAGTTCTTTGGTCTTCTTTCTTTTCTCCATGCTCAATGTGGTACACAGAAGGACACAGGACAGAGGTTGAGTCAACTTTAATCCATGTCAACTGGCTGCAAGCGTGATTTAGTTATTGCCAACACCTGTTAGGTGCCACAGGTAAGTTACAGGTGCTGTTAATTACACAAATTAGAGAAGCATCACATGATTTGTCTAACAGTGCCAATTCTTTTGTCCACCCCCTTTTTTATGTTTGGTGTGGAATTATATCCAATTTGGCTTTAGGACAATTCTTTTTGTGTTTTTTTCATAGAAGACAAATTAAATGAAGATAATAATACCAAAGAATTTGTGATTGCAATCATATTCAGGAAGAAACTGAGTATTATCTGACAGAATTGCAGGGGTGTCAGTACTTTTGGCCACAACTGTATATGACAGTAGACTGGAACTCCTCAATTTCCGGAAAACAATTGCTCAAAATACGCCAATGCTTATTATAATAATTCTGCTGATGTCATTGGACTCCTCCCCATACGTTGTAATAAATGGTATCCTCTTGCTACGCTTATCCAGTGCATGTTTTACGGAGTTCTCATTACCTTCGAGAGCCTTTGCTTTTTGCTGCATCAGGACCTTTCTAGGGTACCCCTTCTGTTTAAACCTGTTCATCAGCTCATCAATTTTACTATCTACCTGAGTCTTGTCACTTATTATTGTTTACACTCTCTTTATCTGCCCATAAGGTATGGCTCATTTCATTCTTTCTGGATGGTGATTGTTAAAATATAGTACTTTGTTCCTATCAGTGTCTTTAATATATAGAGTTGTCTGCAATTCATTCTCTTTCAGACACACCAAGACATCTAAAAATTGTATGTCAGTTGTTGACACCACCTTGCTGAACTTTATCGTCTCATCCACAACATTCATAAACTCATAAAAATGATCCAACTTTGACACAGTGCCTGTCCACATCAAGAATAGGTCATCCACATACCTCCACCATCTTAAGACTTTGTCAAAGTGGTGGGATGTGTAGACATGTCTTTCTTCCAGGACTGCCATTACCACATTAGCATACGCACATGCCATTCTCTCCCCCATTGCGGTCCATCTGAGTTGCAAATAAAAGTTGTCCCCAAAGAAAATAATTACATCTCAATACCAAATTCAGACAGTCAATGATCAGCTGTTTTGCCTGTTAAGTGTAGGTATTATTTCTCAATCTACTGGCAATCGCCTCTATTCCTCTATTGTGGTCAATAGAGGTATAAAGCGATGTCACATCGAAGGAAACCAGGATTACACTATCTTTTATCTCTACTTCTTCCAACTTCTCTAAAAAATCTCCCGTGTCTCTAATATAGGACTGAGCTGATGTCGCAAAAGGTGACAACACTATCCAAAAATACTCCAATGTTACTGAAGACAGAGTTGACACTGGCCACTATCGGCCTACCAAACGGGTCTATCAGGGATTTGTGGATTTTTGGAAACAGGTATAACTCCGGGGTCACCGTTTTCTCTATATATAAGAATTTAGCTAGATCCTCATCGATAATGCCTCCTGTTTTTGCTTCTTGTAGTAATGTACGGATCTTCCCCATTATGTCCCACTTCGGGTCATTATCCAATTTCTTGTACACAGAATGGTCCTTAAGCCGTCTTGTGATTTCCTTCAAATATGTCAACTTATCCATGATGACAACCGCGCCACCCTTATCCGCAGGTTTTATCACTAAGCTGTCATCATGGATAAGTTGCTGTATTGCCTCATGTTCCACTCTGTTAGGCTGGGTTCACATTTGCGGACCCCTCCGCAGCGTTCTGCGGAGGGGTCCGCAATGTGACCGCAGCGGCCGCCAGCTCCTATCTTTATAATGGGAGCGCACGGTGCTGCGCTTGCCAGCGCACTCCCATATGTGATCTGTGCATAGGGGGATGCCTGCGCACAGATCACACACTCTCGCCCGCACCAGGGACGCAACATGTTGCGTCCCTGGTGCGGGTGGGAGTGTGTGATTTGTGCGCAGGCATCCGCCTGTGCACAGATCACATTTGGGAGTGAATGGGTGTGCACGGTCATGCGCTGGCAAGCGCAGCACCGTGCTCCCATTATAAAGATAGGAGCTGGCGGCCGCTGCGCACACATGGCGATTCCCCTCCGCAGAACGCTGCGGAGGGAACGCTAATGTGAAGGCAGCCTAAATGTTAGGGTTTCTAAATGTTTTTCTAGGCTCCACCCTAAATTTTTCTACATCCTTAGAAACCGCCTCAATGAAAGCTCCAATGGCTGATACTTCCTCTGCTGGTATGAAATTAGTGAGCTTAGTTTGAAGGAGTTGTTCATTCATAAGAAGTCTAACTTTGGTTGCTAACCCTGTTGCTTTCCGAAAAAAAACAATGTTTCAGTTTAATATTACGGAACAACCTCTGTAAGTCTACTTCTGGATCAAACCAATCCACATGCTTTGTAATACAATAGTTAATTCCCTTATTAAGCAGAGTAATCTGATCCACTGTCAGTTCCTCACTGGAACTTTATAGAAGAAAAGCACACAAAGAGGGATTTTAAATTTAGGTTAATAGATATGGTACCTCCCATGAGAAGGGGTGGGGACAGTGAGAGTGTTCTGAAGGCAAAGGAACTGAGATGGATCCATAAGTTAAACACTTTGAAACCAAATGGAATGAATGTTGATTTTAAATTATCTTCTCTTATATAGGTGTATAGTTCGTATGTGGTTGGGAACCTAATATTAAGAAAAGGGCAATGATAAAATTTGATAGGTATACAGATGGGAAACGTGATCTTCGGATGGCCCCCATTTGGGGCATCTTGTGCTCATTCTTTTTTGATGTAATGGTTTTAGCATATACATTGCAGTAACTTGTAATGAAGACAAGTTTGTATAATCACTTTGAATATGATGTTTATTTAATATACCCAATTCATTCTCATTTCTTTTTAACTTGCAGAACGCCAGGACCTCATTGTATTGGAGCCTTATGGATCGGCTGGAAATAACGGTCACGTGACGTGGCTTGCCACCATGCCCCTCTACTATTGATAGGAACACTTTCTTATTATTAATAAGTACACACTTAATTTTTATGTAAAACCTATATGAATAATACATTTGCACTTTAAAACATTTATCTGAGATATTTGGTTATGTTTTTTTGGGGGAAGTACCCAAAATACAAAGCTGGGGGGGAAGTGTTTGACCTAAGTAATGGGCCTGAAGTGACTGGTAGATCCCATGGACCCTTGGTCTGAGGCACTGAAGGGAAGAGCCGAGTGTTATCACAAGGGCTCAAACCCTGATGGAAGGGCACCTTGCACCTACTGTGTATAAGTGAATGCATGGGTTTTGAGGCGAGGGATCTCGATCACAGGGCTCTATGATCTTGAAATATCTATTATGATCTGCTCCTGTTAGATAGATCCAAAGGGTTAACAGAAAGTGCTGGGTTTCATAGATCCACCGCGCTGACCTCCAGTGAAGACAAACAGAGTGATGTATAAAACTCTGTTTAATGGGTAATTTGCCTACCAGTTTCGTGATTTCAGTTATCACTTCATCAGGCCCTGATGAAGTGATAACTGAAATCACTAAACCGGTAGGCAAATTACCCATTAAACAGAGTTTTATACATCACTCTGTTTGTCTTCACTGGAGGTCAGCGCGGTGGATCTATGAAACCCAGCACTTTCTGTTAACCCTTTGGATTCTTACTTTTGCTGGGCACCTGCTGCGACCATAACAGAGAGCGGAGTTAGTTGGTTGTGACTTGCACAACCAAATCAGGTGAGTCCTTCCACTAAAGGGGGGCACTGAGGATAATTGTACAAAAGGAAATTACTCTATGTGTGCTCCATTTCCCTTTTTCCTGTTAGATAGAGGAGTATAATCCCTATTCGGTGGTAGTTCCCCTGTAAACTAAAGGTGTATGGTTGCACTTTTCACTTTATAAATTCACACACCAGAATTATAGACAGTAAACTTTATTATACATACACCGTTAAAAAACTATTAAAACAATTAAAAAGGCTAAAAGCCTACAATCATAGAAGGGGGAACACCTGTTGTCTCCTTTTCAAAGTGTAACGCATATGGACTCCAGATATCACAATTATCCTGTCAAATTTGTCCAATCACAATTCTATAATACATACACCATAGAACTACCTCTGTGCTGTGTGGAAGCCCAAGTTATTTATAAATATCTTAGCTCTAATTAGGAATCATATGGTTGCTAATATAAGAGGAAAGCGATATCCTAACACATAAAACCGGTATGCAAACCTGCAACATTAAACAGACTGTCTTCACCTCAAATTCCACAACATACAATTCCCTTTAGGAAACTTATGAAACAGCCAGTAGTAGTTGGTGAGTGTTCCTAATAGACAGATATAATCACCATGGCAGGTATTAGTAGAAATCAGATATGCAATATCATGTATTCCCTGTTACCTGGTGGAGGAGTGGGTAACGGAGACACACAAGGGGGCCCCCGCAACATGTTGCGTCCTGGTGCGGGCGAGAGTGTGTGATCTGTACGCAGGCATTCGCCTGCGCACAGATCACATATGGCAGTGAATGGGTGCGCACGGTCATGCGCAGTCAAGCCCAGCACCGTGCGCTCCCATTCTAAACATAGGGGCTTGCGGTGCTGCGTTCACATTGCGGATCCCCTCTGCAGAACGCTGCGGAGGCGAACGCTAATGTGAAGCCAGCCTAAGATATTTATAAATAACTTGGGCTTCCACACAGCACAGAGGTAGTTCTATGGTGTTTGTATTATAGAATTGTGATTGGACAAATTTGACAAGATAATTGTGATATCTGCAGTCCATATGAGTCACACTTTGAAAAGGAGACAACAGGGGTTCCCCCTTCTATGATTGTGAGCTTTCAGCCTTTTTAATTGTTTTTATGGTTTTTGTACAGTGTATGCATAATAACGTTTACTGTCTATAATTCTGGTGATTGCTCCTTACTGACATGTTTCTTTCCCTATACTTTTTTCTAGTTCACTGACATGTTGGAGCTGAACCCAACCTAATAATTTGTGGTGCCCTCAGGTTTATCTCTTGTCCTAAGGTTATCACACACTTCATTGCACTAGCACTTTAATTTAAGGTTTTATGTACACCTTTGATAATTATTTAAGAAGCTTGAGCCATTGCCTTTAGAAGCACTGAACCCGAAATACCCTTGGATGCAGGGGACCGCATAATGAAGCGGGCAGGCGTCGGAGTAGTAAGATGGTGGCCGCGACACTTCCGGTGTCTCCCTGGCAACGAGTGAGAAAGCGTGACGACACTTCCAGGATGTCGAGGAGGCACATCGCACATGGGGCATGGAAGAGGCAATCACCATTACACATGGAGTAGTTATGAACGCAGCAGGTGACATTGGCAAACAATCAATGAGTGATCAAGGCTTGTATGCAGATATGATATGAGTGGTACAGTATATGTGGACGTTTATGACAAAACTGTAGTGAGTAATATCTATAAGAATGGGTAAAGGGTAGTGATGAGCGAGTACTAAAATGCTCGGGTGCTCGAAGCTTGGGCCGAGCATCCCGAGATACTCGTGTACTCAGCCCGAGTACCGAGCCCAATGTTATCCTATGGGAGACCCGAGTATTTTTATGAAATGACTGCCGGCAGCATGTAGAAACCCTAAAAATGTCACAAAAGTCTCAGAAGAGTGCTCAAATGACATGGCAACACCATGGGGAAGACCCCTGGAAGCATTTCTCACTCAAAAGTCACAGCTGTGAACAATCTTGTCCGAGTTTCATGCCAATTTTACGGAGTCACCAGAAAACCTTCCAAAATGACACCAAAATAAATATTTAGGGTGGAAATGTTAAGGGCACATACCCAATAGTGAGATACAGCTGGTGTATGTTACTTTTTGTGAATACATGAAAGATTTTACGTGAAAACATTGTGCGGCACTCCGATGTCCCTGAGAAGAGACGTACATGAAGGCCTCTTGACATAATGTGCCCATTTTGGGGAACTGGGTCTATTGTAGTATTTTCCTTTGCCAGGGCAGTCCAAAATTTGGAGGTTCACCAATGCCCCTGGATAGAGACGTGCATGAGGGCCTGTAAACCTGAAGTGGGTGTATAGTAGTATAGCCCTTTGGCCAGGGCAGCCAAAAATTGGGAGGTTCAACAATGACCCATGCATACAGACATGCAGGAGGGCCTGTAAGCCTCAAGTGGGTGTATTGTAGTATAGCCCTTTGGCCAGGGCAGTCAAAAATTGGGAGGCTCCACATTGTCCCAGGATAGAGACGTGCAGGAGGGCCTGTAAACCTCAAGTGGGTGTATTGTAGTACAGCCCTTTGGCCAGGGCAGCCAAAAATTGGGAGGCTCCACATTGTCCCAGGATAGAGACGTACAGGAGGGCCTGTAAACCTCAAGTGGGTGTATTGTAGTATAGCCCTTTGGACAGGGCAGCCAAAAATTGGGAGGCTCCACATTGTCCCAGGATAGAGACGTGCAGGAGGGCCTGTAAACCTCAAGTGGGTGTATTGTAGTATAGCCCTTTGGCCAGGGCAGACAAAAATTGGGAGGTTCAACAATGACCCATGCATACAGACATGCAGGAGGGCCTGTAAGCCTCAATTGGGGGTATTGTAGTATAGCCCTTTGGCCAGGGCAGCCAAAAATTGGGAGGCTCCACATTGTCCCAGGATAGAGACGTGCAGGAGGGCCTGTAAACCTCAAGTGGGTGTATTGTAGTATAGCCCTTTGGCCAGGGCAGCCAAAAATTGGGAGGCTCCACATTGTCCCAGGATAGAGACATGCAGGAGGGCCTGTAAACCTCAAGTGAGTGTATTGTAGTATAGCCCTTTGGCAGGGCAGCCAAAAATTGGGAGGTTCAACAATGACCCATGCATACAGACATGCAGTAGGGCCTGTAAACCTCAAGTGGGTGTATTGTAGTATAGCCCTTTGGCAGGGCAGCCAAAAATTGGGAGGCTCCACATTGTCCCTGGATAGAGACGTGCATGAGGGCCTCAAAACATTTATCCCAGTCAAAAGGAGCGGGTCTCCTGTCGTTGTAATGACCATTCTAAAAGAATGGGTGAAAAAATTTACCACTGCGGGTATACCTCAAACAACAGCCTAACTATTGTAACGGTCATCATGGTGGCTCATGAGGAGAAGGAGGAGCTGTCCAGCGATTAGCCAAAGTCCAGAAGTGTGTACCCATGGGTGAGTGGAGGTACATGGCAAATTCCCATAACAAAATTCGTTGGTGGTGTGGTGAAGTCTGGCCCAATCCAACCCTTGTTCATCTTGATCAGAGTCAGCCTGTCAGCATTTTCAGTTGACAGGCGGGTGCGTTTATCAGTAATGATTCCACCTGAGGCACTGAAAACACGCTCTGACAATACACTAGCGGCAGGGCAGGCCAGGACTTCCAAGGCGTAGAGAGCCAATTCATGCCACGTGTCCAGCTTGGAGACCCAATAATTGAAAGGCACAGAGGAATCTCGCAGTACAGTTGTTCGATCTGCAAGGTACTCCTTCAGCATCTGGCCAAACTTAGCATTTCTTGTGGCACTAACCCGCACCTCAGGGGCTGTGTACGTGAGGGGCTGAGAAAACTGTCCCACATCGTAAAGACTGTTCCCCTACCTCTGGCGGATTGGACTTGTGCCCCTCTCGGCCGTACGCCTTGGTTGTCCACCGATTCCTGACCTATGCCGCTAGCATTTTGTGAGGGGAATGATTTGCCTACTTCTGTGACTATGGCCTTCTGGAACTGCTGCATTTTGGCTGACCTCTCCGCCTTAGGAATGAGAGACATAAAGTTCTCCTTGTAGCGTGGGTCTAACAGTGTTGCCAACCAGTACTGATTGTCGGCCAAGATGTTCTGAACGCGAGGGTCACGAGCCAGGCAGCTTACCATAAAGTCAGCCATGTGCGCCAGACTCTTAACAGCCATCACTTCAGTATCCAGACCAACACGATGACTGAACATGCTGTCCTCCTCCTCCTCCTCATCTCCCCTGCCCTCTGGCCAGCCACGCTGAATCGAGGGTATGACTGGTGTGCATGTCATATCCTCAATTTGGCCAGAGAGTTGCTCCATGTCTTCATCCTCCTCCTCCTCCTCGTCATAGTCCTCCACTGCACGTTGTGATGAGATGAGGCTGGGCTGTGTGTTTTCACCCACACCCACTACTGTTTCTTGCTCCAAGTCATCGCGCTCGGCCTGCAATACATCCTCTTTGTTTTTCAGCAGAGACCGTATTAGAAGGCAGAGTAGTGGTATGGTGACGCTAATAATGGCGTCATCACCGCTCACCATCTTGGTGGAGTCCTCAAAGTTTTGGAGGACGGTACATAGGTCCGACATCCATCTCCACTCCTCAGGTGTTATGTGTGGAGTTTGACCCATTTCCCGACTGCCCTCTTCTGCTCACATATCCTGACCAACATGTGCAGAGTTGAATTCCAACGCGTGGGGACATCACACACCAGTCTGTGGGCCGGAAGACGCAAACGGCGCTGAAAGCCGGCAAGGCCGGCTGAAGCAGCAGGTGACTTGCGAAAATGTGCAGACAGACGGCGAACTTTTACCAGCAGTTCAGACAGCTCTGGGTATGACCTTACAAACCTCTGAACCACCAGGTTGAGCACATGGGCCACGCATGGAACATGCGTCAGCTGGCCTCGCCTCAAAGCTGCCACCAGGTTCCGGCCATTGTCACACACGACCTTTCCTGGCTTTAGGTTCAGAGGTGTCAGCCAGTGATCTGCCTGCTGTTTCAGAGCTGTCCACACCTCTTCTGCATTGTGGGGTTTGTCACCTATGCAGACTAGCTTCAGCACAGCCTGTTGCCGCTTTGCAGAGGCAGTGCCGAAGTGCTTCCAGCTTGGGACTGGTGTGGAGGGTACAGTTAATGAGGATGCGGAGGAGGAGGAGGCTGAGGAGCATGACATTCCGGAGCTGTAGAGTGTCGGTGAAACCCTGACAGAGGTAGGGCCTTCTATCCTTGGTGTGGGAAGGACGTGTTCCGTCCCTCGCTCAGACTGGGTCCCAGCCTCCACAATATTAATCCAGTGTGCCGTCAAGGAGATGTAGCGGCCTTGCCCACAAGCACTTGTCCACGTGTCTGTGGTTAGGTGGACTTTGGCTGAAACAGCGTTGTTCAGGGCACATGTGATGCTGTTGGACACGTGGTTATGCAATGCGGGGACGGCACATCTGGAGAAATAGTGGCGGCTGGGGACCGAGTAACGTGGAACAGCAGCCCCCATCAGGTCGCGGAATGCTTCTGTCTCCACCAGCCGGAAAGGCAACATTTCTAGCGCTGTGAGTCGCGAAATGTGATAATTCAGGACTGTGGCATGTGGGGCGTTGGCAGCGTATTTGCGCCTGCGTTCAAATGTTTGCTGAATGGATAATTGAACGCTGCGCTGGGACAAGGACGTGCTTGATGCTGGTGTTATTTGTGCGTGGGCAACTTCAGGTGCAGGGCCGGAGGCTTGTTCGCGGCCAGCATGGACAGGGGATTGGCTCGCACCCACAACACGTGAAGACGTAGCAGTGACATCAGCAAGCACCGCTCCTCGACTCTGTTGTACTTCCCACAAAGTCGGGTGCTTGGCTGACATGTGCCTGATCATGCTGGTGGTGGTCAGGCTGCTAGTTTTCGTACCCCTGCTGATACTGGCATGGCAGGTGTTGCAAATGGCCTTTTTAGAGTCTTCTGGAGCCAACTTAAAAAATCCCAGACTCTTGAAGACCGAACATTTGCACAGGCACCTTGAGTCGTGTTGGTGTTCCTGGGAACGGTTGGCTGCCTTCTGCCTGCGGACACGACCCTGCTTCGTACTGCCTGTTGGGATGCTTCGCCTCCCTCTCCCTGTGCACTGCTGGCCTCGCTCTGCATATCCTCCTGCCATGTTGGGTCAGCTACTGGATCATCCACCACGTCGTCTTCCTCTTCCGCACCCTGATCCTCCTCCTGACTTCCTGGCAATTGTGTCTCATCATCGTCTGCCCCTTGTTGAGACACGTTGCCAACGTTCCGTTCGTGAGAACGTGGCTGCTCAAATATTTGGGCATCTGTACATACCATCTCCTCATCACCCACTTCAAGAGGAGCTGGCGACAGGCCAGATTCTGCGAATGGATACGTGAACAGCTCTTCCGAGTGTCCTAGTGTGGGATCAGTAATGTCCGTGGACGTGTACTCGTCCGGGTGGTAGGAAGGAGGATCAGGTTGGGAAATGTGCGGTGCAGTATCACGGCTACTGACACTTGACCGTGTGGAAGACAGGGTGTTTGTGGAGGTGCCCATCTGACTTGAAGCATTATCCGCTATCCAAGTAACAACCTGTTGACACTGGTCTTGGTTCAAGAGCGGTGTACTGCTGCGGGCCCCAAGAATTTGGGACAGGACGTGCGAGCGAGGAGATGTGCCCCTTTGTTGTTGCGAAATTAGTGCTTGCACACGACCTCGGCCTCTGCCTGCACCACCATCACGTCCACTTCCTTGTTCCTTTCCAACGCCCTTGCCAACGCCCTTGCGCATTTTGCCTGTATACAGCGACAACTGTCTGGTGACTGTTGAGGTCACAGGAGATTAGGATTTTAGTCCCTAACCTGTATTAAGGTAGTAAGTACACCAGTCTGGTGACTGTAATGGTCACAGAAGAGTAGGATTTTAGTCCCTAACCTGTATCAAGGTAGTAAGTACACCAGTCTGGTGACTGTAATAGTCACAGGAGAGTAGGATTTTAGTCCCTAACCTGTATCAAGGTAGTAAGTACACCAGTCTGGTGAATGTAATGGTCACAGGAGAGTAGGATTTTAGTCCCTAACCTGTATCAATGTAGTAAGTACACCAGTCTGGTGACAGTTCAGATCACAGGAGATTAGGATTTTAGTCCCTAACCTGTATTAAGGTAGTAAGTACACCAGTCTGGTGACTGTAATGGCCACAGGAGAGTAGGATTTTTGTCCCTAACCTGTATTAAGGTAGTAAGTACACCAGTCGGTGACAGTTCAGATCACAGGAGATTATGATTTTAGTCCCTAACCTGTATTAAGGCAGTAAGTACACCAGTCTGGTGACTGTAATGGCCACAGGAGAGTAGGATTTTTGTCCCTAACCTGTATTAAGGTAGTAAGTACACCAGTCTGGTGACAGTTCAGATCACAGGAGATTAGGATTTTAGTCCCTAACCTGTATTAAGGTAGTAAGTACACCAGTCTGGTGACAGTTCAGATTACAGGAGATTAGGATTTTAGTCCCTAACCTGTATTAAGGTAGTAAGTACACCAGTCTGGTGACTGTAATGGTCACAGGAGATTAGGATTTTAGTCCCTAACCTGTATCAATGTAGTAAGTACACCAGTCTGGTGACTGTAATGGTCACAGAAGAGTAGGATTTTAGTCCCTAACCTGTATTAAGGTAGTAAGTACACCAGTCTGGTGACTGTAATGGTCACAGGAGAGTAGGATTTTTGTCCCTAACCTGTATTAAGGTAGTAAGTACACCAGTCTGGTGACTGTAATGGTCACAGGAGAGTAGGATTTTAGTCCCTAACCTGTATTAAGGTAGTAAGTACAACAGTCTGGTGACTGTTATGGTCACAGAAAAGCTTGGATTCCGATCTGGATCACCCTGCCTATATCCTCCTAGATTAGTCCTGAGAAGGACTGTTGTGGTCAGCAGCAGCAGTTTGCAGACCTGCTCCGGATCTACCTATGAGGGCCGCAAATCTGTCCCTAAGCAGCAGCAGACACTCTCCCTACACTCACTGTCTGGATGCCTGTGTGTAGAGCACAGCGCGGCCGGGTCTTATAAAGGCTCGGTCACGCTGTGCAGGCCGGCCAATCGCTGCAATGCCACAAGGCTGTGGCATTGCAGTGGTCTGCCAGCCAATCTCTGCATGTGGGCTGGCTCTCAAAAGAGCGCCAACATGCAGAGATGACGACCACGAGCACAGCACGAGTATCGCGAGCTTACTCGGTGCTCGCCGAGTAGCCCGAGTACAGTGATACTCGTGCGAGTACCGAGCAGCGCAGAGCATACTCGCTCATCACTAGTAAAGGGGTTGTATATAGTCACTCGATGCACTTTTTGTAAATATGAGAGAATAATAAATGATTAAGTAATTGATTTTAATTATGAGGTTGCATTTAAGGCTATAGAGTCCAGTGAGACATTGCTGGAAGAAGGTTCCTAGAACTGAAACGTTGCCATGATGTTCTGATGGCCTAATAAAGGCTTGCTAAACCTCTTTGGAGTGCTAGGGTTTTTCTTATATTCTAGAAAGTTAGATGGAATAGGTAGCACTACCAAATATTATATACGGGTGCACAACCTGAACAGTATCTATCCAAACTTTGATAATATCCAAAAGAAAAAAAACCAGGCAGCACTCCAGCACTTAAAGGAATAGCAATCTGCTGAAACGATGCATGGATCACTAATATTGGAGTACAGCCAGTTTTTTTCTTTTATGTAGATAGACATTGTCCACTATTGCAGAATTGCACCTTTTCACATATCATTTTTTGCAGGAGGTGCTGTCAGGTTTTTCTAATTTTTTTGTATTCATTGAATGTTACAGATTTGGCATAGGTGCGCGATCTACGCTGCTTCTGAAACTTGTGCATACAGAACTGTAAAAATAGGGATAGCTTGCGCTCCTACGGCAAATCTGACAGTTCATTGCCCAGAGAACTTTGATAATAGGCATAGCCCGCAATCCTACGCAAATTGCATAGAAGAGGCAGAGATGGGTTTAACTTTTTCTTACTCATCTCCTTCTCCACTTTGCTTTTTCCCCTGTCTCTGGTGTTGTTTGGTTTTGTTGTTGTGTTCCCAATCCTTACTGGGTTCTGTCCTACCCACCCTCCACCTGACTCCTCCCGCTATCCCGTTGCTAGACAGAGTAACATAGACTTAGGATCGGGGGATGTGTTGGGTGTATGTGTGGGGTGACCGGCTTACCAATCCCAGCTGCTGCTGCATCTAGTGGCGACCGGTCCGCAGGGGATATAGCGTCGGGATATGGTGCTTGTACTGAATGCGCGATATTCTGAAGTAACTGAGTTGCTATTCTTACCCTTCGGGGGATGGGGGGGGGGGGAAATGACTATGTGCATCCCCAAAGTAAGAATACCAGCCCTCAGCCATGTACTTTATGTAGGCTGGCATCAAAATTGTGGGGGACTGCACGCCACTTTTTTAAATTGCTTTTTTTATTTTTACAGTAATTTGATTTCAGTTTGGTTTCCACACTGGCAAAGAATCGTAGGCGTCGGCAGAACTAGGGCTAATTCTGGCTTCACATTAACCAATGGTTTGAGCTGTGTTTGGCACCTTTGAAGGTGTTTTCTGTGCCCTTGATTTTGCCTCTCATTGATTTGAATCTTTTAAGGCCACTTCACACACACAGATATCTGAGTCCAATATCTGAACAGATCTCTGGTTGCAGTGAAATCATGGATACATTGCTCCATTTTGTGGCTATGTAAATATCTGTGTGTGTGAAGTGGCCTTTACAACCAAGTGCACAAGGTGAGAAGGCAATCAATGTGGAAAGCAAGGACAAAATCAAATGTAAAGAGCTAACCCATAAGCAAGTTCAGCAACAGTAAACACCAGCATTTGTAGGCAGAAGTATTATATGGAGGCCAGAAATGGACATAAATAGTACATTGGCTAATGCACACATGGAATGCATATGATGAGAACAATAGATATAAGATCAAAGAAATTCATAAGAACCATATTTTGGTTCAGTCGACAGTTCTTCATGAACTTCCTCTTAAAATAGTATAAGATCAGCATGTGTCTTTCTAGGTGTAAACAATTCCATGAACCAAATATTGGAATCCGAGGAGGACAAGTATACGACCATAGAAGTGCTTTAACTGGTTATAGCTAATGATTTGCCAAAATATTCTGTAGGTTTTATGAAGTCACCAGCAGCCACAGTGTTAATTCAGCCAGCAACTAAGAGCTGTAGTTGTTAATGCGTCACAGTCCCAGACCTATTTCCTGCATTCCTAATACTAAACAGACTTCTCATTCTTTAGCCAAAAGAAAAAAGTGCACCCAGTGCTCTGGGCCTCAGATCAGCTTAGAAATAGTATATATACAGAGCATGTGCTGGGGGTGTTAGGAAAAGCACTAAATTATTCTGCAGAGCATATCCAGGATTCTTTCGTTCTTAAAATAAAAAAAAAGGAGGTATTTGTGCAAGAATCAGAAAATAGAAAATGAGAAAACTAGAAACAGTCATTTTGGCTCCTTCCAACATTCCCTCAACTTTGGTTTCCTAAATCAAGCTGTGAAAACAATGTGAGTAAAGGAGAGGAAATATAATAAATGGAAAGTAATAAACTAAGCAACAATTAATCAAATAAGTCAATTTACGCTTTTCTTAATGAGTGCTGACTAAAATAATACAAAATTCTGGATCAAGGAGCTTCTCACTGATGATGCTAAAGGTACCGTCACACGCGGCCATATCGCCGTCGATTTCCTTGGCAATTCCCAAATTGGGCGATGTGGAAACCACATCGCCTGTGTGCAGTGGCGTGTGACTGGGCGATTCTATGGCGAGAAATCGCTTGTGGACCGTCGCCTGATTGACCTGCACTGCAGTGAAATCAGGCGATAACCACAAAGCGATCTCAGCGCTTCGTGGCGTATGACAGAGCAATAGCGATGTAGAAAGCGAGCTCAGACAATCTTGAATCAATCCCGTAGGTGTGCCTGAGCGTGCTGTTAGGCGCACCCCATCTGCAGCGATTGGTGGCAGCTCCTCCCTCTCCCATTGGCTGGCCGTGGCAAAGGCGCCATGTTTGATGATCTGTGCGTTCTTCACCAGACTCATCTTCTTCAGAAGTGTCAGGAAAGGCAGTAAAAGTACGAGCGTCATAGACTAGCGCATAAGAGTGATACTGCGTGTATGATGTTGGGACGTCCTGACTAAATGAATAATCCTCTGATAATGACGATTGGTTTATGGAAATGAGGCGGTCAATAGGGTAGGGGGTACTTGGATACCGGGATAGGCGGTTGCTTCGATGGGGGAATCACAGCTGGTCGGTTCCTGATTCCGTGCCCTGGACCCTCAGTGGTAGGGGATGGGGGTGATGATGATGGGGAAATGGTATCGTGACGCCACCTGTGGTACCTGGTAATAAGGTTACCAGTGCTGCGGCCGGCCGCTTAGGTGATGGGAGGCAGCGTTGGGCAGTACAGCTCCCCACAGGTGGAGCTTTTCCTCAGGGCAGCGGGGATGGATGAGGGGAGTCGTAGTTCTTACTCCTCTGATGATGCTGAGGCCCTATGGGCGCCGGAGGAAAGGATCACAGTCAGACACCGATTCAACTCAAACGTCACTTTACTGGTACCGGGTAGATGATACAATACACAGTCACAGTCTGATTGAACGGGGACGTAGCCACAGATTGTAAGGTGATCATGTAGAGTCTGTTGATGGTCCCTTTTAATGGCTTTCGGGGTCTGTGTTCCTCCTTACTTTCTTTAACCACTCTGCAGAGCTCCTACACCGATCCACTGGTCTGTTACAATTAAGTATATTCGGTTCTTTACCGGTACAGACGGGAGTTCCCTACGTTAATCCTCCCACCACCGGAATTCGGTCTTTTTCCTTAAATGTCCTGGACCCAATATAGGACTGAGGTAAAGGTACAGTCTGTGGTGCTATGGCTCCCTTCTGTCGGTCCCACAGCTTGTCGGTTCGCAACCAGGGATAGACCACCGATTGCCTCGGCTTCGGTATGCCGGTGTCAACCCGGACTTCCCCAGCTGGCTCCAACCAGGCCTAGTTCATCCTGTCCGGTTCCCGGGTCACCTCTCTCTAAGAGACGCCCTCCTGTCAGGAACACTGTCAGGCACGTCCTCTCTGGCTGTCTTCCCAGCACTGTCTGACTAAAATTAACTCAACTGTCACTCAAGTCTCCAGCTCTACTCTAAGCTCCACCCCCTGGACCTACTGAATATATAGTCCCTATGCTAAGGGGGGGGCTAGTGTATGGGTGCTTAGGACAGACTCTGCATGAAACCCCGTATCCATGGCTATAGAGGAACTACATCTGCTGTTTGGGGTGCAGTACCTCTCTGTAGCACCTTCCCATGGGGGCGCCATAGAAACATACATGCAAATATCTGTGTAGTAACGCAACTGCTATTGCTGGTGGGTGATATGTGAGAAACTATATGCAGACCATACACAAATCACAAATTATATGTGGCCCCAAATGAAATAGTAACGCATGTCTGTCTTCCAGTTTCTATGCACGTCCATCACCCTGCGGTTCGTTCTTGATGTATTGAGGTGATGCCACGGTGTCCCTGAAAGGCTCACCACTCTGTTGCGCCTTACGTTGTCTGGGCCCTCAAGTCTCCTCGGCGTAACCAGCGTGCGCAATGATGTCATGTCCTTGATTGATGTTGGGCCCTGCCTTCCAGGTGCTTCCCCTTCCGCTGCAGAGGTAGCGATGGCGTCACGACAGAGAGCTGCAGCCTGGGGCGAGCCAGAGCTGCTGATTCTCATCAACATGTTGGACAGGTGGGATAATTGGTGCCAGCATCGCCACCAGCACCCACGTCTACACAAGCAGGCCATCCTGTGAAGAGGGCCCTGCTGAGGAGACTGGGTGTGGACCGCACCACACAACAGATCCAGAAGAAGGTGGCTGACCTTAAATAGACCAGGACGCATTGCCAACATAAGGGCCTGGATTAGGAGGCTGCATGGTTAGTATTTGTGCTACACACATAGGTCATCCCAACAACAATCAAGGCTGTGGCACCACATGGAAGTGTAGCCTGTCACATAGGTAGCCTGAGTACCTGATGTTGTGGCTCATCACTCTGCATTTGCAGGGTGTGCAAAATGCAACATGAAGGTGCAAACCACACTACTATGTGTTGCCATTGTTGATGTCCACATTGCCGTAATATCAGTATATCAACACACATAGCTGAATAATACAGCTGAAGTCAACATGTACGTCATGTAATGACCACTAGGGATGAGAGAGTATGCTTGTGACTACTCGGTACTCGCACGAATATCTCGGTACTCGGGGTACTTGCGAGTAGCGAGTAATGCCGCAATACTCTTGCTGTGCTCGAGGTCCACCTCCCTGCATGTTGCCGCTCTTTACAGAGCCAGCCCACATGCAGGGATTGACTGACAGACACTGTAATGCCACAGCCATGTTGGTTGTGGCATTACAGTGATTGGCTGGCTGCACAGCGTCATCAGGTCTTTATAAGACCTGACCGCACTGTGCTCGTCACTGTGCTCGTCACTGTGCTCCACAGACAGGCAGTGTAGGGAGAGGTGCTTCAGGGACAGATATATGGACTTTCAGCTAGTGTAGGTGCAAGGCTGCTAATCTAATACCACAACAGTCCTTCTGAGGACTAATACAGCTGTATACAGGCAGGTAGGGAGGCAGGGTATATAGCAAACTTCTTGTGCTAGTATACCAGCCTGCATCACATCTAGGGCTGGTGTACAGGCTGGAAATCTCCAACATAGTCTTTTTAAGGCTTAATTTAGCTCTCTATAGGCAGTAAGGGATTAGCTCCAATTAGTATACGCCAAAACATTGTATACTCATCAGCGTTTGTGTCTGACCGTTCCAGCTGCTGGGATTAAACGCTCTATCTGTAATCTCAGTGTGCCGCTAAGAACCAACTCTTGTCTGCATTAATTTACCATTTTAGTGTGGCAGGAGTGGCTTGTAGCTCCAAGAAGCATACGCCAAAACACTGCATACGCGTCAGCGTTTGTGTCTGACCGTTCCAGCTGCCGGGATTAAACCGCTCTAATCTGTAATCTCAGTGTGCAGCTAAAAACAATCTTTTGGACGCCTTCACTTAGCTGTATACAGGCAGCACAACATTGAAAATGTGCAAGGCCGGTGGCAAGGGACAAGGAAGTGTCTTCCACACGGTCAAGTGTCAGTAGCCGTGAGACTGGACCGCACATTCCACACCCTGATCCTCCTTCCTCCCACCATGCTGAGTGCCCGGCCCCGGACATAACTGATCCCACACTTGGACACTCTGAAGAGCTGTTCACTTATCCATTCATAGATTCTGACCTCTCGCCAGCTCCAGTTGAAGTGGGTCATGAGGAGATCGTATGTACCGATGCACAAATATTTGAGCAGCCACGGTCTCACGAAGGCAACGGTGAGAACGTGTCTGAAGAGGTGGACGATGATGAGACACAATTGCCAGAAAGTCAGGAGGAGGACCAAGGTGCGGAAGTGTTAGACAATGTGGTGGATGATCCAGTAACTGACCCAACCTGACAGGACGACATGCAGAGCGAGGACAGCAGTGCACAGGGGAGTTAGGCGTAGCATCACAACAGGCCGGAAGAAGCTGGGTGGTGGCCGTAGGCAGAAGGCAGGCAACCGTTCCCTGGAACAACAACATGACAGAAGCTGCCAGTACAACTGTTAGGTCTTCCGAGTATGGCAGTTTTTTTAAGGTGTCTGCAGATAATCCCAAAAAGGCCATTTGCAACACCTGCCATGCCAGCATCAGCAGGGGTAGCAAAACTAGCAGCCTGACCACCACCAGCATGATCAGGCACATGTCAGCAAAGCACCCTACTTTGTGGGATGTACACCAGAGTCCAGGAGCAGTGTCTGCGGGTGACATCGCTGCGTCAATCCCCTGTCCATACTGCATGCGAAGATGCCTCCTGTCCTACACCTGTAGTTGCACAAGCAGAAATAGCACCATCATCAACCACGTCCTTGTCCCAGTGCAGCGTTCAATTATCCATACACCAATCTTTGGAACGCAGGCCAAATACGCTGCCAACGCCCCACATGCTACAGTTCTAAATGCACACATTTTGTGACTGCTTGCGCTGGAAATGTTGCCTTTTAGGGTAGTGGAGACGGAAGCATTCCGCAACCTGATGGCGGCAGCTGTCCCACGTTACTTGGTCCCCAGCCGCCACTATTTTTCCCGGTGTGCCGTCCTCGCATTACATAAGCACGTGTCACAAAACATCAGACGTGCCCTTAACAACGTAGTTTCAGGCAAAGTCCACCTAACCACGGACACGTAGACAAGTGCTTGTGGGCAGGGCCGGTACATCTCCCTGACGACACACTGGGTTAATATTCTGGAAGCCGGGACCCAGTCTGAGCTTGGGATGGAACACGTCCTTCCGACACCAAGGATTGCAGGCCCTAACTCAGTCAGGGTTTCACCCACAGTGAACGTCATGCTCCTCAGCCTCCTCCTCCTCCACACCAGTCCCAAGCTGGAAGCACTGCAGCATTGCCTCGGCTAAGCGGTAACAGGCTGTGCTGAAGCTAATATGCGTAGGTGATAAACCCCACAATATTGAAGAGTTGTGGACAGCTCTGAAACAGCAGGCAGATCACTGGCTCACACCACTGAACCTACAGCCAGGCAGGGTCGTGTGTGATAATGGCCGGAACCTGGTGGCGGCTCTGAGGCGAGGCCAGCTGACACATGTTCCATGCGTGGCCCATGTGCTCAACCTTGCGGTTCAGCGGTTTATTAAATCCTACCCGGAGCTGTTGGATCTGCTATCAAAGTACGCCGCCTGTGTGCCCATTTTAGAAAGTCACCTACTGCTTCTGCCACCCTTGCCAGCTTTCAGCGGCGTTTTCAGCTTCCGGCTTACAGACTGGTGTTTGATGTCCCCACGCATTGGAATTCCACACTGCACGTTGGTCAGGATTTGTGAGCAGACGAGAGCAGTTGTTGAGTACCAGCATCAACTAGGCCATCGGTACATAGTTCAAACTCCACATATAAGACCTCAGGAGTGGACATGGATGTCCGACATATGTACTGTCCTCCAAAACTTTGAGGACTCCACCAAGATGGTGAGCGGCAATGACGCCATCGCTAGCGTCACCATCCCGCTTCTCTGTTTTCTAAAATGCACTCTGCTCAAAATCAAAGATGATGCATTGCAGGCGGAGCATGATGAGTTGGAGCAAAAAACCGTACTGGGTGATTACACACAGCCCAGCCTCATCTCATCCCAATGTGCATTGGAGGACTATGACGAGGAGGATGAAGAAATAGAGCTACTTTCATACGGAATTGACTGTAATACATGCACAACCGTCATACCGTTGGTTCAGCGTGGATGGCCAGAGGACAGGGGAGAGGAGGAGGAGGATGATGAGGTCAGCATGGGCAGTCACCCTGAGGTCTTGCCTGTTAACAGTCTGGCGCACATGGCTTACAGTAGGTTATCTGCCGCGACACTACTTTTTCATGATTAATGATAATGTGAATCAATGAGTGTCACTAGAAGCAAGAGGATCCATTGGATATAATGTAAGGTGAATTGCAGAAACTGCCTTATGCTAAATGTAATAAAACGGAGATCTTGGTTTTCAATAGTGATCACTAGAGAGTAAGCTTGGCATCCACTTACAAGGAGCCTCCACTGCCAAGTCCTAACACTAACCCTGATAAAATTGTGAATTGTGAACGGGTTTATATGCCCAAGGATAATTGGAAATAATGAATAGGTGTGTGTAGGGCCTTCACAATGGTGTCCAAGTGTGGATACCAAATTAAGGAATGTTGAAAGGGGAATAATTACAGTGGGAGCTCAGTCACAAATAAACATTATATATATCAGATTAAGACGGCATCACCACAAGCGTAGGTGCTGGCAGAAAATAATAATATACTTACAGTAGGTTATCTGCCGCGACACTACTTTTTCATGATTAATGATAATGTGAATCAATGAGTGTCACTAGAAGCAAGAGGATCCATTGGATATAATGTAAGGTGAATTGCAGAAACTGCCTTATGCTAAATGTAATAAAACGGAGATCTTGGTTTTCAATAGTGATCACTAGAGAGTAAGCTTGGCATCCACTTACAAGGAGCCTCCACTGCCAAGTCCTAACACTAACCCTGATAAAATTGTGAATTGTGAACGGGTTTATATGCCCAAGGATAATTGGAAATAATGAATAGGTGTGTGTAGGGCCTTCACAATGGTGTCCAAGTGTGGATACCAAATTAAGGAATGTTGAAAGGGGAATAATTACAGTGGGAGCTCAGTCACAAATAAACATTATATATATCAGATTAAGACGGCATCACCACAAGCGTAGGTGCTGGCAGAAAATAATAATATACTTACAGTAGGTTATCTGCCGCGACACTACTTTTTCATGATTAATGATAATGTGAATCAATGAGTGTCACTAGAAGCAAGAGGATCCATTGGATATAATGTAAGGTGAATTGCAGAAACTGCCTTATGCTAAATGTAATAAAACGGAGATCTTGGTTTTCAATAGTGATCACTAGAGAGTAAGCTTGGCATCCACTTACAAGGAGCCTCCACTGCCAAGTCCTAACACTAACCCTGATAAAATTGTGAATTGTGAACGGGTTTATATGCCCAAGGATAATTGGAAATAATGAATAGGTGTGTGTAGGGCCTTCACAATGGTGTCCAAGTGTCTTGGCGGACACTCATTACTGGTTGTTGACACTTTTAGACCCACGTTACAATGAGAACTTTATTTGTCTTATTCCAGTGGTGGAGAAGTCTACAAAAATGCTGCAGTACCAGAAGGCCATAGTCGCGGAATTAGTCCAAATATTCCCTTCTGAAAACGCTAGCGTCAGAGGTCACGATTCAGTGGACAACCAAGGAGTCCGGCCGAGAGAGGCACAAGTCCAATCCAGCAGAGGTAGGGGAACACTCTCAAAGATCTGGGACAGTTTTCTCAGCAGCTCCCGTAGCACAGGCCCTTAGGTGTGGGGTAGTGTCACAAGGACTGAAAAGTTTGCGAAGATGCTGAGGGAGTACCTTGCCGATCGTACAAAAGTGCTCCTAGATTCCTCTGTGCCTTATAATTATTGGGTATCCAAGCTGGACACGTGGCAGGAATTGGCTCTCTACGCCTTGGAAGTCCTGGCCTGCCCTGCCGCTAGCGTTTTGTTAGAGCGTGTTTTTAGTGCCGCAGGTGGAATCATTACTGATAAACGCACCCGCCTGTCAACTGAAAATGCTGACAGGCTGACTCTGATCAAGATGAACAAGGGTTGAATTGGGCCTGACTTCACCACACCACCAACAAGTGGAATTTAAATTTTGTGCCTGTAAATTGCCATGCACCTCCGCACACCCACACATGGGTACACACTTCATGACTTTGGCTACTTGCTGTACTGCTCCTCCTTCTCCTCATCCGCCACCATCATATGAACAGTGCGACCGTGGTTCATGATGCCACGAAAACAATTTATTTACATAATATATATGATGACCCTAACTGTTCAAAAGTTAGGCAGTAGTTTCATGTATACCCCCCAGGGGTAAATGTTTTAGTCCATGCTTACAGAATGGGCATTACAAGTACAGGAGACCCACTCCTCTGTAATGGGAACAATATTTAGAGGCTCTCCTCCATGTTTCTTTCCAGGGGCATTGGGGTGCCTCCCAATTTTTGGCTGCCCTGTCAAAGGGCAATACTACAAAAGACCCACTTCCTTAAAATGGGCACCAAAAAAAGAGGCCTTCATGTACATGTACATGTAAAAAGAGGCCTTCATGTATGTCTCCTCCTGGGGCATGGGAGTGCCACACAGTTTTTTGTATTACATAAAAGATTTTTTTTTTTTTAAATTAACATACACCAACTCTGTCTCACAAGTGGGTGTGAGCCCTTAATATTTTCTCCAAGAAAATTTATTTTGGTTTCATTTTGTAATGTTTTCTTGACAGTCCGTAAAAGTGGCGTAATACTCTGACAACATTGTTGACAGCAGTGATCTTGGAGTCTTAAGTGCTTACAGGGGTCTTCCCATTGCTGTTCCCATGTCATTTGAGCACTGTTCTGATACTTTTGTGACATTTTTAGGGTTTATCCATGCTGCCGGGGGTCATGCCAAAAAAATACTTGGGTCTCCCATAGGATAACATTGGGTTCAGTGCTCGGGCCGAGTACACAAGTATCTTGGGATGCTCGGCCCGAGCTTCGAGCACCCGAGCATTTTAGTACTTGCTCATCTCTAATGGCCACCATATTCTCTATTTGTAGTTAAATAGGGTGCAATTTGAATTTTTAATCCTATTCTCTTTTTCAAATGATGTGTTGCCCTGTGTCTCTGCTATGATCCCCCAGACTAGATTGGCAGCCACCATCGGGTTTTTTGATTTCCCCGTTCACCTCGCTCTCCTCACACCAGCGCGCGGGGTGACGCTTTCCAGGACGGCCGAGCCTGACGCGCATGCGTGGGTGCCATGGTGACGCGTCCCATGGTGCCACGTGCGCGACACGGCCGGCCGTCACGTTGACTGGAGCGTCGCTTCCGGCGCGCGGCGACTGAGGATGACGCGTATACACAGGTGATGTATGAGCCTCTCTCGTTACGACCATATATAGGGGGACGGGCTGACACAGGACACACAATACTCCCCCTTGAAGAAGCTGCAGCTACCAGGCACATGCAGCGAAACGCCGCGTCGGGGTTCTAGCCCAGCTGGTTTTTGTGGAGGGCGGCAGACTCTGATCCAACATGGGTATGCATGGGTTCTTAATTGTTGTGACCCCCTTTGGTACTCTGATCTAGAAAAAAGCGATTGAGCATGATCACTCTAAGGATTTATGTATAGCCTATATATGTTTTGCACATGCACTTTACATGGATGTAATCATGTTCACTGCAACTACGCTTTTTTTAATATGCATGATAATGAACTTCAGGGTTTTTTTACCCTTGTACCTGTGGGACTTTGTATTACTGTGAGAACATGTTTACCCTTTGATGTATCTCGACACACTCCCGCCCTTACTTCTACCTGGTGGGCTTGATGTATATGGTTTTCTTGCCACCTTATCAACTATTTTTATTGACGTTTTCCAATAAAATTTGACTTTCGCATTGTACTCTTTGTTCTCTTGTGTTGTAAATGCTGTGTCACATATAGCCTGTCACACCATGTAGTTGTGAATGTCAATATATCCATGACACAGAACATAAATGTATACTGCCACATGAACACTACAGCACCTGTTCCCTGTGTGGTCATGTGCATCTGTACATTAGCCTTGATGTATATGGATGTGTCAGTATAGTTGTCAACAAACGTAACACTGTGTTGTTATGGCCAATCTGCCATCATTTAGCCAATGGACCCACAGCATAGCTGTGCACACAGAACATCAATGCCCCAATTGTGTGTGCCAAAGTCTATGTCATAGCCACCACTATATGCATGTGTGAACTGCATGCCAAAAAACTGTGTGTTTACCCATGGCCCTGTACAGATGTGTTCAGTCAGCTCACATCACATCACAAACCTACAAACATATACATTGTAAGGTAGCGGTTAGGATCAGCATGACGGAAGGCAGTGACCCAGGCAACTGTTGACACAACACACAGTTTATTGGCACAGTTAAGGTATTTACAGACCTCCAACACACAGACCAATATGTTCTGTTCCTCTGGCTGTGGCCCCGATCAGGACAGAGCCCGGCAATCCTCTCAGCTAGGCTGTGTTGTCCACACAACCTTTCCCTTCTCACCGTCCGCTCATTAGTCCCATGAACATCCTCTCTGAGAGAACTCCCAGGCTGTGTTAGCTTCACACAGCAGCTCCTCCTGCTCTGACCCACTCCTCAGACCAGGGCAGCTCATATAATCTCCTATCCCATCACAGGTGGGTGTCAGTGCTTTCAATCAGCACTCAGCTCAGATCTCACTGCTGTTAACCCTGTGACTGCTGTCATAGAGCAAAAGATACAATCTCCCATGTGCTGTACACATCGGGGTCGCATCACCACAACATGTTGGCTGCAGTCATTTCTGACACCCACACAAATTTAATTTTTGAATTTATATGTGTTGTTGATGGTGTACATTTGTTCCTAAATGCAATCTTTAATCTAACAGAGCATGGTGAAAGCTCACAAGGCCAGCCATCACCAGCGGCAACCTCATCAGACCCTAGATGAAATTCTATGCCAGCACCACCATCTGCCAGCCCACCGCCACCTTCTCCTGGAAGGGCTGCGTCTTCATCTGCTGGGAGTCCTGTCTCTGGAGCAGCTCACAGCCCCCCCTATGCACCTGCTAGCCCAGCCTCTGGCCTGCACAGCCCACCCCCTGCCCACCTGGAAGGGCGTCAACATCCCCACCCACGGGCCCAGCACCCACACACAGCCGGCTGCACACACCCTCACCTCCTGACACCCCTCCACCCAACATTCCCAGCCCACTTGGCAGCCGTGTTGGGAAATGGTCCCCAATTGACCCCAAATGAGGCGCAGACCAATTTGGATAGAATATGGGCCATCATCCAGCGTCTCACTGGTGGGCAGGCTGCTGAAGTCCCTGCTGGTCAGAGACACCCCTTTTGATGTATTTTATTTTTTAACACCCTCGTGTGTTCATTGTGTGGCATGTTGCCCAGATTGTAACACTTGTTCTGCCTTTATGTTTGGCCTACCAAAAAAAAAAGGTGTAGTCAAAAACCCACCTACCCCAAAAAAAAAAAAAAGAAAAAAAAAGGGATTGAAACAATAAATTGTTTGCTAAAATCCCACACCAGTATTTGGCCACTTTGATATACACACAGAGTTGCAGGACTTTGTGGCTGACAGATGTTGTGTTGGCAAATCTGGTTGCACTACAATTAAATGTGTGATGGGTCACATTAACCTTAAATGTGCAAACATCACTATAAATATACACAAGGGATGCGGATAGCCACCCCATCAATGTATAGAGCACAATCCAACATTAATTACCCAATGTAACCTGGACAATATCACACATCTAATGGCCCAAACAATAATTACTATCATTGTATGGCAAACCACAGAAATGTGTTCCTGGCCCTTGGCACATACTTGTAGAGCCATGTAGGACAGATAAGTCTTGGAACAAGGCATTGTCAGACCTAGGGGCCAAAGGGATGTACCATATGTACCATGTGATAGTGGTTATGTGGGCTATACAAGTGACACACATCCTTGCCCAGTAATGCAACATAACAGTACATACAGACACATACATTACAGGTACACACCAATAATGACTTTGGATTTGTGTCAAACAAAAATTTTTATTACATCACGTAACCAAAAAATACAGCCCCTGTATAAGAAGGCAAAGCCACAAAAATGGTGTCCACATAGAAACATAACTTTCAGTTGCGTCTCTCCTCCTGTACATAGTCATGTACTGGCTTAGACGTGGGTTGTGGCCCCATAACCCCCAACAGTATGCCAAGTGGGGGCGGGGGGTTTTCTAGGGCCACTGGACACATCCTGAGTTTGTCTGGGCTCATACCTATGCGGCCTCAGACCCTGTGACACTGACGCCTGCCCACTGGAGATGGCAATGTAGGCAAGTGGCGTCTGTGCCTTGTCCTCGGCTGCCTCCAGGACCTGAATGATGAGCCTCTCTGCTGTTTTTCACTGATCTTGGTCCAGCCTGGGCACCCATTCATCAACAAGATGCCCAATCCCAGTGTTCTTCTGGTTTTCCGCATTGAGCAGCACCCTCTTTGCCCACGTGCCCAGCTCAGCTGTCGGAGGTGTTGGTGGGCGTCTACAACTAATGCCTGAGCTGGGTTCCGGGTGCTGCCCTGCCGCACTGGGACTAGGCACAACCACCCCGCAGATGTTGATGTGGGAGGATCATGCACGGGTGCTGTCTCTTAGCTGAACTGCAGCTCCGGAGGCTCCTGTAAACAAACAAAACAAAATGTCAATACACTTGTCATGTACCCAGAAATCTATGTATGTCATTACCAATAAACAGCTGCAGCATTACCAAGCCAGTGTACGAGGTCAACACAAACATTACCCATATGAAACCAAGACTATTGAAGAGTCAAAATTGTGCAGTCAACTCACCTGTGGATCCAAGATGGTAAGTGATGTGGCCCTACAACCAACTACAAGCCAAAATAGGAGGCTAGTGTGTGACCCATCACCACAAACAAATGATTTAGAAGAATATGTGGCACCCTGCAACGAATGCGTCACAGGAAGGTATCGCATCCCTGACTGAAGAGGTAATATCTTCTGTCTCAGTGATTAAATAGTTAAATCCAGAGCTCCATGTACCACATGCACCACTCAGAGGTAGAGGGCCAATCAGGTCCTGGTGGGAGGAGTGTAAGGTGTAGTGTAGGGGAAGAAAGTTAGGAGAAAGAGAGAAGAGTTAGAGTCGAGTTGAGGAGAAGGAGCAGGAGCCTGCACAGTTCCGTGCAGCCCTGAAAAACGGGCAACAAAGCAACTAAGCAACGGGTTAAAAGACACCCATGCCCAATCCCACCAGACACCAGTTCTGAGGCAAACAGACGTCCACCGCTGTTCTGCAAAACTGGAGTGACGGAGTAGCTTCTTAGGAGCGTCTCACTGCAGCCGCTAACCTAGCAGTCTTACCAGCAGAGTACCTACCTCTGGGACACAGGACCTTTACAGCCGGCTTCGCGTACTTCCAATAGAAGTTTCCCCAGTACCCTGAACTGGTGCTCTAAGGCAGCAACGGCAACAAGATAGGACAGTTAGTAAAGGAGGAACACCGTGGAGCTCTGGACTGAGGCTGTTCATCACTGGGACCACCCGTCCGTTACCCGACAAGCTGTATATCGTGTACCGCACCGAACCCACAATAAAGACCCGTTACAGAGGAGCAATGTGTCAGTGCATTTCTTCCAGAAATGTTATTAACCTTGCTCATCAAAGTACCCGAGCTGCCGTATTCCATCTAGTACAGCTCCTGGTCCCGGGGACTCCTGCTCATCCTGTGGGGAGCATCCCATCTAGCTGCCGCACATCCCCCGGAGGCCCAAGCAGCGCCGGTGCCATCACCGGACACCCACAGGTGGCGTCACGACAATGAAGACTTATCCCAATCTCTTAATCCCTTTTTATTTGACCACCGGGCCCCACAGCCTCAGGCGCGGAACCGTGACAAGTGAAGCATCGCCTGAGACCTGAGAATCCGACAACGGTGAGTCAAATACACCAACAGGATTGTAGTTGCTGCTGATTCTCAAAAGAACAAGTGAATACAAGCACCAACGGCTAAGCAGACACAACAATATTCAGCACACGTACCTCCTGTGACGGTGCTGTGGCTTCGGATGTGGCCTCCTCAAGCACCCTGTTGCCCCGCCACAGTTGTGGCACATAGACCTCCTCACTTTCCCATCCCAGAGCGCTGGGACCTCTAATCAGGTGACTGCAGGCGCCACAGGCATTCATGGTCCCGGTATATTGACAACAAGGCCCGGACAAACTCCTGATTGTCCCCCATCTGCAACATAAGCACAGGCCATGTCACCAAGAAACATACACATATATATGATGTCATGATGAAACAAGAATAATGGCCACATTACGACAACAGCTACACAGCATTGTTTAAATACGCCACATGAGTTCACAGAAGCTGAAAATTGTTTAATGTGGATAGATATGCTGACCCATGCACAGGGCCACTTCCACATTTGGCTATGGCAATGGCTGCTACATGGACCAATGTAGATAAGGTTCTGTAGATACACATCTATTACCATGCCCACTATGTAGGCACAGCAAAAGAGTGGTTAAGTACTAGTTATTGCAGTCTAATTGGATATGAGGTTGAGGAGGTGTTTTACACATAAAACATAACAGAAGGCATATCTACAACGCCCAGGTCTCGTATGTACGGCCACATGATGTGTCAGTGCTTACATTGTGGGGCATCCCTTGGGGACATACACCTCACAATAAACTTCCATACAACGCAACAAAGACCACAGCGTTGGTTAAGACATTACATATGAGCCAGTAGGTTGTGCTAACCTAAAAGATCAGTACTGTAGAGATGATCAAGGCATGCACATCACTATACCTACCGTCTGAGCAGCAGACTGTGCTTGGAGAGATGGAACCACAATGGTTCATATGCTTTGTGGACATACAGTGCTACAATGGCACCATCTTTATAATGGACAATAACCAATAATAACGCAACAGAGTCAGCAAATCACAGGAGTCGGGCTTGGCAACGCCGAGGCGGATGCGTGTATTGGATGACGCAGGTGCGTGGGGATTGGCTGCTTACATGATAAAAACCTGCAATGCCAGAGCAATGTGAAGCTAGCTGGCCAGAGTCATTGGATAAGTACTGCTGTTCACACGTTCCTTGTACGATGGCTGAGTGTGTTTGTTGTTTTTATTTGTAAAAACCTTGTCTCAGCACAAGTCTCTGTCAGCACAACACCACCTCCAGGTGTATGCAGTACATACTCCGAATGTATGACATTGTTGTGCTGTGTAGGACCAAGTGTATGTGTGGAAACCCTGCCAACACAGGTAACCACATATCTCTCTGCTGCACAGCTGGGTTTCCACAGTAGGTAGTACTACAAACAACACCTTCCACCCCAGCACAGTAAGGGGAGCTCAACCTGCTGCGCTTAGGCAGGATCCCCTATAAATACTGCTGCTGGGGGCGGAGTTAGTCAGAGTGTAGCAGACGCTAGAAGAGCTGCAGAGGAGTTCTGGTGCTGGTGCCACGAATAGGCACAGATCAGAGACGCAGACTAGCCGGTCTCACCAGTCTAAGTGGGACTGAAGGCAGGGAGCCTGGAGGAAGAAACAGAGAAACAGAGGAAAGGGAGCAGGCAGCTCAGACAATGAGTTCACCCTAAAAGAGGAGCCGGATATTGGGGATCCGTAACAGTGGAGAACTCCAAGTCCCACTGGAAACTCCTTGGCACCCAGGAAGCTTCAGCTAACTGGTCTCCTGAGAGAGGCACAGAGAGGGAGCCAGGACTAGCAGGGCACTGCAGTTCCAGAGAAAGGGTCGTCCTGGAGACCACACAGGAGAGGGAGAGAGATACAGAAGAAGAGAATGAAGGCGAGTCAGCATTTAATGGACTGCGCTTCAATACACACACACAGAGGAGGCGGCCTTATACCCACTTGCTGTGGGAGCCCACTGTGCAGCCCAGCTACCCGTTTGTGCTCTGGACAATTTGCCTGCAAAACACCAGTAAAAGGTAAAGAGACTTTGGCTGCATTTGTGCTTTCTTCCGATCACCCACCGTCTATCACCCACCGTGTTTCCCTATAGACTTTCCCTATAACACTCCGGCTCTGCTGCATCCGGCCCATTCACACCACTCAGACCTGGAGGTCCCAGTCCTGCCTGCGGGGACTATCCCATCATAGCCGTCATCCAACCTACCTCCAGAGGACTGTAGAGGCGATGGTGATCTCTCACCAGACACAGCAGGTGGCGTCACAAAGACAACCTTGTAAATAAAGTCCCTGTAAATAATAAATAATCCCCTTTTCACTGACCCCCAGGGCTACAGCCTCGGGCAGCCACCCGGGACATCCCAGACTGTAATAGAGTTCGAGCCCTGAGTACCCTGCCCTGGGCGAGTCACTAGCAGGCGACTTAGAGGAAGTTACGGAGTTGACAGAAAGGCAGGATCCACCTACGGCATCTGGCTTTCCTCCACGGAATCGGGGAGTCCGCTCCTTCCACTTCACGCCATACAGGCCTGACGCTGCCATCTTCGATGACTCATTGTTTCTCAACCTCCTGCCACTTTCTTTGCTCCTCGTCTCTTACTTCTTCTCCCTCCCTTTGTGAGTGGCTCCGTTTGTCGGCGGCGGTGGCAGCCACACCCTGGGGCGGGATTATACAGTCTTTGGGTCTGCTCTCCACATTCTTGGAGGATGGAAGGGGTGTAGGCAAATTTTTGCGACTTGTGCTGGCCTGGCCCATGATGTGGGACTGTGGCATGCCCCTCTGCCAGCACATGGTTTCAGCCTCTTAGGGCCACCATTGCTGAGGCCCAAAAAATACAGTCTGTTAGGCGCAAAAGACCCAGTTTTATGGTTCGGTCGATCCTGTTCGTGATTTCAGAAAGCTGACTCGCCACTGGTAGGGGCCGTGGGGTACTCTGAACCGAGCCCTCTCATCTTTGTCTGGGGCTGCGGGATGTCACGGTGGCGTGACCCGGTCCGTGATCCCCTTTTCGGGTGGTCAGTTAAAAAGGGGTATTAAAAAAATGGATGAAAATAAAATAAAAACAAAAATAAGTTATGACATGACGCCACCCGTGAAATGCAGCCGGTTTAGCCGCTGCTGCAGTCGGGACCTCTGGGGTTGATGGGAGTGTGGCGCCCCGCAACGAGTGCGTCACAGGAAGGTATTGCATCCCTGACTGAAGATGCAATATCGTCCGTCTCAGGGGTGAACAAGATAAATCCAAAGCTCCATGTACCACATGCACCATCTAGAGGAAGAGGACCAATCAGGTCCTGGTGGGAGGAGTGTGAGGTGTAGTGTGGGGAAGGAGAGAAAAAGAATGAAAGTTAGAACGTGGGAGAGACAGGGTTAAAGACAGAGGTCCAGACAAGTCTAACTGGGAGGGCACCAACAAACGGTGACCCAGACAAGAGAGTGGGCAAGCAATCAAGCAACAGGTCCAAAGACACCCATGCCCGGTCCTACCAGACACCAGTTCCAAGGTAGGCAGTCGTTCACCGCTGTCCTGCAAAACTGGAGTGATGGAATAGCTTTATAGGAGCTCCTCACTAAAGCCACAACTTCTGCAGTCTTACCAGTGGGATACCCGCCACGGAGTTTAGGACCCTTTGTAGCCGGTTGAATAACATGGAAGAGGCAATCCAATAGAGAAACCCCAGTATCCCAACCTGGTGCAACAAGGCGAGCAACGGCAACAGCAATAGGACAGTTAGTAAGAAAGGAAAACCGTGGAGCTATGTACAGAGACTGTTCATCCCTGTGACCACCCGGTCCGTTATCTAAAGAACTGTATTACCGTGTACGAAATACAGTAAAGACCCGTTACAGAGGAGCATCGTGTCAGTGCCTTTTCTTCCAAACTGTTATTGACCCATGCATCTGTCAGACTACCCGAGCTGCCGTATTCCACTCAGTGCAGCTCCTGGCCCCGAGGACTACTGCTCATCCTGTGGGGAGCATCCCATCTAGCTGCCGCACATCCCCTGGAGGCCCAAGCAGCGCCAGTGCCATCACCGGACACCCACAGGTGGCGTCACGAGACAAATAAGACTTTATCCCAATTCCCCAGCCCGTCCATTTGACCACTGGGCCCCACAGCCTCCGGCACGGAACCGTGCCAAGTGAAGCAGCGCCTGAGACCTGCGAAACCGGCAACGGTGAGTCAGGAGTAGCAGTGGGGATGGTTCAGCTCTCCATGGGAAGAGCAGGCCCCCAGGGCAACCGTAGTCTGTGGAGATAATTGGGGAAATGGTAGGCCAGTGAGGCTGGGCAGCTGGCAGGGTTCACAGTCAGTCAGGCAGTCTCCTGTTGCCAGCTCGTGAAATCAGTCTACCTCTCTTCAGGGGCAGAAATGACAGTCCCACACAGTGCTGAGCTTCAACCTGGTTTACTTGCTTTCTCGGCAGATGGTTAATTTACAAACAGTACAGTGGCGGCTCTGGTAGTGCCATAGCAGCCGGGACGGCTCGTCCATATCACCCCCTTTCATGTTCCTTTCATGGGCCCTTCTATCTATTCCGCACACGAGCTACGATCCAGCTGTCATGGGCTTTTGACTGGCAACCTGACTGGTCCTTTAGCCCTAGTATGGTGGCCTTCTCTTCACTGCATCGGAGGTTGAGTAGCGGGACATAAAGATCCCGCTGGTTTTCGTGGTTGGAGCGTAGAACGTCCTGGCCATTTCAGTGGCGTCCCGCAAATGCAGGTGTCACAGAGGAGTATTACACCCGTAAAAGAGGTGTAAATGCTCCAGCTGCAGGTGGACCCTAGGATGGTGGGTGGGACCCATTCCCAGCACTGCCACATTAGTTTAGGGTGGGAGGTCTTTGCCTTTTAGTCTTTGACCGAGAGAGATGGAGGAGGAAGAAAGGTTCTAGGAAGAATAGCTAAGTGGAACAAGGCGGAAGGTCACACCGGGTCGGTTACAAGCCGCACCGGAGGAAAGAAGAAGGGACCTTGAGGAGGTCCTGAAAGGGGGCGCCTGACGGGGGAGTCTGAGCCCTAGCAAAAAAGGGAGATCCTCAGTGTGGAGCGCCCATTCTCCAGGGGATACTCCAGTCCACCAGGGGAACGCTCTGGGATCCGGCCAAAGTCCAGCTTTGCAGTCGGCAACCGGCTGCTGTGGCTTGTTCATCAGCCGCAGCACCCTGCCATCGGAGAGGTCTGCCTTCTTCCTCACCAACGAGGGAGGGGACTCCCGTTACTACCTACACGGAGCTACTGGGTATAGATCGATCCAAAGCGGGGAAGAACGGATACGGGTTAGTTAACGAAGGTACACCAAGGGTTCCACCATACCACCTGGGATCCACTTGAAGCCACCCGTTAAGCTACCTGTCTTTGTAACATCTAAAGTGCTGAACTGTGAACTGTAACTGATGCTGCTACAAGTTTCCAGTAAAGTACCCGGGAGAAAGTGACTTTGCCTCTGCCTGTGTTTCTTCTGCATCAAACTTGTTCCCTTTGCAGGAATGCTGCTTCGGAGGTCCAGCCCTACCTGTGGAGGACTTTACCAACTCAGCTGCAATACCATCTACCTCCGGCGGACTGTGGCGGCGCTGGTGACCCATCACCAGAAACTACAGGTGGCATCACGAGAACTGTACATAGTAAATCCCCTGTAAATATAACCCCTTTTTGAAGTGTCACCCAGGACACGGGATCAGGCGCGGTCACCACTCCCCGTGACACAGCAACACTACCCCTGAAGCCTGATACCCGAGTACCCCAAAGCCTGGGGCTCGACACTTCAGCAGAGCCAGCACTGTGGTTTCTGCCCCAGTCCTTCAGCTTTCCTGCCAATTTGGGTACACAGATGGATTGCTCACTATCCATGACCTGTTGACTCCTGTCTTTCTATGGTAGCAGCCTGGGACCCGGGTCTCATCGTGATGCAGGCAACTGAGTCCGTGTCCTTTGAGTCTCGTGTAATTGTGTTCTCGCCTGTCCTTCTGACTGAACTCAACTCCTGAACTGCTATTCCTTAACTGACTAAGGTGTTTTCAAATTTTGTTTCCTCCCCTAACCGTGTTCTGTCTAACTTTCCCACCCTCTACTTGTCTCCTCTCGCCATCCTGTTGCTGGGTATAGAGTCCCTAGTCTTGGGATCGAGAGTGTATTGAGTGTGTGTTTGGCGTGACTGGACTTACCGATCCCAGTTGCCTCGCCTTATAGTGGCCACCAGTCCGCAGGGGCTGGGACATAAACAATAGGCAATAAAGGGCTGCTGTGGCCAAAAATATTTAATCAAGTCACAAGTGTCGCTCCCCTGCGACCAGGGTGGCCACAGGTAAGAACTGCAGCCAGGGAGGTGGAGACAGTTTTGCACAAACACCTTCATAAACACCCCAGACACAAGACCCAACCCGGAGCCCGGGACTCTAGGTGGGCATGGGGTGGTAGGGCCAGTCACAAGTGGGTGGGATGTAGGCAAGGTGACGGACTGGGTACATAAGGGGAAAACCAGGACGTAGCAGGAGTATGCCAGAGGGTGTCGAGCAGAAAAAACTGAGGATAACTGACACTAGACCAGTGCATCTGGATCCGGAGGAAAACGGCAGCGGTGCCAGTGGACAAAGGAAGGAAGGGATCCCCTATGTACGCCGTACTCACACGGGTAGGAAGGAGCCTGGTGATCCCCTGAAATATAGGGACACTGGAAGGCTAGGCCGGGACCAGAGAGCCGACTCTGAGGTGACATTCCGGCGGGGAACTCTGATTCCATGTCAGAGATCCTACCACAAGTGCAGGAGGTAAAGTTGTACATAGGGCTCCAGAGCTTAGACATACCCGTACACAGGATTAAGCCGACAAGGACCCGAGCGACCAACCATACAGCACACAGGGAGAAGAGAAGTTTAGGAGGGCCTGAAAGGAATCAAGCAGGAGAAGGGTCTAAGGCAGAACCTGGCTGCAGTAGGGTTAATTGAAAGTGTGGAGATAACTTTGTGAAACCACTTTGTGAACTGTACTGAAGAAGTGTGAAGAACTTAAGTAAAACCCGGTGAACCCTGCCAGTGTCTCCAGTGTGTGATTCCCTGCATGTTAAACTGTTATTCACCCTGTCAGGAGCAACCCAACCCACGGTGGGCTCATCCATCCAGCTGCAGCACCATCCATCCTCCTGGCAGAAGCAAGCAGCAGCGGTGGTCCCTCATTGACCACAACCCGTGGGTGGCATCACAACTATCCCTGTAAATAACCCCCTTTTACTTGTGGGCTCAGGACACGGTCCAGACCAAGACCGCCGTGATAACCACCGTGATACCTTGGTCCGGTACCGAGTACGCGGTCCCAGTGGGCTCCACACAAGCAGTGTCTGTGTCGTTATTTAACTGAATAGGGTTTTTAGATGGTGGGTTGATTGATTAACAATTGGGAAATCCTCCCTTGTCTATCAAGAATATAGCAGTGAAGTTCATGTAGAATACATTTTTTTTCTGTTTTTGCATGAGGTTGGCACATGTAATTTAAACTATTTACTTTTGGTCTACTGTCAAAAATTCTTTAAAAGCAGTGTTTTCAACAAATGACTGTGGCGGAAGAGATAACTGGAAACTCTGCAGACCTGATGATGACATTTATCAATTATGTGCTAACAGCGCTTGTTTACCTAGGATTTAATCTGGGAAAATGGAAATTGGTTCATTAGTAGAGCTATTTACATGACCTGTTTTGAAGGGGGTGGGGGCAAAAACCAGCAAAAAAATTTGCCATAGCATCCTTTTCAATCAAGCTAGTTTGATTGGTGCGCTATCCTGAAGTCAAATAAGCATATCAAAAATCATCTGATTTTAATTCAGAAAGTGCCTTTATGTCCATATGACATCCATGATGGCATCCGTTTTTATACATCAACAGTTTAAAATGATTAATTCAGAAGTTACACTAATGAGCCATATGTGATCTGATTTTTTTTTTTTTTTGGTGTGTGTACCCATAGCCTAATATAGGCAATCATTATCCTATACTGGGCAAAATGCATGCTATGATTTTTTTTCACATCTACACTCTGTAAAAATACTGTCATCTGAGCAGCACAATTGAGTTAGAATTGTCAGTGTGTTGTCCGTTTTTTATTCAGACCACACAAGTAATAAAATAATATGCTCCTCTGAGTGAGCCCTTAAGGAGTTTGCTGGAACTGTAGACATTTCTGCCAAAAATCCATGTCAGATGCAACCTATTATATTGCATTCCAAGATTCTGCAATAGTGATTCTTATGGAGAGTTTTACTGCAGTGTATTGTACGCTCAATTCCTAGCTGTAAATTATTCACATTTTAATAGCTGGTACTGTAAGTTTTGTAGATCACATTTTAGCATTTTTTTTTGTTGTTGTTTGTGTATATAGCTTCTGATATTAGTTAGGGATGGGCGAGTCTACTCGCTAGGACTCGTTACTCGGCGAGTAGTAAGGGACTCGCAGGACTCGGTACTCTGCGAGTTTCCCAGCGATTACTCGCACAGTAACGAGTCCAATGCAAGTCAATGGCAATCCTAGATTTGTCAGAGTTTACTTTTTCTCACTCGCTAGACTCGCTATATCACATTGCTATGTAGCTTGAATCTCCCCAAATCGTTTAAAGAATCGCACCGCTTCACGGATACCCGCTGTCAGCAGCGAGTCTGAGCGAGTTTGAGTGAGTCTTAGCGATTCTGAGCGAGTCTACGAATCCGAGTCCTGTATTCTGTATTCGGGACTCGCGAATACAGAATCTGTTATCTTCCGACAAAGCTTCCGAGACAGCCCAGCGTGTTAGGTCAGAAAACTTGTGAAGATGGACAAGCATGTTAGCCAATCATATTCAGTAATGCCACAGCCATGTTGGTTGTGGCAGGACTATGATTGGCTTCTGTCCATCGTGATGCCTATGTCATGTATGAGAGGCGAGGCTGTATATAAGCCTTGCCACCGCCATTTTGGGCACATTTCTGTGAAGATCTGAGCTAGAGCAGGGTGAGGTAGATTCTGGAGCAGATCATAGGGATTGTCAGTCAGTGTAGGGAACCTTAAAAATTCCTTATATTTACCCCAAACAGCTCTTGTGAGAGCTAACAGGAGGACAGAGGAGTACTGTGTAGAGGACTGTAGGCAGGCAGGGAGGTGCAGCCTTACAGTGCTCACAGGACCAACCTCATAGCTTAGCTTACTCACTCAGCTGTCCTAATAGCTGAAGTCAGAGGCTTAGCTGAGGTACTATTTACAATTTTTTTGCACCTGATAGATTTTGGGTCCTAAAAACCCCTTCAGCTTTATTTTGTCTGTGGCAGATCAGTGCGTTGCTGCTCTACCTGCAAATAGCACGTACGCCACCTACTTGTGCGACTGCTTGTGCACACTTAATAATTTTTTCAGGGACTAATGTGCTGCTTCACTGACAAGTGGTAGCACACACTTAACCCGCTAGGAAGTGATGCCTACAGCAACACCTAATTCCATTTCGGTGGCTGTGCGCACTTAATAATTTTTTCAGTGACTAGTGTGCTGCTTCACTGACAAGTGGTAGCACACACTTAACCTGCCAGGAAGTGACGCCTAAAGCAACACCTAACTCCATCTCGGTGGCTGTTTGCACTTAATAATTTTTTCAGGAACTAGTGTGCTGCTTCACTGACAAGTGTTAGCACACACTTAAACCCGCCAGGAAGTGACGCCTACAGCAACACCTAACTCCATCTCGGTGGCTGTTTGCACTTAATAATTTTTTCAGGGACTAGTGTGCTGCTTCACTGACAAGTGTTAGCACGCACTTAACCCGCTAGCAGGTGACGCCTACAGCAACACCTAACTCCATCTTGTTGACTGTGCATTTCTCAACAATGTCCCGAAAACACCAAATACCCAAAAAAGAGTTTGCAAAGGGACAAGGACGAGGTCGTGGCCCTAGCAGTCGTGAACAACAAGGCACTGGTAGAAGTAGACAGACGAGGATTGATCGATCCACCTTTCTGCTGTCTAAATTTCCCAGTACTCAACCTAAACGTGTCTTGAGGCTGGAAGAGCAAGACCAAATAACATCTTGGATGGCTGACAAGACCTCAACCACTGGCTCATGCAGCACACAATCATCCTTGACACCATATTCAAGTGCCGCTACAGACAACGTGATGTCATCTAATCCGCAAAATCTTCTTATTTTCTCAAGCCATCGCCAGACAGAGGAAAATTTTGACCGCGAACTTGGACACTCGGATGATTTATTTGGTTCTTATCAGCCATTCATACAACCTGACCTTTCTTTGTCACTGCCCGACCAGACACTTGAACAAGATGTACGTTCTATTCATGGACAAAGTTTTGATTCACCTCATACTGAAGAACGTCCCTTTTAACAAAGGCATACACCGTCTCAGGAGGTGGAGGATGATGATGATGATGAGACACACATCTCATCTGGCCAGCCTGAACAGTCACGTTATCCAGAAGACTGAGGAGGAAGGAGGATCAAACCTGGACACTTCACATGCATAGCCAACAGAGCAGCCAGGAGGAGGAAAGTGGCTATGTACCACCGCCTAAAGCACCCAGGCTTACTCCTTTATCCAGAATCCAACCTGTCACAACAGTAGCCCAAATTGTGTCAACTGTTGCACAAACTGTACCAACTGTTGCCCAAACTTTAACAACAGTTGGCCAAACTGTGTCTACAGTTTGGGTTGGCCAGAGTTATCCTCCTGTTCCTCCAACAGAACATAAAGGACGAAAAGCCATTGTCTGGCAATTTTTTAAAGATAGCCCATCAGTAGCAAATGTCGTTATCTGTAACATCTGCTATGCCAGGCTAAGCAGAGGCCAGGGCAAAGGAAACTTGAGCACCAGCAGTATGCGTAAGCACATGTCTGTAAAGCACCCAAGTCAGTGGTTGGCCCATCAGGGTTCGACATCAGGGCCTTCTGATCCCAACACTTGCAGGCCACCTCCGATCCGTCCTTCACCATCTACTGTTCATGCAGCAGCTCCTACTCATACGTACTCGTCACAAGCTGCATTAGACGAGAGATATGACAGTAGTCAAGTGACTTGTGAGTCTGCCCCAAATGTCCAGTTGTCTGTTCCACAGCTGTATGAGATAAAAGAAGGAGGGGGAACAAGAGGCGCAATAGTGCCCTATCACTGTGGCACTAGATATAAAGTGGTGAAAAAAGGAATTCACTCACCTGAGACAGTTGTGTCACCCACAACTGGCTTGAAGGCGTACTTAATGCTTTATTTCTGGATGGCTGCTGCAGGACTTCCACCGTCCACTCAAGTGCGGAAATATATCGAATCGTGGGGAAAAAAATGGTGTATCATGGTCCGCGCTGCCAAAAACATCCACTCTGAAAGTAATGCACGTGAAGATGGAACTTCAAAATAACTTCTTTATTGCCTCCTACGCGTTTCGGTGCCCTCCTGGCACCTTCCTCAGGGATCCCTGAGGAAGGTGCCAGGAGGGCACCGAAACGCGTAGGAGGCAATAAAGAAGTTATTTTGAAGTTCCATCTTCACGTGCATTACTTTCAGAGTGGATGTTTTTGGCAGCGCGGACCATGATACACCATTTTTTTCCCCACGATTCGACAGCTGTATGAGAGGCAGCGGAAGTACCAATCAACACACCCTTTTTCTCAAAAAATGACAGCTCAAATTTCTAAGCTGTTAGCTGTGGAAATGCTGCCGTTTAGGCTTGTGGCTACTGAGGCTTTTCAGAAGTTGTTGGCTGTGGCAGCACCACGATACTCTGTCCCCAGTCGCTACTTTTTTTCACGTACTGCCGTACCCGCGTTACACCAGCACGTGGTTAACAACTTGAAGCGTGCACTAACAAATGCTGTAAGCGGAAAAGTTCACCTGACAACTGACACCTGGACAAGTAGTTGTGGACAGGGCAGATACATATCACTAACGGCTCACTGGATCAACCTGGTCGAGAGTGTCCCAAAGTCTAATAGTGGAATATCTGCGATCCTACCAACTCCACGAATAGCGGGTATAACATCATTCCGGGTGTCCGCGTCCTCATATACTTCAACAACACAATGTGCATCTTCTACTTCCTTGACCACTGCTGACTTGTCCGCAACATCACGTCAAAGTTGGGAGCTTTGCAGTACTGCATCAGCAAGGTGACAACAGGCTCTTCTTAAACTGATCTGTCTAGGTGACACACCTCACACTGCAACCGAGCTGTGGAAAGGTGTTAAGCAACAGACAGATGAGTGGCTGGCCCCACTGCAACTACAAACAGGTCTTGTTGTCAGCGATAACGGACGAAACCTTGTTGCAGCAATAAAGCTCGGTAACCTTCAACACGTGCCTTGCATGGCTCACGTGCTGAACCTTGTAGTTCAGAAATTCATGAAAAATTACCCTTAGTTATCTGATCTACTAGAGAAGGTGCGTAGAAATTGCGGACATTTCCGACATTCATCCACGGCACTTGGAAGTCTATCTGCCCTTCAACAGCAATTTAATTTGCCCAAACACAGGTTAATTTGCGACATGCCCACACGATGGAATTCTACATTCCATATGTTGGCAAGGGTCAATGAGCAGCAGAGAGCAATAGCGGAATATCAGCTGCAACATGCCCGTCACCACGGAAGTCATACCAGACACATTGGTACTATGGAGTGGGTCTGGATCGCTGACCTTTGCGAGGTTCTAGAGAACTTCGATTACTGCACAAAACTGGTCAGCGGTGATCAGTCCATTATTAGTCTCACCATCTCCATGCTCTGTTTGCTTAAAGAATCTCTCCTGAATCTTAAAACAGAATCATTGAGGGCACAGCGGAGGGCTATGGAGCCAGATTTTAACATCCACGATCAGAGCCAGCAAAGCCAATTTCAGCCGGCAACATTGGCTGCAGAACAAGACTGTGATGAGGAAGATGAAGAAGATTTATTTCTCCATGGTACTGATGTGAACCCTGATGGTACTCCCAACCCCCGGTTTATGTCGGTACAGCATGGGTGGGCTGAAGAGGAGGAGGCGGAGACCAATTTTGAGACCATGATGCCTATTGTTCATCAGTCAGGTGACACAGAAGAGATGAGTCTTTGCAACCTAGCACATATGTCTGACTTCATGTCTCAATGTCTGTCCCAAGATCCCCGTGTCATTAACATCTATGACAGCGACCTCTACTGGTTGTCAACATTCCTTGACCCACGCTACAAAGACAAGTTTCCATCGCTGCTGTTGTAGTCACCAAGGGGCTTAACGATGGATTATTTCAAGAATGTAGTTGTTGAGAATTTTATGTCAATTTCACCCTCTGACTCCGGTATACCCCGAACAAGCAGCTCTTTGCCACAGCAGCCTTTGGTTGGAACACAAACGGCCACAATGTCAAGAAGAGGTGGTGGTAAGATGTCCACCAACTGGGCGATGTTCAACAGACCTTCCAATCTGCAACGGATTGTGCCTACGGTCACCTTGAGTAGGAGACAAACATTGTCAAACATGTTGAACGAGTATGTCTGTGACACTACCAGCTTCTTAACCAACCAGTCTGTACCCTTTAATTACTGGGTTTCCAAGCTTCACACTTGTACTGAGCTGTCTTTGTATGCCTTGGAGTCGCTGGCCTGCCCAGCTGCTAGTGTGACATCAGAGCGTGTTTTCAGTGCCGCTGGGGGAATTGTCACTGATAGAAGGTCACGGCTTACTACAGAAAATGCCGACAGGCTGACTCTCATTAAGTTTAACAAGGACTGGATATCATCAAAGTTCTTAACCCCTCCAGACGACAGTACCCAAACCTAGAGGGACATAATCAAATTTGATATGTTTGGCTGACAGCGGTTTAAACATTATGTCCTTTTCTGACACGAAGGATAAACAATGTGCCTCTGCTAAGTAGCTTTGATAACTCATGTTCCTGCTACACTTGCTGCATGACAACAAAAATACACAATCAGTTTCAGTAATGTTACTTTACTACTGCATGCACTTGTGATGATTTTTGAACGTTGATTTTTGTTAGACAATACAATACAGTCTCTTGCAGAATTTTTTGAGGCAACAAGCCTATGCCTGCATCGTGGACGTTGCTTGTACTATGCTCTCAGGACAAGCAAGAATATAGTATGGGCCACGCGCCCTCCTCTATTTCTAAAAAGAGTTTATTAAGCCCTTTGAGCTAATTTTTTGAGGCAACAAGCCTATGCCTGCATCGAACACGTTGCTTGTACTATGATCCTGCTGGAGCCTGGCGAAGGGTCCCACTGTACGCTACGGAGATAACACGTAGACGCGCTGTGTTGCAAGTAGACGTCCCAGCATCTCGCATCTGTGTTCCTAGTGTTGTTGCCATACTGAGTCATTAAGTAACCCCCCCCAAACACAGGCACTATTTATTTGTCAGCAACATTTGTATGTGCAGTCATGATTTTACACATACTAACCAAGGTGCCTTCATGCGCCATGCGGGCCGTAAAGTACTTGCTAATGATGATGACTTTAAGCCCACCCACAAAACAACCTACACATCCATTCCCTGAAAAAAGACAGACACAAAGTAGTTTTTGAAAAATGTGTATTAGGGCCCTTTCACATCAGCGGTAATTTGAAATCGCAGCAGATGCAAAACCGCACTTGCCTCACCTGCCGCAAGTCCCCCTATACTTACTATGGCGATTACCGCAACCGCGCCGCAAGTGCAGCGGTTATGCGGCGGCTATGCGGCAATCGCGGCAGATGCGGTTTTTTCACCGCATCTGCCACGATTTCAAATTACCGCTGATGTGAAAGGGCCCTTATTACGCCTTAATGGCAAAGATGTTAGATTCTTTTTTTTTTTTTAACTTTCTAAAAGGTAACACATAAAAGAGAAAAAAAACAAAAATAAATTGTGCAATGCACTTTTTGGATACGAAAACAAACACAACACAAAAAAAAGTGGGCCCTACAGCTGGTGGTAGGTTGGCTCATTGTGTGGGGTAGCCTCTACCGGGACACCATCACCCTGGTCGTGAAGGAGGTCCAGGGCCCCATGTATAGCCTCCCCCAATGTTTGGAACCCTATAGGGTGTGTCATCTGGGCCGGTGTGTCGCAATGGCCTTGGTTTGGTAGGTCCATGTTTGGTGGACACCACCTCTGGGTCGCCACGTAGCTGTCTCGGGGTGTGGGCCTGTCCAGTCTGTTGGAGCTAGACTGCTGCCACCCCTCCAGATAAGAAAATACCTGGCCAGGGTGGTTTGGGGGCCGACAGGCATCAAGGACAATGTGGATTGCTGACCTTGCCCGCAGTCGTCTCTCCAATGGAATGAGAGCCAAGAAAGGTATGAGACTGCGGGCAAAGTCAGCATCACATTGTCCTAGGTGGTCATTTTGTGCCCCCGGGATCTGAGCAGGGCTGCTGGGGGTTCAGGTGACTCCCCACACTGCTGGCAGTCGGCAGTGGAGGAAGCTGGATGGCCAGAGGTTGGTTTTGGTGGGGAGACCGCTGGTGTGGCCCTTCATCCTCCTCTTCTTCCTGTGGCCGGCCATGCCCCAAAGGTGGTGGTGGTGGTGGTGGTACTCCCTCCTCCTCCTCCACTCCAAGTGGTGGTGGTTCAGGGGCCTCCCTCGCCTCCTCAGGCAGCTGTGCTGGCGGGTTACGACGCCGCCTCTGGTAGTGAGCAGCTCTGTGGGTAAATATAAAAAAAATTTGGTGAATGGGTTGCGTTTGGAAACAAAACCATAGGCCAAACATAAAATGTGCACGCTTTTTTGACTCAGTGTATCTGTGTATTCTGTGTCTTTTCATTGTTGGCCTTAAGATGGAATTGCAGCAAATAAATTAAGGACATTTTGGCTCATGCCTCAACCAATATTCTATGTGTGGGTAGTGTTGGTCCACGATTTTTTGCCATTACATTAGACATTTAAAAATTTGTCTGCACTATTACACTGTGCCCTGCCTTAGGCAGGACAGCTATTTAGGCACTTGAAGACATATTAGTGGCCATAACTATTGCTTTGACTTTTTGTGGAAACTTTATGTGGACAAAGCTATAGCCTGACACTGTGAGGCAAACATATTCTTCAGGGTTGTTTGCCATCAGATGGACACAAAAAGACGCAGTCTGGGCGGCCTTTGTCTCAATGCACATAACCCAGATCTATAGGGCAGATGAGTAAGACAGGAAATGGAGTCCTGCAGCATAGGTGACACATGAGCATTCGGCATTAGTGGCCTACACTCCTTTTTGCTGCCATGTATGCTAATCAGGAATGTCTTGGTAAATAAAACACACCAAACAGATGGCTTGGCTTTTGAAACGACTGTAATGGACATAGAGTATGGGGTTGTTTTTGAGCAGCAGGTCACACATCGTTGGTGCCAAACAAGGTGGTATGCACAGATGGACAGTTTTACAGTTATTCCAACGGGGCCGAACAAAAAACCGGGAGCAGCAAGGGCAAACCTCGGGTTTCCTAAAGGACCTTGGACATAAAAGCCTGTTGCACTTAAAATATGGCCCCCTTTAGTTTGATTTTATACAGCATTAATACACTATGTTTTCCGGTGGATTCGTAATGTGGCCATGAGTTAACGACAAAAAAATAAAATTCACATGTGGGCCCTAATATCTACATCATCACCTTGCAGCCCCAAATATACCCATGGGAAAACTGACCCACACGTATTTGTAGCGATAGAGGGTATGTCCTGAAATGTGTGTGACTGTGTCAACAATCTGGGATGGTGTACAAACAGTTTAGTGCAAAAGGGGTCTATCCTTGCAACGTTATTTAGCCGAAAAAAAACACCCACAACTAAACGTGTAGGGATGTAAGTGGCCCTTATGCAAGTCGGGGCCATTAGGAACTGATACAAATGAGGCTTATGACAGGCAAACCAGACAAGGCCACACACCTTAGAGGCCATTGCAGGGAAGAACATGGCTTTGTTCCACAAACATGCCAACAATAATAGCTAATTGTGAGGTCACGGAACATTGTGTCTGACCACCCTGCAGAACATTGCTTATTTGTCCCAACGTCACAATGTGACTATAAATGTGTATGTCCTGTATCATTGCCAAAGGTAATAGAATTCTGTTGCACCATGGCAGAAACAAACCCCAGTGTGGGTATGTAAACCACCACACTCATTATAGAGCTTCATACGTAGACTGTGTGCCCTCGTGGACAGGGTCCTCTCCTCTTGTACCTGTATGACCTGATTGTCTTCATGTACTGTTTTTTGTCGTTAACCCTTATCCTCATGTAAAGTGCCATGGAACCTAATGGCGCTATATAAATAAATAATAATAACAATAATAGTACACAACAGTGCAGCAGACACATACCTTGGCATACGGACCACCGGTTCAAGGAAGGACAACCGCTCGTAGTGGCGATATATCGGCCCTGGATCAGCTTCCGGTCCCCCTTCCATGATCTTGTGGTGTTGCCGCTTGTGTTGATCCCGGCAGCTCCTCCACCGTTTGATAATGAGGTCAACTGTGAAATGATTTCAAACCGGGTTTAGACCTCTGTAACATTTGAAACACTAAAAGTATGTGTACAAATCAATCAACAATAACATTTTATTCATGTTGTGTGTGTAATGTGTATACAAGGCACAGTGACACAACAGTGTGGAACATCATCAACAGCATTACGGACATTGAGCTCTCGTGGCCACAATCACAAATGGGGCAGGGCACATGTCAACGCATAGAGAATGTAATAGTGCGGGCACCAGACTCCGCTCATTAGTGGTATTTATATACACCCAACCCCCTGGCCTTCAGAGCCAGGAGGACCAGCCCTTAAACTAAGCGCACTATTGCGACCCCATCCAAATATAGGCAACCATGCGACGGCGCATGATAACACATTGAGGGCCCTGTATACCCTACTATGGGGGCCCTGTATACCCACTGGGGGCCCTGTATACCCACTGCTGGAGGGCTTGTATACCCACTGCTGGGGGCCCTGTATACCCACTGGGGGCCCTGTATACACACTGGGGGCCCTGTATACCCACTGCCGGGGGGCCTGTATACCCACAGGGGCCCTGTATACCCACTGCTGGGGGCCCTGTATACCCACTGAGGGCCCTGTATACCCACTGGGGGCCCTGTATACCCACTACTGGGGGCCTGTATACCCACGGGGGGCTGTATACCCTAATATTGGGGGCATGTATACCCACTGGGGGGCCTGTATACTCTGCAGGTGGAGCTGTATACTCTGCTGGGGGCTGTCTACCAGTGATAGCCGCTGTATACCAGGATGGCGGTCAATATGTTTTCCCAATTTTTTGGGGCAAAAGTAGGGGGGTCGGCTTATACACGGGTCGGCTTATACACGACTATATACGGTAAATGCAATATAACGTGTGAACACATTTAACTCACCCATATTGCTCTGTGCATCCAGGCCACTGCGATGGAATGCAGGGAACACGACTTGAGCGACCTCCCTCCAGGCTGTAGTCCGCTGGACGTTATCCCCATAGGCAGGGTCAGTGGGCAGCCAATGCAGGGGCCGAGCCTCCACCAGAGCAATCAACTGCAGGGTGTTGACAGGGGCCATGCTTGCTCTGTGTGTGTGCGCGTCTGGCAGCTCGAGTCGGCTTATTTCCTGTTTGCTAAAAGCATGGGGTTTGCTGGAGAAAATCGCTTGCCTCGCCTCATCGGCGCCAAATAAGTTAAACACATGCCAGTTTGGCCTCGGAGACAGCATCAAAATACAGTTGCGAGTGGGGTTTCCAACACGGCAATGCGAGCGCTTTCCGAGACACATCTGCGCTATTACTCGCTTCCCCATTCATTAACATTGGACTCGCTAGACTCGCAACGAGTAGCGAGTCCTGGGCTCGGACTCGCTAGAGTCAAGTGATTCCGAGTAATTTAGGACTTGCCCATCACTAATATTAGTCTGTACCATTGTAGCACCAACATGTTTCACAGCACAAAGATTGTCACCAGTCACATTAACATTAAGGTTGGTTTCACACTACAGTTTTTTCCCTGATCAGAAAGCCAGAAAGTCCCATAGGCGGACAGGCGGCATGACAGTACATAGGGGTGAGGAGTGTAAAGGGTTAATGAGGCTATTTAAAATGCTGGTGTGCAAGCAGGGCAGGAGAGGAGACCTGCAGATTCTTGGATTGGTGGGAGTAAAAGTGGGCAGTAGTATGGCGGGGATAAAGGAGATGGGTGAGGGAGAGTGCTCTCTCTTTCCAGATCAAGAAGTGACAGCCCACCCACCCATCCTCTTTTCTGAATAAGATATGTAGTGGTACATTGTTATATGGATGTAAATTTATAGAACGTGAGCCCTCAAGGGCAAGGCAACTATCATGGGAAGTTATTAATTGGCCTGTATGGGTCAGGATTATGGTTCATGTCTGTACGGTTTCCTCGAGTCACATGAAACATATGGGGGAGGCGATGATATTATGTTGATATTATGAACATGTGTTGATGAGATGGTGGTGGGATATGTAGTTGGAAGTATGGGATAGTGTTTATACAGTTAGGGCCAGAAATATTTGGACAGTGACACAAGTTTTGTTATTTTAGCTGTTTACAAAAACATGTTCAGAAATACAATTATATATATAATATGGGCTGAAAGTGCACACTCCCAGCTGCAATATGATAGTTTCCACATCCAAATTGGAGAAAGGGTTTAGGAATCATAGCTCTGTAATGCATAGCCTCCTCTTTTTCAAGGGACCAAAAGTAATTGGACAATGGACTCTAAGGGCTGCAATTAACTCTGAAGGCGTCTCCCTCGTTAACCTGTAATCAATGAAGTAGTTAAAAGGTCAGGGGTGGATTCCAGGTGTGTGGTTTTGCATTTGGAAGCTGTTACTGTGACCAGACAACATGCGGTCTCTCAATTAAGGAACTCTCAATTAAGGTGAAGCAGAACATCCTGAGGCTGAAAAAAAAGAAAAAATCCATCAGAGAGATAGCAGACATGCTTGGAATAGCAAAATCAACAGTTGGGTACATTCTGAGAAAAAAGGAATTGACTGGTGAGCTTGGGAACTGTAAAAGACCTGGGCGTCCACGAATGACAACAGTTGTGGATGATCGCCGCATACTTTATTTGGTGAAGAAGAACCCGTTCACAACATCAACTGAAGTCCAGAACACTCTCAGTGAAGTAGGTGTATCTGTCTCTAAGTCAACAGTAAAGAGAAGACTCCATGACAGTAAATACAAAGGTTCACATCTAGATGCAAACCATTCATCAATTCCAAAAATAGACAGGCCAGAGTTAAATTTGCTGAAAAACACCTCAAGAAGCCAGCTCAGTTCTGGAAAAGTATTCTATGGACAGATGAGACAAAGATCAACCTGTACCAGAATGATGGGAAGAAAAAAGTTTGGAGAAGAAAGGGAACAGCACATGAGCCAAGGCACACCACATCCTCTGTAAAACATGGTGGAGGCAACGTGATGGCATGGGCATGCATGGCTTTCAATGGCACTGGGTCACTTGTGTTTATTGATGACATAACAGCAGACAAGATTAGCCGGATGAATTCTGAAGTGTACCGGGATATACTTTCAGCCCAGATTCAGCCAAATGCTGCAAAGTTGATTGGACGGCGCTTCATAGTACAGATGGACAATGACCACAAGCATACAGCCAAAGCTACCCAGGAGTTCATGAGTGCAAAAAAGTGGAACATTCTGCAATGGCCAAGTCAATCACCAGATCTTAACCCAATTAAGCATGCATTTCACTTGCTCAAATCCAGACTTAAGACGGAAAGACCCACAAACAAGCAAGACCTGAAGGCTGTGGCTGTAAAGGCCTGGCAAAGCATTAAGAAGGAGGAAACCCAGCGTTTGGTGATGTCCATGGGTTCCAGACTTAAGGCAGTGATTGCCTCCAAAGCATTCACAACAAAATATTGAAAATAAAAATATTTTGTTTCGGTTATGTTTATTTGTCCAATTACTTTTGACCTCCTAAAATGTGGAGTGTTTGTAAAGAAATGTGTACAATTCCTACATTTTCTATCAGATATTTTTGTTCAACCCTTCAAATTAAACGTTACAATCTGCACTTGAATTCTGTTGTAGAGGTTTCATTTCAAATCCAATGTGGTGGCATGCAGAGCCCAACTCGCGAAAATTGTGTCACTGTCTAAATATTTCTGGCCCTAACTGTATATTTGTGCATATGTATGTTGTATATCAATGTACTTTGTATGTGTAACCTTTTGTTGCAGCAGCGGGGGACAGGTCTAGTTCAGAGGCTGGATAATTGATCATTTCCTTCGGGGAAGCCACTATGGGGGAATAGTAGCTCCGGTTACCAAAGGAAAAAGGAAGGGCGGCACTCACCGGGTAAACAAGAAAGTCTTATTTATTCCAGAGTTCCGGAAACAAACAGGGTGCCCCCTCCCTGCACCCTGTTTGTTTCCGGAACCCTGGAATAAATAAGACTTTCTCGTTTACCCGGTGAGTGCCGCCCTTCCTTTTTCCTTTGTTTGCTGTTGCTGGTGCTTTGGCTGTGCACCCCTGGTGGGAAATCGCCATTCCTGGATGGAAAACTAACCATAACTTTGGCCCTGCTAAGTGCCCTGACTGACCTGCTTACTGTAGCTCCGGTTACAGTGATGTAGTTATCGAACGAAGGTCCCGTTAAGGTTAGGGGTATTAACCGTGTGGTGTTAACCTCCCTGGCGGTATGATTATGTCAGGAATTTTGTACTAATTGCGGTACCATTTTTTTGGTAAAAAATTTCTTTTATGGGCAGAAATGTTATACTTTTTTATTTCCCACCCAGTTCCGCCTCCAATGAGCCGCTGCCTGACTCGGTAGGGGCCCCTCAAGCATCAGTAGGGGGCCCCCGTGACCCTGTGACAGAGGAGAGGAGGGTAACTGAGGGAAGCATCCTGCTTCCCTTGGGTGTTCTCGCCCCTCCTCTCGTCTGCTCTAAACCTAACCCTAGCCCTAGCCCTAACCCTAACCCTAGCCCTAACCTAACACTAATTCTAGCCCTAGCCCTAGCCCTAACCCTAGCCCTAACCCTAAGGGTACCTTTAAACGCCGCTACTGGATGGTGGCAATGAGAGAAATGTGTACATGAGAGAAATGTATCTTGCACCGCCAATTCAACCCGAGGTAGCGGCGTGTGAAGACGGCTGTAGCCACCCGCCAATGGCGGCACCTGTTTCAGAGCACTGCCCTAAAACAGGTGGTTACCCAGCCGATGGTAGCGACCTGTATCGGCGTGTAAAGAAGGAACAGAAGGGTTGTTTCTACACCATGGTATGTACCTGGTATGTACCTGGGGCGTGACACAACCTCCGGGAAACCACCCCCCTTCAGCGATCATTGGAGGAAGCTCCTGCGTTACGATTGGTTGTTGCGGCATAGGGCGGCATATTTAAGGAGCTGACCAGTCACACTACACAATTGCTCGAGCGTCATGTATTAATCAGCCTCCTGCGCTGCCTTGCCAATCATGATGTTATTGCTTTGTCCTATCAGCGTACGGACGTCTCGTAATCCACAATTGTGGCACGCCTATGTGTTGTCCCTGCTGCACCAGGTCCGCCCATATTAGCTTGTTGTAGCGGTGTGTAAATGAGGTAAGATGCTCTGCAGAAGGTAACTTGAGACACCCGGCGATGTATCCAGAGATAGATGTAACCTACCGTAGCGCACCTTGTTGCGGCGTGTAAAGGTGGTGCGATTACCGTTTGCAACCATTTGTGCGTGCTCGTGCACGTGAAGTGGCCGGTTGTTGCCACCATCCAGTAGCGGCGTGTAAAGGTACCATTACTCTAACCACGACCTAACTGCTGCTGGCATGAACAACACCACTGCCCCCGCCCCTCGGTCCGCGACTGCAATGGCCGCGACCGCACTGCCGATAGCACACCCCCTCGGGACCGTGACCGCACTGACGATAGCATCACCCGGGGCCACGACCGCACTGCCGACAGCAATGGGGGCTGCGACCGCACTGCCGATAGCACCCCCCTCATCCCGGGACTGCGACCGTGCTACCGATAGCACCCAACACCCCCTTCCTCCGGAGCCGCGACCGTACTATATCGATAGCACACACCCCCGGTCCTCATGGTGAGCGGCAGAACTGCCCGCGGGTAAACCCGAGTGTGACTCGGGATTACCGCTTCTGACAGTGAAAGTTAACCCTGAGTCACACTCGCGAATACCGCTAGGTAGGTTAATACCCCTTCTCCCCAGGGCTGGTGCGACCAGGGAGACTTGTACAGATTGTGATGTATGCCTCTGGTCCGGATCTATCAGCTGTTGCTTGTTGATATTAACACTGATTATGTGGTGGTGGCATTGCCATTGTGGTGGGCGCTCCCTAGGTTTGTGTGTAAATATTTACTAAAGGCTGCTGTGGCCATTTTTACCCAAGTCATGGCAGTCATGTGCTTATTTAGTTATAATGAAGGGATGTTTATGACTCACCGTAGCCGGGTTCTCGGGTCTCAGGCGCTGGCTGCGGTCACGGTTCGGTGCCTGAGGCTGCAGAGGCCCGGTGGTCAAATGCACGGTTTAAAGAAAGATAAAGTTTGTTTCGTGACGCCACCTGTAGGTATCTGGTGATGGCACCAGTGCCGCTCAGACCTCCGGGGTGATGTGCGGCAGCTTAGATGGAACCGCTCCCTACAGGGCGAGCGGGGAGTCCCCGGGGCAGATACTGCCGTTGACGGGAATAAGGTAGCACGGTCGGTATGGTGTAAGGGAAAAGAGGGACACGCACACATACAGTCCCTTGGTACCTTTTACTGTTGTTGACTGGTACACACGACCGGGGATGAGATGAAACGCTTCAGGGTTTTTCCACAGCAAGCAGGGAGGCAGGCTTCCCAATATCCGTTGTTCTGCTGGAGTCAGGCAGGCATAAAACCTGACCAAACCGTTACTGTATTTTTTGCTGCACTGAGGGCACTCAAAGGGGATTCCTGTATGGCCTAGACTCCGGGCTCTCATTTGGTGGTGCTTCGGGTGTCCGGGGAGCCAAACCGCCTATTTTAGTGCTGGTTTATTTACAGGAACGGTACTGTGTTCTTGTAAACTCAGACCCAGTGACCGGACCTCTGTTAGGGTGAGTCGGATGACTCCTCTGCCCCTTCTTCAACTGGTTACTCTCCTTGTTCCTGTGATCCCTATTCTAAGGGTCTACCACTTTCCAGGTGTCTCTGATATGGGCCTAGCGTGGCTCCAGTATCAGGTCAGCTCTCCTAGCTGTTTACAGTTCTCTAGTGACTGCACACTCTGGTGTTTCTCCCTCCAGGACCTGTATTTATAGGGGAAACTGGCTTAAGGCAACCAGTAAAGCTCCCCCTACAGGTCTGGGGTGAAAGGTGTTGCTTGTTAGTGGGGTCTGCTTGCTGTGTACTTTCCATCCATGTCCTAAGAGATCCTGTGGTGCCCTAACCAGGGTGCCACATTTATGATATAGAATACAAAACTGAGGAAGACCCAACAATCCCCTATGACTTGTCAAGATTCCATCAGGTTTGTGTGCCAAAACCAGGAGAGGAACTTGCAGAGAAAAATTATAATTGAAAGATTGACAACTGTTCTGAGTTTTGGAGACACTCCTGGTTTTGGCACCCAAAACCTGATCAAACCTGATCAGGGAAAAACTGCAGTGTGAAACCAGCCTTAGGCTGGCTTCACACTGCGGTCAGGTCAGGTCAGATCAGGTCAGGTTTTGTGTTTCAAAGACAGGAGAGGAGCTTGCAGAGAAAAAGTATAATTGAAAGATTGATACCTGTTCTAGGTTTTGGAGTCACTCCTGGTTTTGGCACACAAAACCTGACCTGATCTGACCTGATCTGACCGCAGTGTGAAGCCAGCCTTAATACCCATTCGCATCAGTGAACAAGTATCGTTCGCTGGGTTGTGCAAAAGATACCTGCTCGCAGGATTGTTGGTGCATCGTGCAAGATATCTAGGTGTGTGACATCTCCCCAAAGATCTCTAAACGATGTCCTAACGACTGGTCCCCCCAAGATCGTTAGTGATATCGTTTCAACATTAAAGCGTGTAACGGTACCTTTAGTCATTCACTCCAATTGGGCTCACAATCTAATTTGCTATTTCAAACACACACTATCATTTTTTTCTTGTTAAGTTTTGTTTTTTTCTTTTAGTCCATGCCTCTACTATTCTATTATACAACTTGACCATATTTCCCAGCTGCTCCAAGGTTTAGCTGTGAACTTGAAATAGATTATCAGGTTTTAAATAAACAATGAGATGTTAAAAAAAATGTGCTTTTTGATTACCAAAAATGTGTTTACTTAACAGAATCCAAGCACTGTGTCCACAACCTACTGAGCTCCATTTCTCCTCACTCTGGAATCCCCTGGCATTGTTCCACAAATCTAGATTATGCTGAGAACAGCAGAATGTAGACTGGAACTGTTAACTCTGGATGATCTGTATTCACTGAGCTGTCAAATTCGACCTTAGTGATATCTAAAGTACAGCAGCTGTAACTTTTTAGAAGTGCATAGCAAATAAAGAATATATAATTTTTTTTTTTTTAGCATATTGTAACTACATGCAATTATGCATCAAAATCTATTTGCTGGTGTGTTTGTTGCGCTTGCATCATCATGTTCTGTAACCCACTTTTATCCAAGCTTTAGCCTTTAGATACATGGCCTCACATTTTATTCTATAATACTTTATTATACAGAGGAGTTCATGGTCAACTTAATGAATTCAAGCAGTGCCTGACTGGGTTGTCAGGGGCCCACAGGATGAATTGACACTAAGGTACCGTCACACACAGAGATATCTCTGGAGACATTGCTTGCAACTCACTGGTTGCAGTGAAATCATGGACACATTGTTCCATTTTGTTGCCGTGTACAAATGGAACAATGTGTCCATGATTTCACTGCAACCAGTGAGTTGCAAGCAATGTCTCCAGAGATGTCTCTGTGTGTAACGGTACTTTAAGGGCCCACACTACAGCTATGTGCAAGTATCTGTTAGAGCTGCTTCACACTGCGGCGTGATCCGGTCCGGGGCTGTCCGGGATGACCCAGACAGCCGCGGACTGGATCAGCACACAGAACCGGAGGGTTAAGATGCCCCACGGTCGGTGTGCAGCGCACGCAGTTCCCGCTGCTGATAAGTCAGGACCGCGGCGCCGCTGTCCTGAGCTGTCAGTGGCTGCAGTTGCGTGCGCTGCACACTGGACCGGAGGGCATATTAGCCCCCCAATCCTGTGTGCTGATCCGGTCCGTGGCTGTCTGGGTCATCCCGGACAGCCCCGGACCAGATCACGCCGCAGTGTGAAGCCGGCCTTAGCCATTTTCCCCATTAGGGTACCTTCACACGCGGCAATATTGCTAGGCAATTTCACTGCCAATTTGCTGGTTGCAGTGAAATCATGGACACATTGTTCCATTTGTTCACAGCAACAAAATAGAATAATGTGTCCATGATTTCACTACAACCAGCAAATTGCCAGTGAAATTGCTTAGCAATATTGCCGCGTGTGAAGGTACCTTTATAGTGGAACGTCAACTGGAAAATGCTGCTCCTTCACATTTACTGTTTACACACTATCTGTGATGTGTACAACTACAGTAATGTACATTAGGGTACCGTTACACGTCACAACAGTGCATGCAATTTCCCTTGCAATTTGCTGGTTGCAGTGAAATCATGGACACATTGTTCCATTTGTTCACAGCAACAAAATAGAACAATGTGTCCATCATTTCACTGCAACCAGCAAATTGCAAGGGAAATTGCATGCAATGTTGCGACGTGTAACGGTACCCTTCAAGGAGCTCTTTGGTGAAAACAAGTCATCACTAGTGATGAGTGAATATATTAGACGCTATTCGTTACTTGCACAAATATTAGGGTATTCGGGATACTCGTTACTCAAGTATTTTGGTACTTGCATCGTTACATTCAAGTGACCTGCCCAGCATGTTTGACGCTTGATTTTTAGCCACCAAACATGCTGGCTTGCTTGTGTGGCGCCCCTGCGTCCAGGAGGCCACAAAAGGGAACTGCAGCCAGGCAGGTAGGACGACAGTTGAACACCAACACCCTCACAGCCCACACAAGCCATGTACAGTAGAGGGCAGCACCCAACCCGGAGCCTGGGAACTCTAGGCAGGCGAGGGGTGGTGGGTTTAGAGCAGTGGGTGGGCAAACACGTAGTCAGGTGACAGAAGGTAGAAATAGTGAAGGGGTAGGAGAAAGGAGTGAGTAGGCCGAGGTAGGCTGAGCAACAAAGAAAGAGATCACACGTCCTGGCAGAGTGGGGTGTAGGAGCGCAGAATCTGAACAGAGCCAGTGTGAGCTGCAGAGAGAAAGCACGTCCCAAGCCAGCACCCCGGGAGTGTGAGGGATGAGAGGGACAGTGACACTGGTCCCTAGCAACACGGTCGAGACGGCAGACTGCAGGCGGAGTAGCCCTCCTATGATACTTGAAGACACAGTAGAGAGAGCCTGGTAGAGCCTCACACGGAAGGACTGCTGGAGGCTAGGCTGGAAGTAGAGTGTCGGCTCTAGAGGGAGCCGTAGTTTCACCTGGCATCCCCAGACAATCGACGGGGGACCACAGCTACACGTTAGGGTCCCTACCCCAAAGGACAGGCAGCTCAGTGGCAACCCGGAGGGCTCACAGGAATCCGAGCCACCGCCATACTGTCCGGAGTCTCACACAACCAAGTGAATAGAAAGAGAGAATCAACAGCCTGGGAAGGACGCAGAGACGGAGTGAGGAGTCACAGTAGGAAAGACCTGGCTGCAGGGAGTAAAGGGAACCTGGAGGGGAAAGTGTGCCCGTGTAACTGAACTAAACTGTAAGAACTGTACTGAGGACTTCCGGTTTCGGCGCTGCGGAGATGACAGCCTGAGGGAACAGCTCCCGGGAACGCGCCGACCATCCGCCTCAATCCTACCGAGAGAGCAAGCATCTAGCTCCCATTCACGCTGGCAGCGACTCCCCTTGGTGCAGGGACCCTGGACAGGTATGTCCTGAGGAGCTCGGGGAAGGACGCGGCTGAAATCCATAGAGCCAAGGCGCGAGGCGGGAAGCTGGGAAACATGGCGGCGGAAGCAAGGGGCCGCGCTCTACTACTAAAATTTCCAACCAGGCGTAGCCGCAGCTGCTCAGGAGCAGGAAGAGAGAGGACTGCGGTGGTGACAGATGAAGGAGAGCGGGCGGATGAACCGACTCCAAGAGAAAAGAGTAAGTCCCTTGTGTGCGGAGTTGGGAGGATGGAGGAGAAGGAGACAGGAGCACAGGGGGCACTCATGGAGGAGAACCCTGAAACAATAGCTGCAGCCTCACTACACCTGGTCAATGCAGGGACGATAGACGTGCGGGCACTAGCAAGAGAAGTGGCCCCATTCATCTCAGCTGATCTGAAATCACTCATCAGAGAGGCTATAACGGACGCTGTGGCAAGCATCCATCAGACAACTATACAGCATGGGGAGAGACTGCTGGAAGCGGGGCGCAGATTATCAGAAGCTGAGGACAGAATATTACATCTAGAGAGTCACATAGCTTCCCTCCAGAAACATTCAGCTTATTCTGAGGAGAAATTGGATGATTTAGAGAACCGCTCAAGGAGGAATAACCTGAGAATGGTGGGGCTACCTGAGTCTATTGCGGCTGATCTATTAGACACCATTTGGGAGGAAGAATTACCGAAAGCCCTGGGATATCACACCCAATGCAAGGTTGAAAGATCACATAGGGTAGGCCCCCCAAAAGACTCCAAAGATGGTCCACGGCAAGTTATTGCACGTTTCTTAAACTTTAAGGATAAAGAGAAATTACTTAAAGAATATAAATCCAAAAAGCCCCCATTGATAATTAAAGGACACAAAGTCAGACTGTATGAGGACTATTCGGCTGAATTAGCCCGCAAGAGAAAGTCGTTTAGCCCGGCATGTTCGTTGCTATATAAGAAAAATGTCAGATTCCAACTAGCATACCCTGCCATACTGAGGTTCAGAGACTGGAATAGAGACACAAAGTCTTTCTCGAACGGCAAAGTAGCGCTACATTATCTACAACAGGGACCCACAGAGTCAGCGAAAGACCAGCGAACAACGGGAGATGCAAGGTCCTCGATATCACAGTCTCGGCAGTCCTATGCAGCCAAGGCAGCTGTTATACCAGATTCCAGAGGCGATCGAGCTACGTCAGAAGACAATGGACCATGGTCAAGAGTCCAAAACAAAAAGAAGGATCGAACCAACAACAACAGCAGCCTCAACGAGAGGCCCAAACAAAAGGACTATCATGTGACGCCAGCTAAAGGGCCAAAGGAAAAGCCTACATATCTAGGAGGAAGATGATGGGTCTCAAGCACCATGTATCTGGTTGAGTGCCCTCCATGACTATCTCTGGCTTTACTCCTGCACATGCTCTCTAAGGAATACGACCATTGGGCAGAACAGAGGGAAATCATAATACGGGGACAATTGGATGTTGACCTTAATAAATTTGGGGATAAAGCGGGTCGCTTAATGGCTAGGCTAGCCAAACGTAGGAGTCATTCGGACCCAATTATGGCTCTCAAGCAGAAAGGAGGTGTCATTACTACTAACCCGAAAGAAATAAATTCAATATTCGAGAAGTTTTATCGCCATCTATATAGCACAGAGGTTGACCAGATTCAGGGAGCGGAAGACTGGCTTGCGAGGGTGCCACTCGACTCAGTTTCTGAGACAGACCTGGCAACATTGAATGGGCCTGTAATGGAGGCTGAGGTTGACATGGCCATTCGCCACCTGGGAAATCGCAAAGCACCAGGCCCTGATGGATTCTCTGGGGAATTCTACAAACTTCTACGTGAGGAATTAACCCCGCTACTGACCAAACTGTTTAACGCCATGACTGAGGGAGACCTCATTCCGGATGACTCTAATGTAGCCTACATTAAACTATTACCTAAGGGGGACAGGGATAGAGAAGATCCAGCAAATTACAGACCCATCTCACTAATAAACCTTGATATTAAAATCTTGTCAAAGATTATGGCGGACAGGCTGGCCCGGATTCTTCCCGATCTTATACAAAAACAACAAACGGGGTTCGTTAAGGGCCGGTCAGCTGTGACTAACGTCCGGAAAGCCCTTGTGCTTATGGACGTGGTAAGGAGCGGGACAGATGGAGGGGGGAGCAGCCCAGCCATGGTCACTCTCGATGCGGAAAAGGCCTTCGATAATGTGAGGTGGCCATGGCTGGGTCTGGTCCTAGATCAAATGAAAATACAGGGGAGATTTCGTCGGTTCTTACAGACTCTTTATGCTAACCCGACAGCGAGGGTTCACACGCCAGGATTTTTATCACCTAAATTTCCTCTACAAAAAGGAACCAGGCAGGGATGCCCACTATCCCCACTCCTGTTTAATCTGGCTTTGGAACCACTAGCAAGGTTCATTAACAACCATAGCTCCTTTAAAGGCATCATGGTGGGACAGGCAGAAGTGAAATCTGCTATGTTCACAGATGATATAATTCTCTTTATGGACAATCCTGATAGTGAATTGCCGGCCTTAGTCACAGACTTAGAAACGTTTGGAGAATTCTCGGGATTCAAACTGAACAGGAAGAAATGTGAGATTCTGAGAATAAAAGGGGGGAGTGATATGAGTGAACCTCTAAGAGCCCTGGGAATTCCCATGGCCCGCTCCTATATCAAATATCTGGGATTCTTATTGGGTAGAACTCCGGGCCAAGTATATTCGCTCTATTATATGCCACTCTTCAATAAGATAGAACAAGAACTGAAGAGATGGGCTGGATTGCCCCTGTCACCCCCAGGTGCTTCACAAATTGATCCATAAAAATGAAAAAAGAACATTTTTGTGGGAAAAAAAAGTACTTTTTCATTTTTATGGATCAATTTGTGAAGCACCTGGGGGTTCAAAATACTCATTATGCATCTAGATAAGTTCCCTAGGGGGTCTAGTTTCCAAAATGGGGTCATTTGTGGGGAGCTCTAATGTTTAGGCACACAGGGGCTCTCCAAACATGACATGGTGTCCGCTAACAATTTGAATGGAAAATCAGCTGAAATTGTTAGCGGACATCATGTCACGTTTGGAGAGCCCCTGTGTGCCTAAACTTTGGAGCTCCCCAACAGTTAACCACATTTTGAAAACTAGACCCCCAGGGAACTTATCTAGATGGATGGTGAGCACTTTGAAAACCCAGCTGCTTTACAAATTGATCCGTAAAAATGAAAAAAGAAAAATTTTGTGGAAAAAAAAGTACTTTTTCATTTTCACAGATCAATATGTGAAGCACCTGGGGTTCACAATGCTCACAATGCATGTAGATAAGTTCCTTGGAGGGTCTAGTTTCCAAAATGGGGTCCCTTGTGGGGGAGCTCCAATGTTTAGGCACACAGGGGCTCTCCAAACGCGATATGGTGTCCGCTAACAATTTGAATGGAAAATTAGCTCCAATTGTTAGCGGACACCATGTCGCGTTTGGAGAGCCCCTGTGTGCCTAAACATTGGAGCTCCCCCACAAGTGACCCCATTTTGGAAACTAGACCCCCCCAAGGAACGTATTTAGATGCATAGTGAGCACTTTGAACCCCCAAGTGCTTCACAAATTGATCCATAAAAATAAAAAAGTACTTTTTTTCCACAAAAAATGTATTTATTTTTTCATTTTACGGATAAATTTGTGAAGCACCTGGGGGTTCAAAGTGCTGACTATGCATCTAGATACATTCCTTGGGGGGTCTAGCTTCCAAAATGGGGTCACTTGTGGGGGAGCTCTAATGTTTAGTCACACAGAGGCTCTCCATACGCAACATGGTGTCCGCTAACAATTCCATATGTTAGCGGACACCATGTCGCGTATGGAGAGCCCCTGTGTGCCTAAACATTGGAGCTCTCCTACAAGTGACCCAATTTTGGAAACTAGACCCCCCAGGGAACATATCTAGATGGGTAGTGAGCATATTGAACCCCCAGGTGCCTCACAAATTAATGAAAAAAAGAAAACATTTTGTGGAAAAAAAGTTATTTTTCATTTTACAGATCAATTTGTGAAGCACCTGGGGGTTCAAAGAGCTCACTATGCATCTAGATACATTCCCTGGGGGGTCTAGTTTCCAAAATGGGGTCACTTGTGGGGGAGCTCTAATGTTTAGGCACACAGGGCTCGCCAAACGTGACATGGTGTCCGCTAACAATTTGAATGGAAATCAGCTCAAATTGTTAGCAGACACCATGTCGCATTTGGAGAGCCCCTGTGTGCCTAAACATTGGAGCTGCCCTACATGTGACCCCATTTTGGAAACTAGACCCCCCAGGAAACTTATCTAGATGGGTGGTGAGTATTTTGAATGCCCCGGTGCTTCACAAATTAAACTGTAAAAATGAAAAAGAAAATTTTTGTGAAAAAAAAAGTACTTTTTCATTTTTAGGGATGAATTTGTGAAGCACCTGGAGGTTCAAAATGCTCACCACCCATTTAGATAAGTTTCCTGGGGCTCTAGTTTCCAAAATGGGGTCACTTGTGGGGCAGCTCCAATGTTTAGGCACACAGGGGCTCTCCAAACGCGACATGGTGTCCGCTAACAATTTGAATGGAAATCAGCTCAAATTGCTAGCTGACACCATGTCGCGTTTGGTGAGCTTCTGTGTGCCTAAACATTGGAGCTCCCCTACAAATGACCCCATTTTGGAAACTAGAGCCCCCAGGGAACTTATCTAGATGTGTCGTGAGCATTTTGAACCCCCAGTTGCTTCACAAATTCATCCGTAAAAATGAAAAAGTACTTTTATTGCCCCCAAAATTTTATTTTTTCATTTTTACAGATTAATTTGTGAAGCACTGGGGCGTTCAAAATGCTCACCACCCATCTAGACAAGTTCCCTGGGGGGTCTAGTTTCCAAAATGGTGTCACTTGTGGGGGAGCTCCAATGTTTAGGCACACAGGGACTCTCCAAACGCGACATGGTGTCCGCTAACAATTTGAATGGAAATCAGCTCAAATTGCTAGCTGACACCATGTCGCGTTTGGTGAGCCCCTGTGTGCCTAAACATTAGAGCTCCCTGACAAGTGACCCCATTTTGGAAACTAGAGCCCCCAGGAAACTTATCTAGATGGGTTGTGAGCATTTTGAACCCCCAGTTGCTTCACAAATTCATCCGTAAAAATGAAAAAGTACTTTTATTGCCCCCAAAATTTTATTTCTTCATTTTTACAGATTAATTTGTGAAGCACTGGGGCGTTCAAAATGCTCACCACCCATCTAGATAAGTTCCCTGGGGGGTCTAGTTTCCAAAATGGGGTCACTTGTGGGGGAGCGCCAATGTTTAGGCACACAGGGACTCTCCAAACGCGACATGGTGTCCGCTAACAATTTGAATGGAAATCAGCTCAAATTGCTAGCTGACACCATGTCGCGTTTGGTGAGCTCCTGTGTGCCTAAACATTGGAGCTCCCCTACAAATGACCCCATTTTGGAAACTAGACCCCCCAGAGAACTTACCTAGATGGGTGATGAGCATTTTGAACCGCCAGGTGCTTTACAAATTGATCTGTGAAAATGAAAAAGTACTTTTTTTTCACAAAAATTTTCTTTTAGCCTAAATTTTTTTGTTTTCACATGGGCAATAGGATAAAATGAATTATAAAATTTGTTGGGCAATTTCTGCTGAGTACACCGATACCTCATATGTGGTCATAAACCACTGTTTGGGCACACAGCAGGGCTCAGAAGAGAAGGAGCGCCATTTCACTTTTTGAATGTAAAATTAGCTCCAAAATTCAAATTGCGCTCCTTCCCTTCTGAGCCCTGCCGTGCGCCCAAACAGTGGTTTATGACCACATATGAGGTATCGATGTACTCGGGAGAAATTGCACAGCAAATTTTAGGATGCATTTTATCCTGTTGCCCATGTGAAAATGAAAGAATTGAGGCTAAAAAAACATTTTTGATAAAAAAATTAAAATATCCATTTTTTGTTTCCACTTTGCTTTAGTTCCTATGAAGCACCTGAAGGGTTAATAATCTTCTTGAATGTAGTCTTGAGTAGTTTGAGGGGTGCAGTTTTTGGAATGGTGTCACTTTTGGGTGTTTTCTGTCATGTAAACCCCTCAAAGGGACTTCAAATGTGATGTGGTCACTAAAAAAATGGTTTTGTAAATTTTGGTTGAAAAATGAAAAGTTGCTCATGAACTTTGAACCCTTATAACTTCCTAACAAAATTTTTTTTTTTTCCAAATTTGTGCTGATGTGAAGTAGACATGTGGGAAATGTTATTTATTAACTATTTTGTGTCACATAACTCTCTGGTTTGAAATTTGAAAATTGCTAAATTTTTAAAATTTTTGCCATATTTTTGATTTTTTCACAAATAAACGCAAAAATTATCGACCTAAATTTAATAGTAACATGAAGCCCAATATGTCATGAAAAAACAATCTCAGAATCGCTAGGATCCGTTGAAGCGTTCCAGAGTTATTACCTCATAAAGGGACACTGGTCAGAATTGTAAAAAATGGCCAGGTCAGGAAGGCCAAAATAGGCTGGGTCTTGAAGGGGTTAAGGGGTTTGTCCACGGCGATGGACATCGATAGGAGGGAAACTATAGAGACAAGGAATGCATGATGGGCACCTTTATGAAAAAATGGAGAAGATATATAGAGTCACGGGAAACAGACGAAGAAATTCAACAAATCGTGAATCCATTCAGGGGGACTTCTTGGTACCTCTTAGAGGATATTAATCACTCCTTGGTAAGCTGGGAAATTAGAGAATGGGTAAACAGGGATGTGATAGGTGGTAATTTCGAGATAAAATATTGAAAGTTTAGCATCATCCTGCCTTAATGTACACTTGGAAAGAAAGATCATTAATGAACATTACTGTCCACTTCACCGTTTTAATGTTTTGAAATTTGTTTTGATGTATGTTATCGGTTTGCTGATATACGTTTCGGAAAATATGTTTGTTATGTGAACCATACATGATGTACTTCAGCTACAGGACAATAATCCTATTCAATGTTTCTAAACGATGTATGTTATGTGGTGTTAATTCTTTAATAAAAATGATATTTAAAAAAAAAAAAGAACTGTACTGAACTGTAAACTGAACTTGAGAACTTGAGAAGTAAACACGGTGAACCCTGAACACGACTCCCTTGCATCTCTCTGCCTGAACACGACTCCTTCCATACAGGTTTGCAGCAGATCTCAGCCTGGAGAGCACAGCTTACAAGCTCCATCGCTGAAGGAGGATTCCTGCAGCATCTGGACAGTAAGTGTACTGCACCCAGCACCAGGCCCGCACACTACACAATAGACTTTAACCATCACTGCCCCAGGGAACACAGTTCTGCCCACGGAGAACTATTCCATCCTTGCTGCAATTACATCATCCCCGGAGGTTCTGCGGCAGCGGCGGCCCCATTACTGGCCGCACACTGTGGGTGGCGTCACGACTGACATTTTCCTTGTAAATATCCCCTTATTATTGCCAGGCCCGGGACACAGACCGGACCAGGACCACCCGTGACTTCCCCAGTAGCAGACCCAGTCCGGTACTGAGTACCCCGTCCCAGTGGGCTCGACACTTGCCAGTGACAATAATGCTGTAGCCATCTTTATTACGGTCATTGCTGTGATTGGCAAGTTCAGTAAGAGAATAAAAAAAAAAATGTTTCACTGGAGCATAGAAGGAGGTCTGGTGAGGCTTGCATTCTCATTCACAGCTGTCTGCTTTGAATGGTAATACTTTTTTTTTTTTAGCTCAGTAAAACAAAAAAAAGGTGTGCAGTCCCCCCAGCTATTTGCGATAACCAGCAAATGTCATGTAGACAGCTGCAGGCAGCAGAGCCAGCTGTGCACTTTATCTGTGCTGGTTATGACACTTTTTTCATTATGTAGATTTGCAGTATGCAAGGACCTCCAAATCAGTGAATCAATATCTCACACAATTATCAAACCCACTTTAGTCAGGTAATCAATAAGTCCGTTGGACACAGGTATGAATTTATAAAACATATACAATCTTTATTTAGGATTATCAATACAATTTAAAATCCTTATGAATAATATCAATAACAAGGTGAAAAATAGGACCATATACATATCAAAGAAGAGTCACTGGATATCTATGGACAACTAGAGTTAGTGCCATATCTGGTGGTACATAATTGGGGAAGGCCCAGTGACCATAGAGGAGGCATATATGGAAACAGTACCTATTAGGGTTTACATAAAGTACCAAAGGATTTTTCCAAAGAATTTTGTATATATATATACTCAGCAAGGTTAAGATGAGTTTATTACTCATCAAAGGAGTAATTATGCATATCCCTATACAAATAATCGGGCTTATGTCAGTTGAAAGTATCTCATATCTTTATTCTCTCCTCCTATAGCTTGTATACAAGGAAGGAAATTTTTCCCTGGCACTGCAACAGGGTGCTAGTGTTTATAGACCCCTTGATTCACAATCTAGTCTGTGTTTTATATTCTACATAACCATATAGCTGCAATATAAATCCATAGTGTACACTACATATTCATCAATAGTGAGGGTAATCAGATTCCTAAGCGGCGGTGCTGGGTAAAATACCGATACATCACCACAAGGTCTCATCAAACCTGTTCCCTCAGGGTACTCACTATTGTGAACCTATACTGCGAAATCAGAATGCACATAATATGAGTATCACGGGGTCAAAAACACACCAAGCACCCAAGCACCATGTAAGCAACATCATTTTAGGACCATATCCACATACCTCCAAAGTTGTTGTTATCGGTCACACTGGACCTCCACCTCACCCTGACGCGTTTCGTCTCACAGGACTTTTTCAAAGAGTAGTGTGCCATGTGGGGGACAGATTCGGGGGTTTATATAGTGTATTAGAGTTAATTGTGAAGTTAGAATACCTGTGCGTCCCTTCCTCCGCCTCCACTCTCGGCGTCAGTGCCGCGTGACTGCTCCCGGTCATGTGACACGCCCCACTTCCGGTCTGTGGAACGCAAAATCCGGAAGCCGCGTCATAAAGACGCTTCTCCGGACTGCGGCCATGTGACCGGGAGGGGGCGTGTCCGGAAAGCTCCACACTACAATGACGCTCTAGGAGGCGGGGAAAGGACGGAAAAGGCCACCGTGTTTATTACAGAGTTGCTAAGCACCACAAAATTCATACAAATTTATACAAATTGCATCTGTATATCATCAGAACAGAATATTATCACAAAATTAGCCCAAAGGTCATATAATAACCAAAGATTTATCAAATATACCACTCATCATACATAAAGTGCATATAATAGTGCAAAAAACTGCCACACATGTAAACATGATATAGTGGTAATAACATATCAATGGAAGTGAATATAGCCATATATCTCTGAAGATTACATACAATATAAATAGAGAATAAAATTGAAAGTGCTTGAAAAGGTGATCCCTTGAAGAAGTCGAGTTCTTTATCATCTCTTCATTAAACCAATCAACCATACGATATCCATATGATAATAATTCACAAGGAAATTTCTAAAATATAATAAACACAATTGTGATTAAAATCATTTCTAAGAATATCTTAAAACCAACCAACTACACCCCCATTGCCGGAGTAAATCTATAAGGAAAGACGTATCAACAAACTACAAGAACGCACTGAAACCAAAATGTTCATTAAGACCAAAAGGAGCCACAGTGTTAAGCCTGTAGATCCATTTGCTCTCAACTTGTCCTAGGGCTCTACTCAGGTTCCCACCTCTTTGACCCAAGGAGATCTTATCGATGCCTATGACTTTTAACAAACTAGAGTTGCTCTGATGCTTATAGAAAAAATGTTTTGGTATCGTTTTCAAACTAGATGGATTGTCGGTACCAGCTCCTTCTCTATGTCCAGGACGTGTTCCCTAGCACGAATACGTAGTTCACGAGTGGTCATGCCTATGTAAATTTTATCACACGGGCATTTGGCCATATATATCACTCCCTTTGTGGAGCAACTGATATGATGCCTTATTTCATAGACCCTGGAGTTGTCAAAATTTTGAAAAGTTTTGCTTTTCAGCATGTTGGCACATGCCTTGCAGCCCATACATGGAAAAAAACCTTGAATGTCCAACCAATTGCCTTCGCTTCTACTATTTCTTACAAATGGCTACGAACCAATGCATCTTTCAGGTTCGGAGATCTTCTCGCCGTTATCAAGGGTTTTGGCGATACACAGTGTTTTAAAATGGAGTCATTTAGAAGGATACTCCAATGCTTGTTAATGATTTCAACAAAACTCTTCCATTGTTTGTTGTATGTGGTAATCAGTCTGGGGTACCCAGACTGATCCTTCTTTTGGTTCTTTCTTCCACCACATAGGAGTTCAGTTCTCTTGCACTCTTTTGCCCTTGCGTATCCTTCTTTTATACATCTCCTACTGTATCCTCTTTCCTCAAACCTGTTCTTAAGATCTATTGCCTGTGCCTGAAAGATATTATCATTGGAACAAATACGTCTGGCCCTCATATATTGACCCACTGGTATCCCTCTTATTGTAGATGGTAAGTGGGACGACTTGGCATACAGGAGAGAATTTGTAGAGGTAGCCTTTCGAAAAATGTCAGTAGTCACACTTCCATCACATTGGGTGTCAATCAAAATATCAAGGAATTCCATCCTCCTGCCACTCTTGTATGTAAGTTTAATATTTAGGTCATTGCAATTCAGTGTATCAATCAGATCTTTAAGCTCATCATCACTTCCTTCCCACACAAAAAAGACATCATCGATGAATCGCATCCAACCTTGGATCCTATCAGAGGCCGCTATGGGGTTGTTTGTAAATATTTCCCTCTCCCATGCCCCCAAGAACAAATTAGCGTACGAGGGGGCACAAGAGGCCCCCATAGCGGTCCCCTGCTGTTGACGGTAGATTTGACCATCGAAAATAAAACAATTGTGGGTGAGTATAAACTCCAATAGGGTAACTACTAATGTTGACATTGCAGAGTCTATGTTGCTCATCTCCAAAAAGTATTTTGTGGCCCTAATACCATCCTCGTGTCTAATCGACGTATATAGGGACTCTACGTCCACAGTCACCATAGTTGAATTGGGACCCAATTGTAGTCCATCTAGTCTCTGGAGTGCCTCTATCGTATCCCTAATATACGAAGGTAAAGATATAGTGAGAGGTTTTAGATAGCTATCAATCAGCCTACAGATGTTTTCACAAAGACTCTCATTGCCGGAGACTATGGGTCTCCCCGGGGGGTCCACAGGATTCTTGTGGACCTTCGGCAAAATATAGAAAGTCGGCAATCTTGGATTCAATTTTTCCATATTTTTAACTACCTCTTGTGGAATAGTACCTTCCTCAAATGCTCTAATTAGGATCGTCATCAAAAGATCCTTATCCTGCTGAAGGGGGTTACCTGGTAATTTTTTATAGCACTCTGGATGATTTAATAACTTGTGTGCTTGTTTAATATACATGGTTTTAGGCCAAATTACCAGGTTCCCCCCTTTGTCGGCTGGTTTGATCAGAACATCTTCCCATTCCTTCAATTGATCTAGAGCCAATCTTTCCTCCCTATTTAGGTTATGTTCCCAAGTTTTGTTTTGGGCCAGTTTTTCAACATCCGCCGTTACCATCCTTGTGAAAGTGTCTACATTTGAACACGTACCCAAGGGTGGGAAATTCTTGGATTTCACAAACAAATAATTTGGGAACTTACCAATTTTTTGGGAATTGGTGTTATCCTCCGATAATGACTCTAGATCCCGTAGAGTGTTTCTTTCGTCTTCTGTATTCAAGCCATTCTCAGTTTTAAAATGGAGTCTTTTTAAGATGACTTTTCTAGCAAACAGGTGGACATCTTTAATAATCACAAAGGGGTCTAAAGAGCGAGAGGGAGAAAAGGTTAGACCCATATTTAAGACCTTCAACTGAGTTGAGGTAAGGACTCAACTCGAAAGGTTTATTACCTTATTCGTGTCCTTGGTTTTCTTTTTTTTACTTTCTTTTTCTGGAGATGGTCTGTTTTTATTTTTTCCTGAGGGCCTTTCCCCCTCATCTTCCCCCCTTTCCTCTTGTGTAGTCACACTCTCGGCATTTGATGATACTGAACCTACAGATTCTTTACGTGGCTGAGGTGGATTGTTAGGATTGGCCGGATTTTTCTTAAATTGCCATCTAAAGATTTTATTGCTTTCATAGTCACTAACATCTCTCTTAAATTTCTTCATTTTGTTCGTGCTGATCTCTTGTTCCCACTTCTCCATCTCTTTATCTATTTCTCGCATGTAAATTTCAAGGGATTCTTTAGAGAGTCCTCCCTGTAGAGTCTTTGACATCTCCTCTATCTCTGCATCCAGACTATTCAGATTTTTGTTATTATATTCATTAATGATCGTAATGAATGAAACGGAGCTTTAACTTTGTTAAAAGTCATAGGCATCGATAAGATCTCCTTGGGTCAAAGAGGTGGGAACCTGAGTAGAGCCCTAGGACAAGTTGAGAGCAAATGGATCTACAGGCTTAACACTGTGGCTCCTTTTGGTCTTAATGAACATTTTGGTTTCAGTGCGTTCTTGTAGTTTGTTGATATGGCTTTCCTTATAGATTTACACCGGCAAAGGGGTGTAGTTGGTTGGTTTTAAGATATTCTTAGAAATGATTTTAATCACAATTGTGTTTATTATATTTTAGAAATTTCCTTGTGAATTATTATCATATGGATATCGTATGGTTGATTGGTTTAATGAAGAGATGATAAAGAACTCGACTTCTTCAAGGGATCACCTTTTCAAGCACTTTCAATTTTATTCTCTATTTATATTGTATGTAATCTTCAGAGATATATGGCTATATTCACTTCCATTGATATGTTATTACCACTATATCATGTTTACATGTGTTGCAGTTTTTTGCACTATTATATGCACTTTATGTATGATGAGTGGTATATTTGATAAATCTTTGGTTATTATATGACCTTTGGGCTAATTTTGTGATAATATTCTGTTCTGATGATATACAGATGCAATTTGTATAAATTTGTATGAATTTCGTGTTGCTTAGCAACTCTGTAATAAACACGGTGACCTTTTCCGTCCTTTCCCCGCCTCCTAGAGCGTCATTGTAGTGTGGAGCTTTCCGGACACGCCCCCTCCCGGTCACATGGCCGCAGTCCGGAGAAGCGTCTTTATGACGCGGCTTCCGGATTTTTTGACCGGAAGTGGGGCGTGTCACATGACCGGGAGCGGTCACACGGCACTGATGCCGAGAGTGGAGGCGGAGGAAGGGACGCACAGGTATTCTAACTTCACAATTAACTCTAATACACTATATAAACCCCGAATCTGTCCCCCACATGGCACACTACCCTTTGAAAAAGTCCTGTGAGACGAAACGTGTCAGGGTGAGGTGGAGGTCCAGTGTGACCGATAACAACAACTTTGGAGGTAATGTGGATATGGTCCTAAAAGGATGTTGCTTACATGGTGCTTGGTGTGTTTTTGACCCCGTGATACTCATATTATGTGCATTCTGATTTCGCAGTATAGGTTCACAATAGTGAGTACCCTGAGGGAAAAGGTTTGATGAGACCTTGTGGTGATGTATCGGTATTTTACCCAGCACCGCCGCTTAGGAATCTGATTACCCTAACTATTGATGAATATGTAGTGTACACAATGGATTTATATTGCGGCTATATGGTTATGTAGAATATAAAACACAGACTAGATTGTGAATCAAGGGGTCTATAAACACTAGCACCCTGTTGCAGTGCCAGGGAAAAATTTCCTTCCTTGTATACAAGCTATAGGAGGAGAGAATAAAGATATGAGATACTTTCAACCGACATAAGCCCGATTATTTGTATAGGGATATGCATAATTACTCCTTTGATGAGTAATAAACTCATCTTAACCTTGCTGAGTATATATATATAAAAAATTCTTTGGAAAAATCCTTTGGTACTGTATATAAACCCTAATAGGTACTGTTTCCATATATGCCTCCTCTATGGTCACTGGGCCTTCCCCAATTATGTACCACCACATATGGCACTAACTCTAGTTGTCCATAGATATCCAGTGACTCTTCTTTGATATGTATATGGTCCTATTTTTCACCTTGTTATTGATATTATTCATAAGGATTTTAAATTGTATTGATAATCCTAAATAAAGATTGTATATGTTTTATAAATTCATACCTGTGTCCAACGGACTTATTGATTAAAGGACCTCCAAAGTAGTATTCTTTAAAATACTGCCTCTACCACGTGCCATGCCAGACAGGCAACAGGAGATTAGGGAGATAAACAAGTGGCTCAGGAATTGGTGTAGGACGGAGGGGTTTGGGTTCCTGGAGAACTGGGCCCAACTTCTCTGTTGGCTACTGGTTCTATGCTAGGGACGGGCTGCACCTCAATGGGGAGGGTGCAGCTGTGCTGGGGGAGAAAATGGCTGAAGGTTGGAGGGTTTAAACTGGGGATTGGGGGGAGAGGGTATTCATTGTACAGAAGGGGAAGATAGTGTAAATAGTAACCTGGGCACAAGTAATGAAATTGGGGGTGGGGTAGAACAGTCAATATAGTAAGAATATGCAAATAGAGTCTGTGGAGCTTCGTCTAGGAGTCTCAAACACGGAACTAGCCGGATATCCCTCCAGGGAAGGACCTAGCCCTGGGGTGGCTCCTTGTGGAAACCACCCTAAACCCCATATTAAGTGGCCCTTTCAGTCAATATCCAACTCTTTACAAGTTTAAAGATATGACAAGGGAATTACCAAAGCTAGGTATCCATCCACAGACAGCTGTTTCGGAGTTTTGCCCCTCATCAATGTGGAATAGGATTCTTGCTAGGTGGGAGAATAGAGGAGGAATAAAGGTAAAGAGAGATGCATAAAGTGCATGTACACTAATACCAGAAGCCTCACCAACAAAATGGAGGAATTAGAATTAATTTTGCTGGAAAATAATTGACATGGTATGGATATCAGAGACATAGCTGGATGAGAGCCATGACTGGGCTATTAATTTACATGGCTATAGCAGAGGTGTATCTAGGTTTTCTGGCACCTGGGGCAAGAGTTCAGTTTGGCGCCTTTTCCCCCAATGGTCTCAGGAGACGTCATGTGACCAATCATCCATATGTGATTTTTGCACTTATAGGTACAGTGACTGCTGGAACCAGCAAGAGCTGTTTCTGGCAGTGAGTATATTTCATTTCATGTTGTTAGAAGTGGGCTAAAGTGTTTAATGTTATAATTAAAGGGCTTGTCCAGGTTTGAGATGAAAGTCTACGTGACTGCAGGCCTCCGAATTCTCATGGCGCGCGCACTGCACACTTTCAGGATTCTCCCATGTCAATGGTAAGATTGGACGGTCATGTGAACACAAGCATGTGATTTATATACTTCTGGCCACATTCTGACTAGACGTGTCCAGCCTTACTCAATTCATTTAATTGATCGAAGCCTCGCATGTCTAGTCAGCACATGACTGCATGTATGTAAATTGCACACCCATAGTTACATGACCTTCCACTCTCACCACCGACACCAGACAGTCCTGACAGCAGGCAATGTGCGCTCTGTGAGAATTCAGAAGTCTGCAGTCACATAGAGACACATAGAATGACTGCAGACTCATCACAAGCTTGGGACAACCCCTTTAATGCTTCTAATAAATAAATACATAGAACCTTAACTTGTCAGAATCCACAACACTTTATTACCATAACCATGTATCAAGAAAGCTTAGAAGTTATGGATTGTTAGATGTATACAGTATCAGAACAATTAACACAAAACTACATCACCAGACCCACTAGAGGAACTGAAATACATGCATATAATCCGCATCAGGACAGAAATACATCACCAGACCCACCAGAGGTACTGAAATACATCCATATAACTTCTATCAGGACATAAATACATCACCAGACCCACCAGAGGTACAGAAATACATCCATACAACCCCCATCAGAACAGAAATACATCACCAGACCACCAGAGGTACAGAAATACATCCATATCACCCCCATCAGTACAGAAATACAATCACCAGACCGCCTGAGGTACTGAAATACATCCACATAACCCCCATGAGGACACAAATTACAACCCTTATCTGTAACAAAATTAATCATCAGAGCCAACATCACATGGTAAAACAATTGTAATGTCAGGTCAGACCCATACACATTTGTACTTCATGAACCTACAACTCCTACTACATCAGTAGCAATGGTGAGGACATACTGGGAGTTGTTGTTACCAGCTGTCAATAAAAGCATACAGGAACCACAACACTGATGAGAATAAGTAATTATCACAAATAATCATTTACATTCGGGTACCTTATAGATGACCTTGTCTCTGATCGGGAGTCGTCTTTTTCTTTTCTACTCCATCTTGTCCAGACACCATGATGTCTTTTCACATCCACAGCTCGTCTCTGGAGACGTCCATCTTCTCGGTCTTCAGCACATCCTGGCATGATACCCTTAAAAATAGCAGAATTATCAACATTTTCTGGCCAGCAGCACAGCAGAGTCCTGTATACCTCGAGGAGCTGATCATGTGACCCCTGACTCCTCCCCTCCATTGACATCATCACAGGTCCTGTCAGCACAGTGTGCGGATCTGTAGTGAAGAAAAAAGGAGGCTCACACTGCGGGGCGGGAGGGCAACATGCGGGGAGAGACCGGCCGCTGCAGCAGGAGGCTGAATGCGCCCCTGCTGCCTCTTCTGCCGGGGCAAATGACCCACCAGCCCCCTGGATATGGCCCTGGCTATAATCTGTTCAGAAATGACCATACAAATAAGCGAGGGGATAGTGTGTTTTATATGTAAAATCATCCTTAAAATCCACCCTGAGTGATGATATATGTGAATCTAATGAAAATGTAGAGTACCTGTGGTGGAGTTAAGGGGAGGGGAAAAAAAATAAATACTGATAGGGTTTGTTATAAGTCAACAATAATGGAAGTGGAGGAGAATATCCTCATGAAGCAAATAGATGAAGTAGCGTCTCAGGGAGAAGTCATTATTATGGGTGACTTCAACTACCCTGAAATATATTGGGGAACAGAACCTGCAGTTCCAGCAAGGTTTTTGACAACACTGAGAGACAATTGCCTTTCACATCTGGTTCAGGGCCAAACAAGAAGGTGGACACTGTTAGACCTAATATTAACCAACAGACCGGACGACATATACAATATATGAGTTGGAGGTCGCTTTTGATCACAAAATAATACGTTTTCATGTATCCTTTAATAAGATGTGTAGTAGAGGGACTACAAGGACACTAAACTTTAGGAAGGCAAATTTCCAACAGTTGAGAGAAGATCTTAGTGCAATAAACTCAGACAATGTCCTGAGATATTAAGGTACACAAAGCAAATGAGAGACGTTTATTAGCACCCTGACCTGTGCACAATATATACCCTATGGAATAAACATGCTAGAAATGGAAGGAAACCACTATGGCTAAATAGAGCTATAAAGGGCGCAATAAGTGACAAAAAGAAAGCATTTAGCGAATTAAAGCAAGTAGGTAGTGATAAGACATTAAATAAATACAGAAAATTAAATAACATCTGTAAAAGCAAATCAAGGCAGCAAATATTGAGACAGGAGAGACTCATTGCCAGAGAAAGTAAAAAAATCCCAAAATATTGTTTAACTACATAAATAGTAAGAAACTAAAAATGATTGTGTTGGCCCTCTTAAAAGTAGTCTGGGTGAAATGGTGGATGAGAATAAGGAAAAAGCCAATATGCTAAATGACTTTTTTTTAACAGAAACAACAAGAAAATCCCATGACAGACAAGATGATCAGTCATTTACAAAAATTATCGATTACATGTCACCTGCTTAACTAAAGTTGACAAATCCCATTGCCCGGATGGGATACACCCCAGAGTACTGAAGGAATTACTGTATTTTTCGCTTTATAAGACGCACCTGATTATAAGACGCACCCCCAAATTTGGTGAAGGAAAAGAGAAAAAAATAATTTTTAATGTTAAATGGGGTCTGTCTTATAATGTCAGTGTGCGTCTTACAAATCATATGGGGTATATGTCTCTTATAGCCCCCTCTTCCTGGTACATGGTCCTCATCCTGGGATATAGCTCCCCCATCCTAGATATGGCCCCCTTATTCTGATTATGGCTGGCACACGTCCCCCAGGGCTGGCACATGCCCCCCAGGGCTCTCACACATCCACTAGGGATGGCACATGCCCCCAAGGGCTGGCACATTCCCCCCAGGGCTCTCAAACATCCCCCAGGGCTGGCACATGTCCCCCAGGGCTGGCACATTTCCCCCAGGGCTCTCACACATCCCCCAGGGCTGGCACATGCCCCCCAGGGCTCACACACGTTCCCTAGGGCTGGCACATGTCCCCCGGGGCTGGTACAAGTCCCCCAGGGCTGGCACAAGTCCCCCATGGCTGGCACAAGTCCCCCAGGGCTCATACATCCCCCAGGGCTGGTACACGTCCCCCAGGGTTGGTACAAGTCCCACAGGGCTGTCACATGCCCCCCAGGGCTGGCATACATCCTCCAGGGCTGGCACACATCCCCCTGGGCAGGCATACTTTCCCCTGGGCAGGCACACGTCCCCCTGGGCAGGCACACTTCCCCCAGAGCTGGCACATGCCCCCCCAGAGCTGGCACATGCCCCCCCGGACTGGCACCTCCGCCCCAGAGCTGACACATGCCCCCCAGGGCTGGTACACGTCCCTCAGGGCTGGCACATGCCCCCAGGGCTGGCACCTCCGCTCCAGAGCTAGCACATGCCCCCCAGGGCTGGTACATGGCCCCCCTTGCTGCTGGGCAGAAAATAACAAACATTTTATATTTACCTCTCCAGCGCTTGCCTCAGTCTTCAGTGCCTTTCTCCCTGACTGCAGAAATCTCCCTCCGAGGTAGGTCCCAGAGAAGCCGGTCATGTGATCGGGGGCTCACTGATGACAGCAGTGCGGTGATGTCATCAGTGTGCGCCCGATCACATGACCGGCTTCTCTGGGACCTCGGAGGGAGATTTCTGCAGTCAGGGAGAGAGGCACTGAAGACTGAGGCAAGCGGCAGAGAGGTAAATATAAAATGTTTGTTATTTTCTGCACAGCAGCAAGGGGGGCCATATCCAGGATGGGGGGGACTGCAGGAACATTTAATATGCCCTGCTCCCCTGTCCATACCTCGGTGCTAGCTTGAGCACCGAGGTGATGGACAGCGGCAGTGCAGTGAATATTAAATGAGTTAATGAGCGGGGGTCACGTGACCTGCCGCTGCCTCCTACACCCCGCAGCCAGCCCGCCCCAGCCCCGGGACACACTCCAGAGCTGCCTCCACTCTCCCCTGCACCGTATGTTCGTTTTTTAAGACGCACCCCCCACATTCCCCCAAAATTTGGGGGAACAAAAGTGCGTCTTAAAAAGCGAAAAATACAGTAAGTACTGTCCTTTATAGACCATTATTTTTAATATTTAACGATTCCATAATAACAGGGTCTGTACCACAGGACTGACGTATAGCTAATGCGGTGCCAATATTCAAAAAGGGGAAAAAAACTGAACATGGAAATTATAGTCCATTAAGCTTAACCTCTAATGTGGGTAAAATCCTAGAGGGTTTTCTAAGAGATGCTATACTAACCTCATGACCCAATATCAACATTACGAAGGACCGTTCCTGTCAAACTAATCTGATAAGCTTCTATAAAGAGGCAAGTTCTGGACTGGACCAAAAAAATGCAGTGGATGTGGTGTATATGGACTTTTCAAAAGCTTTTGATACGGTGCCACCCAAAAGGTTGATACATAAAATGAGAGCAATGGGAAAATATGAGTAAGTGGGTTAAGAACTGGGTGAGTGATAAGAAAAAAGGGTGGGTATTAACGGAACACACTCAGAATGGGTGACAGTTAACAGTGGGGTACCACAGGGGTCAGTATTGGGCCTGCTTCTTTTTAACATATTTATTAATGAGTTTGTAGGGGGCATACAGAGTAGAATCTCAATATTTGCAGATGACACTAAACTCTGCAGGGTAATCAATACAGAGGAGGACAATTTTATATTACAGGAGGATTTATGTAAGCTAGAAGATGGGGCTGATAAATGGCAAATGAGCTTCAATCGGGATAAATGTAAGGTCATGCATTTGGGAAGAGGAAGCAAAAGGTATAATTATGTGCTTAATTGTAAAACACTGGGCAAAACTGTCACTGAAAAAGACCTTGGTGTATGGGTGGACAACAAACTCACATTTAGTGGCCAGTGTCAGGCAGCTGCTGCAAAGGCAAATGAAATAATGGGATGCATTAAAAGAGGCATGAAGAGGCAAAAGAGAACATAATTTTACCTCGATACAAGTTACTAGTGCGATGACACTTAGAATACTGTGTACAATTCTGGTCTCCGGTGTATAAGCAAGACATAGCTGAACTAAAGCGGGTCCAGAGAAGAGCGACCAAGGTTATTAGAGGACTGAGGGGTCTGCAATACACCCTGAAAATGATAAAAAAGTGCAAAAATGTTTTTTATATGATAAACAAAAAACTTAATAGATGAGGTATTGGTTCATGTGTTGGCCAAGACACTTAAGCTCATGATCCACGTCACGGATCCTCATGCTCATGAGCCTGTTCATCTAGTGGTGCAGAAGCATCGTACTTTGTTGTAGGTAGATTTTTATCAGCCTGCACTTGTGCTTGCTTCACACAGTGGGGTCTGAATGCATCCTGCAAGTGCATTATTGGATTGTGATTTTGGCAATGATGGTAAGTTTTTTCTGATGCTGCCTCTTGTGAGTAGTTTTTGTATGCATTTTACAGAGCTATTTGTGTGTTTGTGCATGTATTGCACATGTAGCAGAGCTGTGTATGTATCTTTATGTGAATATAATGTGCATGTAGCAGAGCTGTGTGTATCTGGATATTCATGTAGCAAAGCTATGTGTGCGTGCTATGTGTAGTGTGCATGTAGCTGAAATGTGTGTCTACATGTGCATGTAGCGGAGCCATCTATGTGTGCTTCATGTATAAAATGCAGAAAGATAATAATAAGACACTAACTATAGATCTATTTGCTCCATATTCCCCCCTGGTACAGTAAAATTAGTACTAATGACCTCTCCCATTTACACTGCCGGGGAAGCTTCAATCTAATATATAATTACCCTAAGGCCACTTCCGTCATATTCGGCAGTGTTTCTGTCGTCGTATGCGTGGCTGCCACACTCGCAATGCCTTTGCGAGCCCTTCCAGAGTCTCTCCTCACTCGCAATGCCTTTGCGAGTCCTTCCAGAGTCTCTCCTCACTTGCAATGCCTTTGCGAGTCCTTGCTGAGTCTCTCTCTCTCTCCTGCCACACTCGCAATGCCTTTGCGAGTCCTTCCAGAGTCTCTCCTCACTCGCAATGCCTTTGCGAGTCCTTGCTGAGTCTCTCTCTCTCCTGCCACACTCGCAATGCCTTTCCGAGTCCTTCCAGAGTCTCTCCTCACTCGCAATGCCTTTGCGAGTCCATGCACAGTCTCTCACTCTCAGGACCTGAGATGATGTCACTGGTATGGGCGGGGCTATATCACATGACTGTGACATCATCACAGGCACTTTCATTGCTGCAGTCAGCACAGGAGACATCATGCCGCTGTCTCACATCAGACGTGTCCTCATCACTGATTCTCTGCTCTGACATCCTGCGATCACAAGGGAACATACAGCTGACAGAGGACCCTGGACTGAGCCCCCAAGAGCTGATCTCCAGGATACAGGTGAGAGGAGGCTGCACAGGAGCAACGCTCTGCAGTGAGCAGCCTGCACAAGAGCAATGCTCTGCAGAGGGGAGGCTGCACAGGAGTGATGCTCTGCAGAGAGCAGGCTGCACAGGCTGCACAGGAGCATTGCTCTGCAGAGGGGAGGCTGCACAGGAGCAATGCTCTGCAGAGATGAGGCTGCTCAGGAGCAATGTTCTGCAGAGAGGAGGCTGCACAGGAGCAATGTTCTGCAGAGAGGAGGCTGCACAGGAGCATTGCTCTGCAGAGAGGAGGCTACACAGGAGCAATGTTATGCAGATAGGAGGCTGCACAGGAGCAATGTTCTGCAGAGAGGAGGCTACACAGGAGCAATGCTCTGCAGAGAGGAGGCTGCACAGGAGCAATGCTCTGCAGAGAGGAGGCTGCACAGGAGCATTGCTCTGCCGAGAGGAGGCTGCAAGGGACCAATGCTCTGCAGAGAAGAGGCTGCACAGGAGCAATGCTCTGCAGAGGGGAGGCTGCACAGGAGCAATGTTTTGCAGAGAGGAGGCTGCACAGGAGCATTGCTCTGCAGAGAGGAGGCTGCACAGGAGCAATGCTCTGCAGAGAGGAGGCTGCACAGGAGCAATGCTCTGCAGAGAGGAGGCTGCCACAGGAGCATTGCTCTGCAGAGAGGAGGCTGCACAGGAGCAATGCTCTGCAGAGAGGAGGCTGCACAGGAGCATTGCTCTGCAGAGAGGAGGTTGCACAGGAGCAATGCTCTGCAGAGAGGAGGCTGCACAGGAGCATTGCTCTGCAGAGAGGAGGCTGCACAGGAGCAATGCTCTGCACAGAGGAGGCTGCACAGGAGCAATGATCTGCAGAGAGGAGGCTGCACAGGAGCAATGCTCTGCAGAGAGTAGGCTGCACAGGAGCATTGCTCTGCAGAGAGGAGGCTGCACAGGAGCATTGCTCTGCAGAGAGGAGGCTGCACAGGAGCAATGCTCTGCAGAGAGGAGGCTGCACAGGAGCAATACTCTGCAGAGAGGAGGAGGATGCACAGGAGCAATGCTCTGCAGAGACGAGGCTGCACAGGAGCAATACTCAGCAGAGAGGAGCCTGCACAAGAGCAATGCTCTGCATGAGTGGAGCCAACATGCTGGCGACGGCGGAGTGAAAATGCCGTGGCGGGGAACACGATGACCCGCTGGTAAGTATGACAGTCAGAGTGCCTCTGCAATACTCTGCAGAGAGGAGGCTGCACAGGAGCAATGCTCTACAGTAAGGAGGCTGCACAGGAGCAATGCTCTGCAGAGAGGAGGCTGCACAGGAGCAATGCTCTGCACAGAGGAGGCTGCACAGGAGCATTGCTCTGCATGAGAGGAGCCTGCACAGGAGCAATGCTCTGCATGAGTGGAGCCAACATGCTGGCGACAGCGGAGTGAAAATGCCGTGGCGGGGAACACGATGACCCGCTGGTAAGTATGACAGTCAGAGTGCCTCTGCAATACTCTGCAGAGAGGAGGCTGCACAGGAGCAATGCTCTACAGTAAGGAGGCTGCACAGGAGCAATGCTCTGCAGAGAGGAGGCTGCACAGGAGCAATGCTCTGCACAGAGGAGGCTGCACAGGAGCATTGCTCTGCATGAGAGGAGCCTGCACAGGAGCAATGCTCTGCATGAGTGGAGCCAACATGCTGGTGACGGCGGAGTGAAAATGCCGTGGCGGGGAAGACGATGACCCGCTGGTAAGTATGACAGGCAGAGTGCCTCTGTCCTCTGCTGACCACTCTGCCCGCCGTACTGCGCTGACCACTCTGCCCGCCGCACTGCGCTGACCACTCTGCCCACCCACTCACTGCTAACCACTGAGCCACCATATCCTGCTAACACTGAGCTACGCACACTATAACCATGAGCCATGTGCAGTGCTAAAGTGCTAACCACTGAGCCACGCGCAGTGCTAAAGTGCTAACCACTGAGCCACCGCGCAGTGCTAACCACTGAGCCACCGCCCAGTGCTAACCACTGAGCCACGCCAGTGCTAACCACTGAGCCACGCGCAGTGCTAGCCATGAGCCACCGCGCAGTGCTAACCACTGAGCCACCGCGCAGTGCTAACCACTGAGCCACCGCGCAGTGCTAACCACTGAGCCACACGCAGTGCTAACACTGAGCCGCGCAGTGCTAACCACTGAGCCACGCGCAGTGCAACACTGAGCCACGCGCAGTGCTAACCACTGAGCCACCATATACAGTGCTAACCACTGAGCCACCGTATACACTGCTAACACTGAGCCACCGTATACACTGCTAACACGAGCCACCATATACAGTGCTAACCACTGAGCCACCATATACAGTGCTAACCACTGAGCCACCGTATACAGTGCTAACCACTCAGCCACCGTATACTCTGCTACCCACTGAGCCGCCATATACAGAGCTAACCATTGAGCCACCATATACAGTGCTAACCACTGAGCCACCTGTATACACACAATTAATTTCACCGCACTCCCCTAAATATTAGTAAATAAACTATATATGCATTCTAGACTACCCGATTCTTTAGAATCGGGCTCACACAGTGTTAATAATAAGAGTAATAGTAATAATCTTATTTTCTGCAGTCTATATCTGGGGTACGGCTTAAGGTGAGGATGTACAGCAGAAAGGAGGGGCGGGGGCAGAGTGTAAAAGGGGCCCATTAAGAATCTTTTGCCTTGGGCCCACAAAAATCTGGAGCTGGCCCTGATTATAAATAGCCTTTAAAAATATTATGTGGGTGTTGCATCATGGACCACGGTCACCCTGGTGATATGGTGGTGAAGGATGAGGAAAAGGAGGAGGACTGGAGCAAATGGCCAAAATCAGGAAGTGTATAGCCATGTGTGGGGGTGAAGAAGAGCATGGGAATATACCTCCCCAAAAAAAAGACACTTGGTTTGAGTTTATATTACGCTGCTATCATTTGGTGGTGTTGGAAAGTCTGGCCCAATCCAGCCCTTGTTCATTTTAATAAGAGTCAGTCTGTCAGCATTTTCAGTTGACAGGCGGGTGCGCTTATCAGTAATATTTCCTCTGCAGCACTAAAAACCCGCTCTGACAAAACGGTAGTGGCAGGGCAGACCAGGACTTCCAAGGTGTAGAGAGCCAGTTCATGCCATGTGTCCAGCTTGGATACCCAATAATTGAAAGGCACAGAAGACAATTGGTATGGTCAGCAAGGTACTCATTCAGCAGCTTCCCAAACTTTGCAGTCTTTGTGAGAGTACCTGCTCCTCACAACCTGTGCCATGGGAGGGGCTGAGAAAACTCTCCCAGAACTTTTGAGTGTGTTCCCCTGCCTCTGCTGAATTGAAGTTGTCTCTCTCGCCTGTACTCCTTGGTTGTCAACGAACTGTGACCGCTGCCGCCAGCATTTTCAGAAGGAAATTTTTTTTAATAATTCCGCAACAAGGGCCTTCTGGTACTGCCCCATTTTTGTAGACCTCTCCGTCTCAGGAATAAGAGATATAAAGTTCTCCTTGTATTGTGGGCCTAAAAGTGTCACCAACCAATAATGAGTGTCACCCAAGATTTTGATAATGCGAGGGTCACTGGACAGGCAGCGTAACATAAAATCAGCCATGGGCACCAGATTAGTAACAGGCAAGACTTCCGTGTCCTCACCAAGAGGACGACTGAGCATGCTCTCATCCTGCTCCTCTTCCTCCTGCTCCCTATCCTCTGGCCAGCCACGCTGAACAGACGGTATGACAGTTGTGCAGGTAGTACTGACTATAGCACATGAAACTAGCTTCTGTTCATCCTCCTCCCCCACATTGGGATGAGATGAGGCTGGGCTATGTGTAATCACCCTGTATTGTTCCTTGCTCCATCTCATCGTGCTCCGCCTGGAATGCATCTATCGCAACCGATCCTCTCATCATTTGCAGAGTTGCTGCTATCTGGACATCTCATGTGGAAACACTGTCCACCAGGCCGCTCCTCCCTTCCAGAGTGACAGTCTGAGCCTGACCTATCCCTTAACAGTGACCAGACTGCAAAAGTTAGCAGGTGCACTCCCCTTGGGCACAACTTCAACTGGATCAGAAGGGGTTTTACCCTGCAAAACTACCACAGCAAGCAGTTCCTAAGGGCCATATCTTGATTTCATCCAAATCAAGCGACCATGTATCAAGGCCCATACTAGGCCGAAACATCATAACCTTGTCGCAGTGAACAAACACTATAAATAAAATTTTCACGAAAAAGCACTATTTCCCTTTTACGTGTGCAGTGATTCCTATAACCAATGAATGCTGCGCTGGGACATGGTCGTGGACATGGTTGTCGATGGTGGTATGTCTGATTGTGCAATGACAGGTGCAGGACAGGAGGCATCTTTGCATGCACTATGGGCAGGAGATAGGAGATTGCCTTGCATGCAGAACAGTGGAAGAAGCAGTGGTGTCACCCGCAGACACTGCTCCTGGACCCTGGGGTTCGGCCCACAAAGTTGGGTGTTTTGCTGCCATATGCCTGATCATGCTGGTTGTGGTCAGGCTGGTAGTTTTGCAACCCCTGCTGATGCTGGCATGACAGGTGGTGCAAATGGCCTTTTTGGAATTATCAGCAGACTCCTAAAAAAAACAGCCAGACTCGGGAAGACCTAAGATTTGTACTGGCAACTTCCGTCGTGTTGGTGTTTTGGGCAACTGTTGCCCACCTCCTGTCTGTGGCCACCACATTGCTTCTTCCTGCCTGTTGGGGTGCTACGCCTCCCTCCCCCTGTGCACAGCTGTCCTCGCTTTGCATATCCTCCTGCCAGGTTTGGTCAGTTACTAGATCATCCACCACATCCTTTTCCACTTGCACACCCTGGTCCTCCTCCTGACTTTCTGGATTTGTGTCTCAAAGTCCACCTCTTGTGAAACTTTCCCACCGTCGCCTTCATGTGACTGTGGCTGCTCAAATATTTGGGCATCACTTCATACGATCTCCTCATGCCCCAGTGGAGCGGGCGAGAGGCCCAAATCTATTAATGGAAAAGTAAACAGCTCTTCAGAGTGTCCAAGTGTGGGGATCATTTTTGTCAGGGCACTCGGTGGGAGGAAGGAGGAGCAAGGTGAAGAATATGCTGTCCAGACTCACGGTTAGGGTATGTGCCCACAGGAAGGTTTAGTGGCGTTCAAACCGTCAGTAAACCGCTGGAAATTATCAGTTCTGAGCTCTGAAGTCTCCAGCTGTTTTCCGGCGGTTTTCCGGCGTTTTTTTTCAGCGTGTGCACAGCGGTTTTCAGTCGGTTTTTCCAGCGGTTTTTCCGGCGGTTTTCTATGGAGGATTTTGTTCATGGAACCGATCAAAAACCGCTGAGAAGAATTGACATGCTGTATGCTGCTAAACCGCTGGGAAACCGCTCAACCGCGGGCAGATCCGCTCACATAAACCGACTATGTGTACACAGCGGTTTCTAAATTACATAGGGTTACATGTAAGTCCTAACGCTGCTTAGGATTTACATAAATTTAAATAAAACATATGCTAAACCGCCGGCGGTTTTCGCTGCTAAACCGACGTTAAACCTTCCTGTGGGCACATACCCTTACTGAGACTTGACAATGTGGAAGACAGGGTGGTTGTGGTGGTGGCAAACTGACTAGAAGCATTATCTGCTATCCAACTAACAACCTGTTGACACTGCTATGGGTTTAATAGTGGTGTGCTGCGGTCCCCTAGGAATTGGGACAGGAAGGTCAGTTAAGAAGATGTGGGTGTTTGTTGTGGCACTGTGGTGCCCTGTGCCAGGTAAGCTACAGAACCAACTAGTTCACTAAGGGATTTACACATCTGGTACCTCACATACACAAAACACCTCCCACTCCAGGCCTGTAGGGGGAGCTCCACTGGTTGCTGTTAAGCAGATCCCCTATAAATGCAGGTGCTGGGGGCGGAGTTAGCCAGAGTGTGCAGTCACTAGAAGTCAGCTCAGTGCCTGGTGACCTAAAACTGTTTATTGGAGCTGTGCTAGGCCTGACACCAGTGCACCGCCAGGGCCAGTGCAAGAGTCCAGAGAGCGAGGGTCGAAGGCAGAGGCGAGGAACACTACAGAGGGTTCAGAGGAGCCATACCGGCTCACCCCTACCAGAACACCAGTCGCTGGAGACCGAGTCTGCAACAGGAAAAGAGATCAGCCCAGCAGAGAATCCAGAACACTGTGGAGGCTTAGCTTCCCGGACACCAGCAGCACCCACATTTGAAAGCCAGGGACCGCAGGAGAGATAGCGGTAGCCTAAGAGACAGCCCTCAGTGCAGCAACACGGGTGTGGAGGCCTATTTTCATGCCAGCCAGGCTTCGGGACAAGGAACAGAACAAGGAGGTCTATACCCCGCTCGGTGTGGAAATCCTGAGGTGTAGCCTTCAACCCGGAGAGTGTACCTGCAAGAACATCAGTTAAAGGTACAGAAATAGACTTTATTTCTGTGTGTCCCTTCTTCAACCTGTTCTACTCCACAACGACTGCCATCACCGGACCTACAGGTGGCGTCACGACTGACAATAACTTTAATCCCTGTAAATACTCCCCTTTGGGCACGGACCACCCGTGACATCCCTTCACTCGACCACCCTAGACCTGAGTACCCAGTCCCTTGTGGCCCCAGACAACTCTGGCATCACATACACAATCCCGTGCCTGGTGTAACCGGGTACTGTGTGCCGTGTAATAGACTGTGTTTGTAAACTGTTAATCTGGGCCGCCATTGCTGCGCCACAGAGCGGAAGAGCGTTACGGCTGAAAAGCGCAAAGATAAGCCCTGCCCCATGCTCTGACAAGAACCGCCGAGTGCAACGGCCTGATCCGCAAATACGGTGCCCCACTCCCCGCCTGCGAAGTCGACTACGTACTTTCGTTTTTAGGAGACTGGCAGACATTCATTAGTAGGGAGCAAGAATGAGTGCCCCGGACACAAACGATGCAGCAGCCCCTCATGTAAACCAGCCCACCGGGCCCGCAGTCGTCAATCTGCCCGTTGGCACAATGCCTGCACCATTAGCCCCGATAATGCCGATCTCACTGTCATACATTCCTAATGCAGCCTGGTTGCCCAAGTATGGTGGCCAGCCAGGCACCCTGGACGCATTTAAGAGAAAGATTTGTAATGTGTTGGACATGTATGTGATGACCGGTAAGCAGAGAGCATCAGTAGTGATGGGACAGTTAACAGGTGCATCGGAGCTGAAAACCCGAAACTGGCCAGAGGAAGATCAGGGGTCTATTGTCCAAATTTTTGAAAAGCTGAAAAAGGTTTTTGAGCATCACACTGAGACTGAACTCAGGAGATCCAAGATGGCCGCCAACTAGGGAAGCTGCATCTGACACAGCTTCTCATAGACCTGTAGCATCCATAACCATCGTACTTCAGAAAGCCCTCAAACTGCCTTTCTACCACCATCGGCAGCTCTACAAACCGCCACAGATACAGGAGACCCGAAAAAATGGACACCTAGAGCCTGCACTAACTCATTTCAGGTGGGTCTCCCACGAGATTCAGGCCCCCTCCATCTGGGGCCTAGCACAACCCCATTCTGCACCCTTACAAAAACTACTGCCTGGCCCATCCATCAATCCACCTACCGAGTGCCGCCAGTGACTATCGGAGAACCCGCAGGCGTTGCGGGACTGTGGAGAGGCAAACACCGAAGCAAGGAGCGGTGATTGACACCCGCGGTGCTAAGAGACTGCACCTCCGTACCTTTAGTAGAGGGACCTTGCTTCAGGCCGGACGCTGATTCAGGAGAGCCTGTTGGCGACGGCGGGCAGAACATTACTCCCATAGCAGCTACGTTGCCTTGATTGAGATCGGTCCCTGAGTGGCGGCGGCGAGTGCGCTCCGTCGGGCATTCTGGGCGGCCCCGCAGACAGCTGCGACGCAAGAAGAGACCAGCACCTGATGCTAGGAGAGCCTCGACGCCAGCCGGAGCCTAACGCAAGACGCATCGCTGATACGGGTGAGTGAAGATTCATGCCTTTACTGACTGTGGCCACCCGGTAACGGTTATCCCCTGCTGACACATGCCACATGACATTGGCACTGACGGCGACCGAGCACACCAGTGAAAGGATTAATAATCTCCCTATCTCATATATCCAGCTGCAGTAAGGCCAGGACCCAGGGTTGCAGCTATAACTTTATTGACATCTGAGCACCTATATCCCTTGTCTATAAAGGATATCAATCATTGACACCCCGCAGACCATTTGTATTGGTATAAAAGTGAAGACACATATTGGCCTGTGACTGCTGCAGGGCTCAGCCCACATTTCTGGACAGAAGCTCATAATACAATAACTATATCTCCCAAAACTCTGCGCACTGGAAGCAATTTCTTCTTACTGCAATTGCGCAGGCTACAAAGCCATACGGCATTTACTTGTCTAATCACTCAAACTACCAATATTGGGGGTCAATTACCCTTGATAATCCTACCCTATCTTCTGGATCTCCATTTACCTATAGCTGGACTTACATGGTCCGGAGTCATGCTCTAATATGTGAGACTATTTAGATACACTGAAGAGACTGACTGAACAAAAGAAACACACATGAACCGATTCCTTTATTCCTGTTAAAATGGTGAAATCTTCTACAAAGTCTGTTAAATCGTCTACTAAAACCAGCACTGCCACCACCCAAGCAGATACATTTTTTAAAAAAAACAAGCAGGCATGTTGACACTATCTAAAACATCTAGACGACTGATTGTGGAAGACCATACAGAGTCAGAACTTGATAGTGAACCTGAGGGAGATGAAGAGACCAAAAATCCTCAGGTCACCAGATCCTTTATTAAGAGAATACTAAACAAAGCCCTTGCTCGGGTGGTTAAAGAACTGTCCGACATTAAGGCGGCCGTCACACGCATCAATTTCTTGAACGATATCGCTTAAGCGATCTGCTTTTTGATCGCTTAAGCGATATTGTTTGTGTGTTGCTGCTTGTAATCAAGCGATTTTACAATGTAAAATCGCTTGATTGTGTGATCGCAGATTTGTGAGCCGGAGCTCATATCAAGCGATAATCACTTGATCAATCTGCATCATCGTGGTGTGTGACACCACGATGAACGATCTTCCAGTAGCACGGCCTATGCTGGGAGATGGTATCTATGGTAAACGTCGGGTTACTAAGCGCCGCGCGGCGCTTAGCAACCCGATGTGTACCATAGTTACCAGCGATCTCGCTGATCCACATCGCTGGTGAGTCTGCCTGTGTGACAGCTCACCAGCGATGTGAACTATATTGTTAGCGATCGCGCGTGCATGTGATCGCTAACAATATCGCTCACAAGATTGAGGCGTGTGACGGCCGCCTAAGCAAGATCTGGCACAGTTGGGTCATAGAGTTGAAACACTGGAAACATCCCACACAGAGTGGAGTTGGATTGTTTGACCACCTCTATCAGGCCTTCAACAACACGAAGACCACCTGAACAAGATTTACACGATACTAGAAGATCATGAAAACAGGGATAGACGCAATAATCTGCGCTTGAAAGGCATTCCTGAACAGATCAACCAAGATGCTCTGATCCCAACTGTTATTGAAGTATTTCACTCACTATTGTCATCAGAAGACCCTACAGACATGGAACTAGTAAGAGTCCATAGGGCATTACGCTCAAAACCACCAATGGAAGAGCTTCCAAGAGATGTCATATGCCGGTTCCTACATTATAGGATTAAAGACCTTGTCCTGCGCAGAGTCAGGGAAGCGACTAGCATACCTTGCAGGTATGCAAAGATTCAACGATCTACATTTATCAAGATCTTTTGTTGATCACCCTGGTGTGAGGTAGTGACGTTGCTTGGCACAAAAGAAGTCAGGGACCCAGGCACAGTTCACACAGCACACCATTTATTGATACATTTCCTTTAATGCACAAACCTCCGGGTTCCGGGACGCAGCCGTATATACTTCATACAACCAGCATACTAGCACACGAACCCTTATCACAGGGGTCTCTCCGGTCTAGGTCTCAACGAGATCAAGCCCTCTGGGCTAGGCTGTGTTGTCTCAGCACACAACCTCTGCACTCTTCTGACCTGGCCGCTCACTAGCCTCATCTGTCTTCCCTCAGACCGAAGCTCAACTCAGAGAACCACGCCCTGTGTTCATGCCTAGCTTTTAACCCGGTGCCTACCTCTGGGGAATCTTCTATGAACCCGGAGTGGAGTGCTTCCTATACGTGGAGGGAGCACAACCTGGGAGACATATACCGGCCGTCACAGATCATCCCGAACACTGTCTTACATACCCCCCCCCCCACAGTTCAAGCGTGCGGGTTTGAACTCCAGTCACCAAACACGGGCCACGAGACAAGGCATCAGCGTTGCCCTACAACCTCCCGGCCCGGTGTTCTACAGTAAACCGAAAGTTCTGCAGGGAAAGGAACCACCGGGTGACCCGGGCGTTCTGTTCCTTGGCGGACCTCATCCAGACCAGCGGGGAGTGGTCCGTCACAAGTCGAAACTGCCGCCCCAACAGGTAATAGCACAGGGACTCCAAGGCCCACTTGATGGCCAAGCACTCCTTCTCCACAATGCTATGGTTCCGCTCGGGAGGGGAGAGCTTCCTACTCAAGTAAATGACGGGGTGCTCCTCCCCCTGGACCACCTGGGACAGCACCGCCCCCAGCCCGACTTCTCAGGCATCTGTCCGCACAATAAACTCCTCCTGAAAACTGGGGTTGACAAGAACAGGCTGTCCACACAGGACCCCCTTCAGTGCCCGGAAGGAAGCCTCAGCCTGCGGAGTCCAAGCATACCATGACGGGCTTCTTACCCTTGAGAAGGTCCATGAAGGGGGCCGACAATCCAGCAAAATTGGGGACAAACCGTCTGTAGTATTCCACGATACTTAGGAAAGCCCTGACCTGCTTCGTGGTCAGGGGTCAAGGCCACTTCTGGATTGCCTCAACTTTGTTAATTTGGGGCTTAATCACTCCTTGGCCTATCACATACCCCAAGTAGTGGACCTCCATGAGCCCCAAAGCATACTTCTTGGGATTGGCCGTCAACCCGGCTGTACGAAGCGCATCCACCACTGCCTGTACCTGAACCAGGTGGGTCTGCCACTCGGTGCTATAGATGATGATTTCATCAAGGTACGCCGATGTATCCGCCTGATGGGGTTCCAGCACCAGGTCCATCAGCCTCTGGAATGTGGCCGGAGCTCCATGTAAACCAAATGGCAAGACGACATAGTGAAAAAGACCCTCAGGCGTTGCAAAAGTGGTCTTCTCCTTGGTTGACTCCATCAGTAGCACCTGCCAGTATCCCTTGGTCAGATCGAGCGTAGTGAAATACCGTGCCTGCCCCAGCCTGTCGATCAGCTCATCCACCTGGGGCATGGAATAAAGATTGAATTTGGATATCTCATTGAGCTTCCTAAAGTCATTACAGAATCGTAAGCAGCCGTCCGGCTTGGGTATCAATACAATGGGACTGGCCCATTCACTCTTAGACTTTTCAATCACCCCTAAGTAGAGCATCTTTTTCACCTCCTCCGAGATGGCTTGTCTCCGAGGCATACCTTCATACGAGGCTCGGTGAGAATATCATGCTGTATAAGGTTTGTCCTACCGGGCAAGTCTGAGAAAACCTCTGGGTTCTGCTGAACCAACCGTCTGGCCTCTCGACTCTGTTGCTTAGTGAGGCCATCTCCTATCCTTACTTCTGGCTCGTTCTCCCCGGGGGCCACCGGACCCGGGGATGAGTGCCGGAAGAGGAGAGAGACGAAATAAGGTCAGCCATCAGGCCTTCCAGTTCCTTCCATGGTTTTAACAGATTGATATGGTATATCTGGCTCTGGTTTCCTCCTTCCTGGCTGAAATACTTTATAGTTGACAACCCCGAACTTTTCCCGAATTTCATACGGACTCTGCCACTTCGCTAGAAACTTGCTTTCCACTGCGGGGACCGACACCAATACCTTATCCCATGGGTTAAAGCAGCGGCGGACTGGGGTGTCTGGGGCCCACCAGGAAAATTGATTCCAGGGGCCCACCCACCCGGGCCCACCCATTCTTCAGCTATATGCAAATACCTGTTATCCGTTATACCCATTATAGTGTAGCATTGACTGTAAAACACAGGCGGCTCCTGCACATCACTGTGCGCTCACCATTACTGCGATGTATCATAACTGTAGTTTGCATTAAAGGGATTTTTTGGTGAAAACAAGTTATCAGCGATGCACAGGTTAGGAAGGATCACTTATTTATTAATGGAATCCACACCATCAGAAGAATGTGGAGCTTTGAGTATTTGGTGAGTTTTGTACCTCAGTATTTGTAAGGCCGACTTCACACCACGTTGTGATCAGGTCCGGGGCTGCCCGATGTGAATCAGACAGCCCCGGACCCGATTTTGACATAATGCAGCCCTATGGTGCTGAACAGGGCCGGATGGCAGCTATCTGCCATCCGGTTTTGTCCCTGTCCGGCAGCATCAGGCTGCAAATGATTTTTGCCCTGGACACAAAAACGGAGCTTGCATCATTTTTGTGTCTGGGGCAAAAAATTTAAGCAAACCAGATTCCTCCACCAGATTCTCCCGGTTCCAGCACGATCCGGCACCCCCTAACATGATCCGGCACCCCTAACATGAGAGTCTATGGGGCGCCGGATCGTGCCGGACCTGACAGAGAGTCTGTCAGGTTCCCGGACGCCGGCTGCTGCAGTTCAGCGTGAGCTCCACTCAACTTCAGCCCCAGGAGCTGTCCCCAGTGAAGAGGTTCAGCACCATTTCAGTAGGAGACAGCTCCTGAAGCTGTGCTCTGCAGAATCTGGCTACAAACAGGACCGGAGGGCATATTAACCATCCGATTATATTTGTCTGGACCTGTCAGGCTGTGTCCAGTGCCTCCTGCAAAGCATCGGACACAGCCTGACAGGGGAAAATCCATGGTGTGAAGCCGGCCTAAGACAAAACCAGGAGTAAAGCAATCAGAGCTAATATTTTATGCATTTCTCACTCACTTCTGGTTTTGTCTTATAAATACCGAGGTCACCAAATGCTCAACTTGCTTTCTCTGGCAAACCTCTGCATCTCTGCTGCTGTGTCACAGGACAGGGAGGAGTTAAACATCTAAGTATTTAATATCTATTGGAAATAAAATAGTTTCCACTTATTGATATCAGATAAAACAAATGACCGACCAAAATCCACTCTACCAAGAGCAATATTATCAGATAGAAGTCAGAAATACCACCACACCGTGACCAGATCACATACTACCACGACATAGAGCCCAAATAATGCCACATACCAGACAAATACCGCCACCCCATGACGAAAGCACATAATACCACCACATAGTGATAAAATACTACCACATACAAGGTATAAATACTGCCACACCATGAGACCACATATGACCACCACATAGTGACCGAATAATACCATATACAAGGGACAAATACCGTCATGTCATGACCAAAGCACATAATGCCACCACAGTGACAAATAACACTAAATTAATAAAAATGTAAAAAAGCTCTGTATATTGGGTTAGAGTATAGGTAATACAGTGATCACCGGTGACATTATACACACGAGGTCTGTATATAGTGTACAAGCTATACAGTTATCACCAGTGACATTATACACAGAAGCTCTGTATATAGTGTCAGTCTACAGGTAATGCAATGATCACCATTGACATTATACACAGGAACTCTGTATATAGTGTCAGTGTGTGTATATGTAATACATGTAGCTTCTCCCCCCATGTTCCATGTAGCTTCTCCTCACATCCATCCATGTACCTTCTCCCTCTATCCCCCCCATCCATCCATCTTCTCCCCCTGTTCCATGCTGCCCCCATCCATCCCATTCTGCCCCCTCTTCCAGGCCGCCCCATCCATCCATCCATTCATCCATCCCACTCTGTCTCCCCCAGGCTGCTATCTTCGGCTGTAACAGCGCCTTACCTGACTCCACACTCCTGATCCCGGCAGCTTCTTCTTCTGCGGCTCCTGGTCTCCTGCTTGCGGGCACCAGGCAGCTTCTTCCTCTGCGGCTCCAAGTCTCCCGCTCACCCGCACCTGGCACCAGGCAGCTTCGTCCTCTGCAGCTCCCGGTCTCCAGCACCAGGTACCCGGCAGCTTCTTCTTCTGCGGCTCCCAATCTCTGGCACCAGGCAACGGGCAGCTTCTTCCTCTGTGGCTCCCGATCCCCGGCACCAGGCATCCGGCACCCAGCAGCTTCTTCCTCTGCGGCTCCCAGTCTCCGGCACCAGGTACCCGGCAGCTTTTTCCTCTGCGGCTCCCAGTCTCAGGCACCTGGCAGCACCAGGGACCCGGCAGCACCAGGGGCCCGGCAGCACCAGGCACCACTAGGCATCCAGGGCCCGGTCGCGCCAGGCACCACAAGGCACCCAGGGGCCCGGCAGCACCAGGCATCACCAGGGGCCCGGCAGCACCCACTCAGGGATCGCACACAGAGATCACGGGGCCCACTCAGGGATCGCACACAGAGATCACGAGGCCCACTCAGGGATCGCACACAGAGATCACGAGGCCCACTCAGGGATCGCACACAGAGATCACGAGGCCCACTCAGGGATCGCACACAGAGATCACAGGGGCCCACTCAGGGATCGCACACAGAGATCACAGGGGCCCACTCAGGGATCGCACACAGAGATCTCAGGGATCGCACACAGAGATCACAGGGGCCCACTCAGGATCGCACACAGAGATCACAGGGGCCCACTCAGGGATCGCACACAGAGATCACAGGGGCCCACTCAGGGATCGCACACAGAGATCACAGGGGCCCACTCAGGGATCGCACACAGAGATCACAGGGGCCCACTCAGGGATCGCACACAGAGATCACAGGGGCCCACTCAGGGATCGCACACAGAGATCACAGGGGCCCACTCAGGGATCGCACACAGAGATCACAGGGGCCCACTCAGGGATCGCACACAGAGATCACAGGGGCCCACTCAGGGATCGCACACAGAGATCACAGGGGCCCACTCAGGGATCGCACACAGAGATCACAGGGGCCCACTCAGGGATCGCACACAGAGATCACAGGGGCCCACTCAGGGATCGCACACAGAGATCACAGGGGCCCACTCAGGGATCGCACACAGAGATCACAGGGGCCCACTCAGGGATCGCACACAGTGATCACAGGGGCCCACTCAGGGATCGCACACAGAGATCACAGGGGCCCACTCAGGGATCGCACACAGAGATCACAGGGGCCCACTCAGGGATCGCACACAGAGATCACAGGGGCCCACTCAGGGATCGCACACAGAGATCACAGGGGCCCACTCAGGGATCGCACACAGAGATCACAGGGGCCCACTCAGGGATCGCACACAGAGATCACAGGGGCCCACTCAGGGATCGCACACAGAGATCACAGGGGCCCACTCAGGGATCGCACACAGAGATCACAGGGGCCCACTCAGGGATCGCACACAGAGATCACAGGGGCCCACTCAGGGATCGCACACAGAGATCACAGGGGCCCACTCAGGGATCGTACACAGAGATCACGGGGCCCCGTGAAGTTAGGATCTCGGGGCTCCCCAGTATGGTGCCCTCAGGGAGCTCCCACAGTGTTTGCTTTATACTAAGGCGCCCTGTGATGCCCTGTGGAAGCTCCCTGAGGGCACCATACTGGGGGCAGTAGTAGAAGCAGCATCACATCATACTACATGATGCTGCACTACAGGACTCCCAGCCAGCAGCAGGACAAATGGGAATGGGAAGGTGGAGCACTGCCTGGGACCCTTGGCTCCAGGCTGGTGACTAAGGAGCTCATCTCTTCTGGCAGAAGAGATGGGCTCCTCAGTAACCACCAGAACCCCCCCCCCTCTGTTCATCTTCCCTGTGCTCATGTTCCCCCCTGCTCATGTTCCCCCCTGCTCATCATTCCCCCCTGCTCATCATTCCCCCTGCTCATCCTCCCCCTGCTCATCATTACCCCCTGCTCATCATTACCCCCTGCTCATCATTACCCCCTGCTCATCCTCCCCCGTGCTCATCCTCCCCCGTGCTCATCTTTCCCCGTGCTCATCTTCCCCCGTGCTCATCCCCCCCCACCTGGCTGCCTTCCATACTCACATGGGCTGCAGCCTGGCCTGGGGCGACCTCCGCAGCGCGATAAGCGCCGGCACATGCTCAGGAAGGAAGCAGTCTCAGGGCGTGACGTCATCGCCCTGAGACTGTCTGACTTCCTGCGCACGCGCCGGCACTTATCGCGCTGCGCAGAGGAGTCAGAGCGGCACTGACAGCAGGCAAAACAGGGAGATCGCTCTCCCTGCTCTGCGCTGCAAAGAGGGACAATCACTAATCATATCGGCAGTGCGCCGATATGATTAGCAATATTACCGGGTGGGGGGCCTCACCTCTCCCCATACAGGGCCCAGGGGGGTAGGGGGCGGGGCTTGCGGGGCGTGGCCAAGAAGTGTCGGGGCCCCCCGGGGATTCTCCCGATCCTCCGGCGGGCCAGTCCGACCCTGGGTTAAAGGACCGTACCGTAGCCTGTCTATTGCACCTGGCACTTTGAGCTGCCTGTGCGTCCTGCAAATGCTTTTTCACTATTGGCATGACCGCGGCTATTCGATTCTGCATCCCCGAAATGTGTTCAATCACACTTTTAGTGGGGGTTGGTTCCTGCTCCCATGTTTCCTAGGCCAGGTCCAACAATTCCCGAGGATGTCGCCCGTACAATTCGAATGGTGAAAACCTCGTGGACGATTGGGGTACCTCCTGGACTGCAAACATGAGATATGGTAGTAACATATCCCAGTCCTTCCCATCTTTGGAGACTACCCTTTTTAACATGGATTTTAAGGTTTTATTGAACCGTTACACCAACCCGTCCGTTTGGGGATGGTACACTGACGTACGCAGCTGCTTAATCATTGAGTAGTCTGCACAGCTCCTTAGTGACTTTGGACATGAATGGGGTCCCCTGATCCATAAGGATCTCCTTGGGCAACCCCACCCGACAGAACACGGCAAAAAACTCCCGAGCAATAATCTTAGCGGTAGGGTGTCTGAGGGGTATCGCCTCAGGGTAACGGGTGGCGTAATCGACTATCAATAGAATGTGCTGGTGTCTGAGGGCAGACTTTATGAGGGGTCCCACCAAATCCATGGCTATCCGCTCAAAAGGGACTTCTATAATGGGCAAGGGGACCAAAGGACTGCGAAAGTGAGCCAGGGGCGCGGTGATTTGTCACTCCGGGCAAGTCTTGCAGTACTTATTCACCTCCTCGAGGACCCCGGGCCAATAAAACCGTTGCAACAGCCGCTCCTGTGTTTTCTTAGCCCCTAGGTGGCCACTCATGAGATGTTTATGAGCCAAGTCGAGGACCCGCCGGCGATACGGCTGGGGCAACAACAATTGCTCCACAACATCCCCCCGTATATTATCCACTTGGTAAAGTAAATCCTGTTTGAGGGCGAAATGGGGGTACCTTACCTGGGCATCTGGCACCTGTGTCACCCCATCGATTTCGATCACCTGACTCCGGGCGTGTACTAATGTAGGATCCTGGTGTTGGCTGTCCTGAAAGTACCTGGTGACGCCTCCAACTCCGGGATTGGCTCATCTATTCCGAGCTCGCCTGCCAATACCTCTAGGGACGACCTATCGGGGTCACACTCTGTCCCTTCTGTGGCGACCCCTATGGCAGGTGTCCCGGACTCGGGATCATCGGGCTCAGGCCCTGGACCGTCCTTGACCTGTGGGGTCTTGGAGGGTCCTTTGTATAGAGCCCAGAAAAAGGCAGATCCCTCCCTAAGATCACGTCATAGGGAAGGTTAGTCATCAGTCCCACTTCGTGCTGTATCTGTCCACACGGAGCCGTGATGGTGACCACCCCTGTAGGGTAGTCTCGGAGGTCCCCATGTATGCACAACACCCCCACGGTATGCCGGTGTCCTTCGCCCCAGTGATTAGGGCTGTCCGCACGAGGGTCACTAAGATTCCCGAATCCAACAAGCCTTTCACCGGGCACCCGTTAACCTATACTTGGCATAAATACAGATCAGTCCCGGGAGTAATAAGGCCGGCTGTGCACACCGTATGAGCATACATTGATCCCCGCCAAGGATACCCGCAATCCATGGGCTCCGTGGTGAGTGGACATTGGGCTCCCAAATGTACAACCCACTGACAGCGCCAACATCTAATAGGGAAAGAAACTCCCCTAACAGGTTGTCTTTTAGGGTACAGGCCTTTTCGAACCCCGGGAGCGGCGGGAGAGGACTCCTGCGGGACAGGGGCGCACTCCTGCACAAGTTCCGACGAGGGATGCTTGGCAGGGGGTTTGGAGGACATCGGCCACTGGGTAACACGCAAAGTCCCAGTGTCCCGTATCAAGTCCTGCGTAGCCACCTGTCGCTCCACCAGGTACACTAATTGATCCAGGGTACTCGGGGCACCTTGTCCCACCCACCTTTGTATAGGGACAGGAAGAGTGCGCACAAAGCAGTCAACGACCACCCTCTCCACCATTTGTGCAGGACTCAGAGTCTCAGGCTGCAACCACTTTTTTACTAAATGCAATAAATCGTAAGCCTGGGAGCATACGGGTTTGGCTTCCTCAAAAAAACACTGGTTTACCCGCTGAGCTCGTACATATGTGTTCACCCCCAACCGAGCAAGGATTTCACCCTTCAGGGCTCCATAATCCAGGGCATCCTCGGTACAGAGATCCAGACACACTTTTTGGGACTCCCCGATCAGATAGGGCGCCAATACTTCGGCCCACTGGCCGGTCAGCAGTTTTCTCCTCTCGGTCACCCGCTCAAACACTGTCAGGAAAACTTCCACATCATCCCCCGGGGTCATCTTTTGCAACGCTCGCCTTACCGCTGTCTTGACGCTGTACTCCTCGCCTGGTCCCGGGGATGAAGCCGCTAGTCTGTCCCGGAGCTCCGCAGTCAGGAGGTCCAGTTGTCGAATCAGGAGCTGATTTGTCTCCTGTTGGGCCTGCTTCTGCTGCTGCTGACAATCCAACGACTGGAGCAGGTGTGCATTGGTCTGTTGCTGCTGCACATTAGCCTGCTGTTGCTGGGCATTAGCCAGAGCCAACTGTTTCAGAATGTCCTCCATGGTTGCGGCAGGGGTATACCGGAGCTTAGCTGGTTGGATCATGGACATGTGCCACTGGGTATGCCGGGTTAGGTTTCACCAGGTCATTGCCACTGGTGACCAGGTTGCTACACCTCACTGGGCTGCCATGCCCACATTCTCCACCATATGTGAGGTAGTGACGTTGGTTGGCACAACAGAAGGCAGGGACCCAGGCACAGTTCACACAGCACACCGTTCATTGATACAGTTCCTCTTATGCACAAACCTCTGGGTTCCGGGTCGCGGCTGGATATACTTCATACAACCAGCATATTGGCACACGAACCCTTATCACAGGGGTCTCTCCGGTCCAGGTCTCACCAAGATCAAGCCCTCCGGGCTAGGCTGTGTTGTCTCAGCGCACAACCTCTGCACTCTTCTGACCTGGCCGCTCACTAGCATCATCTGTCTTCCCTCAGACCGAAGCTCCACTCAGAGAACCACACCCTGTGTTCCTGCCTAGCTTTTAACCCCGTGCCTGCCTCTGGGAAATACTCTATAAACCCGGAGTGGAGTGATTCCTATACGTGGAGGGAGCACAACCTGGGAGACACATACCGGCCATCACAGATCATCCCGGTCACTGTCTCACACTGGCTAAAAGAAGGCCTTGGTCAACGGATCTGACACCTATGTCACAGAGAGCCAAACGCAGGTTGACCAAGTTGGCAGGGATCCGCGATGGAGACGCTTCAATTGGATGAAGGTCCTCATAGAATATTACCAACCGTATCCTTTTTTGCTTGGTTTGAATGATAACTTCAGTATGCACAGAAATTGTACTGTCATAATATCTTATGCAAGTTAATGATAACTTCCCCCTCCCCACCTACCTATATATCCTCCCAGATCCCCCTCAGTTTACGGTGATGGTTTATATTAAAAAGTTTCTGCCTTTAAAAACATATATTACATAGTAAACTTATATTTTGGTTGATAAATGAGCTATAGAGACCATTCCATCAGTCTCTCAGTCCCGATGCTCAAAATTGATCATTTAGAATGTGTCGGACAATGTTAGGTCAGAATATTATTTTTCAATATACCTTACAACTGTTAAATTTTACAATGCTAATTTACTCTCTAATTGTACTTTGTTCTCTCTCCTCAAAAACTTTGATTTCACCATCTCTTTCTTCTCTTCCTATCTACCCTCCACCTTCCTCACCCTAGAATTCCGTGGGAAGATTAGGGTTATTACGATCGACTATACCACATCATCCGTCATGACTTCAGTTCGTAAATTATATCATGTAGTCTCACATAATTTGCATGGTTTTAATTTGCCGGTTCATAGGTCGCAAACACTGCATTTCTTCAAGAAATCAAGCTTTGATATCTTACTTTTGCAGGAAACGCACTTTATAGAAGAGAAAACCCCTAGCTTCGAGAAAAGCTTCTATAATACCTGGTTTCATGCCTTCGCACCTCAAAAGGAAGCGAGAGGAGTAGCAATTGCCGTACCAAAAAACATACCCTTCCTCTTACAGGACAGCCTGGATGACCCAGAAGGCCGATTCATATTTATAAAAGGCCTACTTGGGGGTAACCTAGTCACACCTGGAAGTTTATACACACCTAATAAAAAACCCTTAAAATGGGTGCGAAAGATTCAAAATAGGCTTTCCTTGTTTGCAGAAGGGTCAATCTTAATAGGCGGAGACTTAAATATGGCTTTAGAACCATTGATAGATACCTCTTCTAGAAAAAGTAATATCCCCTCACGTGATCTACTTCAAATTCCATCCGCTCTCCATTCTATGGAATTAATAGATGCATGGAGATATTTCCACCCCTGAGATAGGACCTATACTTACTACTTCCGTCCACACAATAATTATCATCGGATAGACTACTTGTTTATTTCTAGGAATGCCCTTCCCACTGTTTCCGATGTAGATGTCCTCCCAGCATTGTACTCAGACCATGCTATAGTGTCCATGACATTAACATTCGGAAAATCCTCCCCTACTGCTAGAACTTGGAGACTCAATGAATCTCTCTTATGCTCACATAGCGTTAAAACCAAAATCAAAATGGCCATTAAAGATTATTTCTTGTCTAACACCACCCCAGATGTAGACCCCACTATAGTATGGGAAGCTCTTAAGGCCACGCTTAGGGGCACAATGATCTCTATAGCATCATACTGTCACGCTGGGAGCGGGAGAGACACTCAGCGTAGGACAACGACGGGGGGGGGGGGAATAAGGAGTCCCTAAAGCTATGGGCACAAGAGGGAGAGGGTGACCCCTAGTCTTCCTGGGGCTGACCCTGTCTGCCCTGATGTCCCTATACAGTTTCCTCAACTGTCGCCGACCACGAACCTCGTCCTTCTCTGATCCTAGCACTACCTTATCTAAGGATCAGATGGAGAGGTTCACTAGACCCCTCCACTAACAACTAAAGACAAACACAAGGAAAAACAGACAATGGGGAAAGAAAACACTTATCTTGCAGCAGAGCACAGCAACCTCCACAACCTCAGCTTCTGCTGGAGCAAGGATAATGAGTGTCCAAGGAAATATCACCTGCACCGAGGGAGGGCAATGAAACTCCTTATAAAGGTGGGAAGAACCTGCTGGGTCCTAGTGACCCAGAATACTGGTGTAGAAACCAGACCGAGCACAAGACCTTCCCAGCCGTCTCCCCATGATAGGGAGATCTTATCATACCTTCTCTCTATCTACACAGAAGGTAAATGCCCCTGAAAGACGGACCGTCCTCAAACATTATGGCTGATTGGCCAAACGCTGGGACCGTCTGCGCGTGGCCTCTACCCTGTCATCCGTGCCACCCGTGACACATACCTTAATAAACAGAGGAAAGCAGAATTAGAGACCCTATATAAAGATATAGCTGATCTGGAAACACAACACCAACGAACTCTTACCCAAGATACCTTAATCAAACTAACTGAATATAGACAGCGCCTAAAAGACCTACTCAATAAACAAGCAGCAAAATATTTCACAAACTGGAGGAATCGCCTCCTAGTTCATGGAGACAAGGCATCTAAACTTATGATCTTATTGATCAAACGGCGACAATCTCGTACGTTTATACACAAAGTTAGGGCTTATTTGGGCCACTTGACGCAAAACTATGATCAAATAGCTAAGGAATTCTTGGCTTTCTATAAAAACTTGTATCAGATACGGCTCCATGACTCGGAGGCGATATTGTCCGAACGGAAAAATAATATTGAATCCTTCCTTTCTTCACTATCTTTACCACAACTGACTAAAAACCAACAATCTTGGTTGACCAGACACTTTGAGCCTGCAAAACTCCAGTCCATCCTGTCGAAGAGCCATAGCGGGAAATCACCGGATCCAAACGGCTTCCCAATTCTTTATTATAAAACATTCAACACTGATCTAAGCCCCCATTTACTTAGAATATGTAATGCAGTATTAAACGGGAGTTCTCTGCACCCTCAATCTCTTGAAGCACATATCTCTCTCTTGCATAAAGAGCGCAAAGACCCTACGCTATGTGGAAGTTATGGCCCCTCTCCTTGCTTAATGTCGATTTGAAAATTTACGCTAGCCTATTAGCAAGTCGTTTGACAGGCCTGATTCCCCAACTGGTCACCCCGGAACAGACAGCGTTTGTGCGGGGGAGAGAGGGGAGTGACAACGCAAGCAGGATCTTACACTTAATACAATATGCTAAGACACACAATAACCCAATGGTTCTCCTGAGCACAGATGCTGAGAAAGCCTTCGACAGGGTGGACTGGACATTCCTTCATAGCACTTTATTAGATTTCACATACCACCCCTTATAGTAGAAGCAATATTAAAGATGTACACCTTACCATCAGCAAAATTGAGAATTAACAATATGCTCTCAGACCCCTTTTGATCCAGAACGGTACGAGGCAGGGGTGCCCTCTGTCCCCACTTCTATTTGTATTGGTCATGGAACCATTATTACGAAGTATTCAAAAAAACGAAGAGATTAGTGGAGTCCAAATCCGCAAAACCCAACATAAGTCAACTGCATTAGCAGACGACCTGCTGGTAATACTATCCGAACCAGATAGAGGCATCCCTGCCTTCGTGCAAACACTGGAACAATACGGGCACCTTTCAAACTATAAAATAAACTTATCAAAATCAGAAGCTTTAAGTGTAAACATTGCCAAATCCTCTATAGACAGATACAAATGAGATTATCCTTTCAAATGGCCACCCAGACACATTACGTACTTGGGCATTAAAATTGGACATATGTGTCACCTTCGCACCTTGTTGGGCACCACAGAACTCTTGGTACGCAAATGGAGCAGTAACAGCAAGCAACACTCACAAACAAACAACAACACCAAACAACACCTTAGAACACACCTGTTTCACCCCGAGCCTCTAGGGGGAGCTCCACTGGTCACTTCGAGCCAGTTCCCCCTATAAATAGGGTCTTGGAGGGAGAAACATCAGAGTGTGCAGACGCTAGAAGAGCTGCAGGACGTATGCAACCACCGGTTCTGGAGCCATACCAGGCCCAAACCAGCACACCTGACCAGTGAGAGACCCTTGCAATTGGGGTCATAGGAAAGGAAAAGCACCTCTCAGGGACATCAGAGTTACCCTAACTCTCCCTCACCAAACGGTTACTGGAACCGAGCTGTGAGAGCTACTTTGCCACCACAGAGAACCAGCATTTCTAACAGGGAGTTTAGCCCCCTGTCCACCTGAAGCACCTACCGACGAGAGCCTAGGGAAGAGCATTGATCCGGCCTAACCCTTTACCAGTGCCCTCAGTGCAGCTACCCAGGTGAAACACGTTCCACTGAACGCACAACCCGGTCCGGCAGGATTCCACATCCACCCGACCTTACTAGAACTACAGAGAAAGGAAGCCTACACACTGCTTTCTGTGAAACTCCAGGAGTGTCAACCTCATCACCCGGTCCAAGTGTACCTGCTTTCCACCAGTAAAGGTACCCAAAAGACTTTGATGTGTCTGCGTTTGATTCCTGAGCCTAACAGCAGTACTACTAAGCTGCCTCACAACATTTGCGCAGCTTCTGGCCCCGGGGACTCCCGCTCATCCTGTGGGGAGCGTCCCATCTTGCTGCATCCCATCCTAGGCCTAGCAGTGCCGGTGAAATCACCGGAATTCCCGCAGGTGACGTCACGACAAGATTTAACCCCTTATCTGTTCAGCCATCCCCTATTGATCTGGACCACCGGGCCCCACAGCCGCAGGCGCGATTCCGTGAGAAGGAGAGGAAAATGCCTGCGACGTACAGAACCTGGCTACGGTGCGTCAGAATTTGGCGTCACGAACAGGATACGAGCAGGCCCATTCCTTAACGGGTATTGTGTGCTATTTAATGACTGTAAATATCGAACTGTATATTTGAACCGCCATTGCTGGCAGAAGGCGGGAAAAGAAGGTGCGTTACTGTGCAAAGGGCGCGAAGATAGGCCCCGCCCGCACGCTCTGACGACTTTCCCTGAACGCAGCAGGAACCGGAAACTCCCGTGGTGTCTCACTCCTCACCGCGAGGTGGACACTTCTGTTTGAAACTGAAAGGACTGGCCGCGCTTAACTAAGGGGGAGCGAGGATGAGTAGCCCGGATTCCCACAACGCGGCACCCCTGCTAGCAAACCAAGCGGCACCGCTAAACGTACCTCCAGATGGACAGCAACACGCCGGTGGTATGCCACAGCAACCCGCTCCGATTCATGCCGATATCCCTGCCATACGTTCCGAATGCGGCCTGGTTGCCAAAGTACAGCAGTACACCCGGTACCTTGGAGATGTTCCAAAGGAAGATATGCCAAGTGCTGGACATGTACGCTATGACCGGTAAGCAGAGGGCTTCAGTTATAATGGGGCATTAACAGGCGCAGCCGAGCTGCAGAGCCGAAATTGGTCTATAGAAACTCAGTCTGTGGAGCAAATATTCGCTAAATTAACCCGGGTTTTTGAACACGATACTGAGGCTGAATTAAGACTGTTATTCTACCACTGTAAACAAGGGACACAGGAAAGTGTCCGGGATTATTCACTGCGCTTACAAGAGGCACTGAGACTTAAAACAAGTCGATCCTGATAGTGTCAGAGACGAAAACAAAGCGTTAACTGGACAGTTTATTTAGGACTTAGACTACCTGATGATAGAAAGCAGGCAAGCTGGTGGTCCATGCAAAACTCCTGGCGCAGAGTTTGACACTTTGAGAGACTTAACAGTGCGGGAACAATGCCTCTCTGCAGTGCCTGATCCAACATCGCAGCAGCAGTATACTGACACCCCTTCCGTGCCGGCAGCAGCATCACCAATCCCTGTGGTTCAGTCTAGTGCATAGACTATAACACCCAACCAGTTTGAACAACTGTGTGCTAATGTAGAGCAGCTGATGAAGGACATGGCCAAGCTACAAGCTAGGAGAAGACCCAAGACAGATGCAAGGTCATTGGACAAGATTCAGCTCGCTGACAGCCCCGATGACGTCCCGTGGATGAAGAGAAAGACGCCGCCGCGAGGAAAACCTGCAGATCGCCGCAGCCCTGACAGACGCCGTGTCAGTCAACAAAGCGACAGAGAAGGACGCAACAAACAATCCCGTCCTTTAAACGAGCAACCCCTGGGCGAGAAGGGCCAACCCCAGGAGTAGACTATCCAGGCCCGACTAACTGGGAATACAAGTACGTAGGAGACTGTCCATACCTACCAATCGTCATCGATGGCATCGCTACCTCCACCTTGATAGACACTGGATCCCAGGTGACAACCATCCCGTATATCCTTTACAAGCGGTTCTGGCCAGATGTTGAGCTAGAACCCCCACACCCTGATCTGAACATTGAAGCCACTAATGGTATAATAGTTCCAGTAGAGGGGCAATGGGAAGCTACAGTAAAGGTGGGGAGGGTGCAGCTGAAGAACCAGGGTATCATAGTGTTTCAAGATAAGCCAAACGAAAGGGATCCACATGTAATACTGGGTACTAATGTCATGGTCAAATGTATCGATGAAGTGTTGTTTTTACTCCAACAGAGTGTTGATGCTGGTAGACCAAGAGAAAAGAGAGCTATCCAAAACAGATCCGAGCTTTGGTATATCAACAACAGGTAACATTGTCAAATGGTGAAATTGGCAGAGTACGGGTCACAGATCCCATTCCAATTGTGGTACCACCCAGAAGTGAAATGAGGATCTGGTGTCGAGCAGCCATAGGCCTCAGAGGGCAGGACTACCAAGCTGTAGTAGAACCTGTAATGTCTAATAGTAGTCCTACGCTCTTGACAGCAAGACAGTTGGTCGATGTGAGAAAAGGGAGAGTCCCTGTACGCATATTAAGTTTGGTGATGACGAAGTCAAACTGCCAAGATATGCAACTGTCGCAAAATTGTACCAGGTTGAAAATAATGCTGTAATTGATGTAAAATCCTCTTCCCAAACAGTCACTGATGAACCCCCTCACTCCAAAGATCAGTTAGAGAAATGGTGTCAGGAGCTCAGTGTAGGAACTGACAACACACCCTCCCATCAGAAAAATGGAGTATACCAGGTAGTTAGGGAGTATGAGCAAGTGTTCAGCAAACACTCACTCGACTTTGGGAGGATTAAAGGGGTACAACACCATATCCCCACAGGCAACCATGCACATATCAAAGAAAGGTACAGGCCTATACCACCCACACACTACCAAAAAGCAAAAGAGATGCTTCAGAACATGAAAAATGCAGGAGTCATTAGGGATAGCTGTAGTCCCTGGACAGCACCACTAGTCCTGGTTAAAAAGAAAGATGGTATAATGAGGATGTACGTAGACTACAGACAAATCAATAAAGTCACACACAAGGATGCATACCCGTTGCCCCGCAAAGAAGAGTCACTAGCTGCACTCAAATCTGCCAACTACTTCTCCACATTAGATCTTACTAGTGGGTACTGGCAGGTTGCCGTTGCAGAGGAGGATCGTGAGAAGACAGCCTTCACGACCCCTACCCCTCTGCGAGTTTAACAGTATGCCATTCGGGTTGTGCAATGCCCCATGAATATTTTAGAGGCTGATGGAGTGTTGTTTGGGCCACAAGAACTTTGAGACTGTCCTGTTATACCTTGATGATGTCATTGTATACTCCCAGACCTACGAAGACCACCTGAAACACCTGAGTGAAGTGTTCGAGTCACTGTCCAAGTACAGGATGAAACTGAAACCGTCCAAGTGTCACCTGCTGAAACCCAAGGTCCTATACCTAGGACATGTGGTTAGTGCCGAAGGAATAGCACCTGACACGGACAAGGTAACCGTCATCAAAGACTGGCCAGCACCAACTACTCACAAAGAGGTACGTCAATTTCTAGGACTGGTCGGGTACTACCGACGATTCATCAAAGGCTATACCAAGATAGCAGCACCCATGCAAGATCTCTTAGTAGGTCAATCCAAAAACGGCAAGATCAGAGGACCCCCGTTCCACTGGGGGCCAGAACAGGAACAATCCTTCCAGAAGCTCAAAGATGCTTTAACAGGGCAAGAAATCCTGACCTACCCTGATTACAATCTCCCGTTTTTATTGTACACTGATGCAAGTAACGAAGGTTGAGGAGCAATCCTATCTCAACGTCAACAAGGGAAGGAAAAGGTGATAGCCTACGCCAGAAGAATGCTCCGTCCCACGGAAAGGAACCCGGAGAACTACAGCTTGTTCAAACTGGAGTTCCTGGCCCTGGTCTGGGCAATCACAGAGCATTTCAAGCATTACCTGGCTTCCGCCCCGTTCACAGCTTTCACGGATAACAACCCTCTAACCCACTTAGAGACTGCAAAGCTGGGAGCCCTAGAACAGCGTTGGGTAGCAAGACTCTCAAACTATGACTTCACTGTAAAGTACCGGGCAGGTCACAAGAACGGCAATGCTGATGCCCTGTCCAGAATGCCTAACCTTCCTGAAGAGGGAGAAGATGTAGATGACCTGGAGGAGATTGAACTACCTGCTTTCCACCGTACGGGCACACAGGCCCGGCGTCAGCACACGGCGCACCCGGGCAAATGCCGGGGCCCGACTGCTTGGAGGGGGCCCACCGGGCCCCTGAGGGCTAGGGTCACACTTGTGTTGTGGCCCTAGCCTGACACAAGTATTGTCTGCTGCAGCACAGAGCGTTTAATGCTATGCGCTGCCAGCAACGGAGCCCATAGAAACCCGCTGTTTACATTGCCAACCAGTGGTTGGCAAGGTAAACATCGGGTTTCTATGGGCTCCAGCACATAGCATTAAACACTATGCACTGCAGCTGAAAATACTTGCATCAGGCTAGGGTCACAACACAAGTGTGACCCTAGGCCTCAGGGGCCCCTGACCATTGCCCCCACAGCCAGGGCCATATCCAGGGGGCAGCTGGGGGGCTCATTTGCAGGGAGGTCATTTGCAGCCTCCTGCAGCTCTGGAGGTCTCCCTCTGTGAGAGCCGACACAGAGCTGCACACTGCTGACAGGACCTGTGATGATGTCACATGGAGGGGAGGAGTCAGGGCTCACATGATCAGCTCCTCAGTGTATGCAGGACTCTGCTGTGCTGGCCACCATGATGCTCAATTAGGTGAAGTTTATGTGTGGGGTCAGGAGGGATTTACAGTGTGAATGTAGCAGAGGTGAGTGTGTACCAGGTGTATGGAGCGGAGCCGTGTGCGTACTAGATGTATGGAGCGGAGCCGCGTGTGTATGAGGTGTATGGAGCGGAGCCGTGTGTGTACGAGGTGTATGGAGCGGAGCCGAGGGTGTACGAGGCGTACGGAGCGGAACCGAATGCTTACAGGGTGTCCGGAGCAGAACTGCATGTGTACGAGGTGTACGGAGCGGAGCTGTATCTGTATGAGGTGTGCGGAGCGTAGCCGCATGCGTACGAGGTGTATGGAGCAGAGCCGCGTGCGTACGAGGTGTATGGAGCAGAGCCGCGTGCGTACGAGGTAGGTGTACCAGTGGTAGCCCCCCGCAGATTCCGCTCCCGATCGTATAGTCCCAGCCGCCTTTGCCAGCAGCATTCTTTTCCAGAGTCTCTTCTGCCGCTGTCTGCATTCTGCAGCTCAGCATGGAGGGCACGATGTTGTCATCACTTTGCTGATATGTGCAGAGCGACCAGAGGAGACCGGAGCAGCGAGAAGAGAGGTGAGGAGAAAGAGAGATCCGGATGGCCAGACACTCAGCTTGGCTGTGGTGCCTCCCATATGGCAATGTGGCTCCATTGAGCTGCTTGCATTATTTGTGCGCTTCAGGATGCTTGCGTATATACCAAGAGTCCTCAGACGCACAAAAATGTAACATGTTGCATTTGCAGGGGACTTTTAAAAAGCGCAAGGGAATGCAAACGCACCTTAGCCCGATCCTAACAACATGTAATATACTCACTGTCAGAAGCAGCACTGTTCCTGTAAGGCTGATTTCACATAGGCGTTTTTTGAAAAATGCGGCAGTTGCGGTAAAAAACCCTGCATCTGCCGCATTTTCCGCCTAGCGGCTGTACTTGCTGTACATTTGCGGCGAGCCCCATGCATTGTCTATGGGGCTTGCGGTAAGTGTGGTGTGCGGCAATATATATATATATATATATATTATAGTCCGCGATATGTACTAAAGGGGGCCCACTGAGACTTTTTCGCCCGGGGCCCCCAGAAACCTGGAGCCGGCCCTGCGGGCACAGCTACGTGTCATCAGGCGAACCAGAGACGTGTAGAGAGGACCGTGAACCCTTTACCTCACCATGACTGGAAGGAGGTTCAAACCAACGATCCAGATATCAGCTTGGTAAGAGAGCTGATAACTCAAGAACACGCCAGCATGGACCCTGATGCCTCACAAAATGCTAAGCACCTATGGAAAGAGAAAGGAAGGTTGTTTGTCTACCAAGGTAAACTATTCACAAGGTATCTGAATCCCAGAACACACGAACTTATCTGGAAGATTGTGGTTCCAAAAACCGAAGTCCAAATGATCCTTGAAGCATACCATGATGATGCGGGACACTTTAGATGGAAGAAGCTGGAGAGGCTCCTGAAAGACCGGTTCTACTGAGTCGGTATGCGAGGCTCAATTGTCAAGTGGTGTAAGAACTGTGGACCATGTCACCTTCGAAGGAAAGATCATCTAACTCAGAAAGCTCCGTTGCAGCCAATTGTTACCACGAAACCCCTTGAAATAGTTGCTCTCGACCACGTGAAGCTAACCCCAAGTCGCACCGGGTACACTTACGCACTTACTATCGTAGATCACTATTCAAGATTCCTGGTAGTAGTACCAGTTAAGGACCTCACTGCAGAGGTAGCAGCCAGAGCCTTCCAGAGTTACTTCTGTCACCCCCATGGGTATCCAGACCAAGTCTTGACTGACCAAGGGCCAGCCTTCGAATCAGCTCTGTTTCAAGAATTTCTAGGGCTATATGGGTGTAAAAAGATCCGGACCACACCTTATCATCCCCAGACAAACGGTTTATGTGAGAAAATGAACCACATTGTCATTGACATGCTCAAAACCTTACCAGTTGAAGAGAGAAATCAATGGCCGGGAAAACTTCCAGACCTTGTGGATATCTACAACCACATACCTGTCAGTTCAACCAACTACACACCTGCTTACTTGATGTGAGCAAGACCAGGTAAATTACCAATTGATTTACAGATGGGAACCATCGAACCCACACAAGATTCTCCTGATGAAGATTGGATCACTCAACGCCAAGAACAGTACCACAAAGTACAAAAAAGTGTTGAAAGAAACCCGAACATCAGCAGAACCAAACAAGAAAAAGACTTTAACAAGCATGCCTCAGCAGAACCTCTTGCAACAGGTGAATTAGTGCTAAAAAGAAAAAGAAAAACAAACAAATTAGATGACAATTGGAATCTGAACCCTATACAATTATGCCAACGCAATATGACAATTCCATAACTTGTGTTATTAGTAAAGACCAAGGAATTACCTTCACAACTGTCTCGAGAGACCATTTGAAGAAATGTCCAACACAGTTAATCCCACAAGTAACCAGTTGCCCTGCAGTAACTACTGTTGAAGAACCAAAAGAAAAACTTGTCCGTACAGAAATTGGAGACTTACCAGCCGACTGGCCACAATGCAATGGTGCATTCATCATACCAGTTATGCATTTCTACCAGCCTGTGGAAAATCAACCTTTACCTATCCAACAAATTCAACAAGAACAAGTTCAAGTGCAAGAGATGCAGCCTGTTATTTTGGAACCTGAGATTCCTGTAATCGGTGAACCTGCTAGTCCCACAGTAAGAGAGAGAATTCCTACACAACTATCTACAGAGGATAGTCCAGGAGATAGATTACGTACTTACTATGGTATTACACAAAGCAGAAGTAGAGAAAGAACCACTTTGTACACTACACCAACAGCTTGTGAAACACCCACACTACGAAAATCCACACGTAGTACATTAGGACAACCCCCAAGCAAATATGGAGAATGGGTTTAAAATGTAGTGGAACCATATTACCTGTTAGTAAATGTAAATAGTAACCGTGTTCAGAAACTGTAAAAAGTAGTGTACAGAAGGGTGGTGGAAATTAAGTTGGGGACAGAAAGTGCCTGGTAGGGTGAAAAGGTTAGACCCGCCTCCCAAGCAGAGACACCCATAGGGAATGTATAAAGTTTACCTTGTATATCCGTATATGTGTTTAAGCCATCAAAGACTTTACTGCTGGACTTTACCCTTTTTCCCCTTTTTCAAAAACTTGGACAGCTGTCACAGGACTTGTGTGACCAAAACTTGCTCTTTCCAGCCTGCGGCAGATGGACTAGTGCCGTATGGACTGCTTTTCATATTTTTCCCCGTTTTTCCCTTCTTTTTCAGTGATTTTTGTATTTTTCCTTAAGACTCTGTAAATACCTGTTATTAACTGTTATAAAACATTGAGGTTAAGTTGTAAAACTTTTTGCTCAGTCCGGGAGATCTGAAGTTAACTAAGGGGGAATATGTGGGAATATGGGAAGGGACATATGTGGCACCCTGGCACCTTGTTGGGCACCACAGAACTCTTGGTACGCAAATGGAGCAGTAACAGCAAGCAATACTCACAAACAAACAACAACACCAAACAACACCTTAGAACACACCTGTTTCACCCCGAGCCTCTAGGGGAGCTCCACTGGTTACTTTGAGCCAGTTCCCCCTATAAATAGGGTCTTGGAGGGAGAAATACCAGAGTGTGCAGACGCTAGAAGAGCTGCAGGACGTGTGCAACCACCGTGTCAGTACTCCAGGTTTTCCAGCCTGCCGTTTGACAATATTGCCCTCAGTCAACATGGAGATCATTGTTTTGTTTGCCCTTCTTCCTGTCTCTTTTGCATAAAGACCTGGCTCAGGTGATCATTAATTACTTGAGTATACTGGTTCCTGGTCTGCTCCTGCTCAGCTGCTCTCCTTGGTCCACTTACTTCCCTGGAGTTCTGTGAGATCTTTGTCTTCCTACAGCTTCCTGCAGTGTGCTCTCTGTAGTGCCGCTGCTATCATCAGGCTCGCACGTCTTAAGTGTGTGTAAGCAACTTCCCGGTTATTACTTTATGTACTGTTTTGCTCTCTGGAACTTGTGTTTACATTTCCTTCTCGGGATTGTGTTTTGAACTCCTCACCCAGTCATCCGGGTGTGGGGACCTTTTTGCCACAGACTATATTCATCCGGTCATTCCGGTACAAGGACTTGTGCTATGGACTACATTCATCCGGATCTACATATTTTGGACTATTTGTTTATCGGACTGTTTTCGTAAGGACTGTGCTTGGCAGTATATTTTGGGGTCGTGTTATTTTTGTATGTTTATTTGCTGTGTACTACGTTCACATTGTTTGCTGTGTGTGTATAAATACTTTGCACCCGTCTCTGCTCTTCATTGCCCTTAAGTGATCAGAATCCTCAAACCTATACAATAGTATTACACACCGGTTCTGGAGCCATACCAGGCCCAAACCAGCACACCTGACCAGTGAGAGACCCTTGCAATTGGGGTCATAGGAAAGGAGAAAGCACCTCTCAGGGACATCAGAGTTACCCTAACTCTCCCTCACCAACCAGTTACTGGAACCGAGCTGTGAGAGCTACTTTGCCACCACAGAGAACCAGCACTTCTAACAGGGAGTTTAGCCCCCTGTCCACCTGAAGCACCTACCGACGAGAGCCCAGGGAAGAGCATTGATCCGGCTTAACCCTTTATCAGTGCCCTCAGTGCAGTTACCCAGGTGAAACACGTTCCACTGAACGCACAACCCGGTCCGGCAGGATTCCACATCCACCCGACCTCACTAGAACTACAGAGAAAGGAAGCCTACACACTGCTTGCTGTGAAACTCCAGGAGTGTCAACCTGATCACCCTGTCCGAGTGTACCTGCTTTCCACCAGTAAAGGTACCCAAAACACTTTGATGTGTCTGCGTTTGATTCCTGAGCCTAACAGCAGTACTACTAAGCTGCCTCACAACATCTTGCGCAGCTTCCGGCCCCAGGGACTCACGCTCGTCCTGTGGGGAGCGTCCCATCTTGCTGCATCCCATCCCCCGGAGGCCTAGCAGCGCCGGTGAAATCACCGGAATTCCCGCAGGTGGCGTCACGACAAGATTTAACCCCTTATCTGTTCAGCCATCCCCTATTGATCTGGACCACCGGGCCCCACAGCCGCAGCCGCGGTTCCGTGACAAGGAGAGGAAAAAGCCTGCGACGTGCAGAACCCGTCCATTATATCTCTATGCAAAGTGAGGCGCTATTCTGATTGGTCGCCGCCAGCAAACAGCGACCAATGAGAATAGCGCCTCACTTCCCATAGAGATACATAGCGGTGTTTCGAACAATGCATGGCTGGCCCCTTGGTTCGATTTTCGGCCACGGCGCTCGGCTGTCGCCGGCCCAAGAATATCGCAATGGACCTACCGCGGCTGCAACGACTCACCTATCTATCTATCTATCTATCTATCTATCTATCTACTATCTATGTCACAACATAGAGTTGCAGATACTCTGCTGCAAATTGCACCCTCATCGTAGACAGGTGATGGAGGGTATAGATGGAGTCTGCCCACTGAGAGGTGGGGGAGCGGAAAAGGAGGACTTGGGTGTCAGCATAGGACTCCTCGTGCCTGAAGTCACTTTGTCGCAGTCGACGAGCAAACAGACCTTGGCCAATGTTTGTACTAAGAACTTCAGAATTAAAAGATTAGATTTTGAGTTTTTTCAGAAAAACGTAAGTTTTTAAACTTTTTTCTCAACCACATGGCTTATAGCATTATGCAACATTGGTGATAGCTGTGTGGCTGCAAGATATTTTATCTACTATATCTATCTATCTATCTTATCTATCTATCTATCTATCTATTTCTATCTATCTATCTATCTATCTATCTATCTAGTATACATACAAATGTCGCAGCACTCCCTTGGTGATGTATAGCAGTTGTTTATTCCAGCTTGTGTTGGTACAAAATGGCAACGTTTCAGGCCCCCACGCCCTTATTCCTGCAACCACTGACCATCTATGCTTTCTTTTTATACATCCTGTTTACAATACATTAATTATTTCATACATATTCATTATACCCTCACCATTCTAATACATGAAACTTCTGTGCTATCTTTATGCTTAGTACGTTATTGTTTATGCTGTACTGCATACATAGTGCATATATAGTGCCTGTTAAACCTTTTTATAATTGGAAGCCTTCCAGCCGATTATTATGACTATAGTAAAGCTTATTAACTATGCTATTTGCTTATTACCTAAGCGTGACGGTGTTCAGTGCCCTCCTCCATGTTGCACACACTGTTATTGTGTCTCGTGCTCTCGGCGTCCCGGAAGCGCCTCTCTGCGAGTCGCATTGTGGGTAAGTGCGCTATGCGCATGCGCGGGCCCGTCCTATGCATTCCTATGCGGGCAGCGTTTTCCAGCCGTCTCCGCCATCTTAGTTCCTGGCATTCTTGCCCTTGCATTAGTTATATGTCATTCTATGGGCTCTCTCGCGCTATTACCCCAATTGTCCGGGCGCTCTGTTACTATTTAAGGTGCTAGTGCTATTAATTACTATTATTCTATATATAAAGTGCTTAGTGCTTCACAGTTTGATGTGTGCCAGTATCCTACCCCGGAGACATTACACAACTCCCTTTATAAGGGGTTTCCCGCCTCTTTAAGCTTTGATAGCTATTAGGTCCATACGGTACCTTCTTTGGGCTTTAATATGTGCTCCGGCGGTACAAGGGCTCTTCTTCTATAAAGTGTCACAGTGTGACTATTACGTGTACTTTGTGCTATCCTAATCTGTGAATGCCCTATTAGGCCCTCTCCTTTCAGTGCTCTTACTGGTCATTCAGCTTTCCAAGCCTGACCACGCACCCTCAGGAGTACATGGGCGTCCATTCACGTATTTCTCATTTCGGGTGTTTCTATATTACCTTAACTTCTTTGTGGTTAAAACATAGAAAGCATAGATGGTCAGTGGTTGCAGGAATAAGGGCGTGGGGGCCTGAAACGTTGCCATTTTGTACCAACACAAGCTGGAATAAACAACTGCTATACATCACCAAGGGAGTGCTGCGACATTTGTATGTATACTAGGATACGCTGAGGACGGTGGAGGTCGCTTTGCACCCGGGATAGCCAGCACCACTCGCTGCTCCTAATTTTGTATAAGTACGTATCAACCCTATTGGAGACAAGCTGAGTATGACATCAGACATGATGGATACAGGTACATTAACCTATACTGTGGAGGATGAGGAGAGAATATTAAGAGGACTGGAGGGAGAAGTTGACTTTTTAAGCGTCCCATCCATTAATAATTTAAAGAGAAAATATGAAAACAGCAGTAAGAAGCTGATGTCCCTAGAACTACACCAGCTCATGTTGGGACAATATTATAAGGCTAAAAGGATACCAAGGGGCCTAAGATCCAGCATACGCCCTAATTTATTTGAAGGGGACACATCCTTTTGTCAGAAGTTTACAATGCTCTCTAACAAATATGCAATGGATGTGATGCTATTGAACTTAGAATATCTGCAGGATGAGGTTCAGAAGGTCGGGTGTGAGAACAGAGAGATGGAGGCACAAATAAAGGCCCTGATGAAAGAAGAGGATTTTATAAAATTCAAGGAGCAGATAAAATCAAAGGTTGAGAAAACTAGAAAAGAAGTTTAAGAAAATAAAAGGTAAAAGTGGGCACGAGATGCAGAGGATTTCACAGCAGGACAGGTGTACAACTGGCAAAAGGAGAAGTGGCAAAAGAAAGGTCATACCAAAAGGAAGAGACTTATTGATAAATATGTAAAACCAATTGTGAATAAAACTGATTCTAACCCATTTAGACCCGAACAAGCTGCAAGAAGAAGAAGAGGAGGACGGCACTATTACAGGAGCCAAAAAGAAGAAAGAGAAGCAGAAGCAATATCAACGGAACAAAAGAAAGGACCAGATTTAGTGGTAAATATTTCTGGCAAAACACTGACTGACAATCAACATACCATACTAAACAAAGGTTTAAGCTTTAATGTAACAACGCATGTGGATTGGTTTAATTTAGACGTCGACTTGCATAGGATGTTTAGGAGTATTAAATTAAAACATTGGTTTAATAGGAAGGAGGTTAAAGTACCAAAAAGGGAAAGTGAGATTAATTTGACTGATGTGGGGTTATATAAAAAAAGTGAGTTTACACCAACTGATACTGTACCGGCGATAGAAGCCTTTGTGATAGCAGTAAAGAGGGACATGGAAGTACTTAGACAGAATGTGACGACCCCCCCTAAAAAAAAACCAACATAACTAAAGAGGAACATAGAGCACTATTGGAGTTGGTCCATGACGACGACCTCATAATAAAACCAGCCGATAAAGGCGGAGCGGTCATCGTCATGGACAAACGGAAATATTTAAAAGAAATAACGAGGCAGATAAGTGATGAGGAGGTATACGTAAGGTTGGATAGAGACCCAAAATTCGAAATCCAGAAAGAAATCATGACAATCTTAGAGGAAGGAAAGAGAGGGGGCATTATAGACCAAAACTAATGGAGTATTTACTGATAAAAAATCCTAAGACACCTGTCTTATACGTAGTCCCCAAAATACATAAATCGTTGCAAAACCCCCCCGGAAGACCGATTGTGGCGGGTATTGACTCGGTTTTTAACAATATCGGCATATTCCTTGATAAGGTTATGAGCCCGCTAGCAGTGTCAGCAAAGTCATATATACGTGACACGACGCAGTTCCTGGAAAAATTAAGAACAGTAAGGGTCCAGGAGGATGATGTCTTGGTCTCTTTTGATGTGACCTCGTTGTACACATCAATTAGACACGAGAAGGGTCTGGAGGCAGTTGGAAAGCAGCTAGACACCACGGACTACACCTCAGAAAGTAAGAGGACGATTCTGCAGTTATTAGAAACATGTCTGAGACAGAATTATTTTATGTTTGGAGATACGTTTTACAAGCAAATGAGGGGTACAGCCATGGGGGCACACATGGCATGTTCGTATGCGAATGTCACTATGGCGACTCTAGAGGAGGAACACGTCTATGTGTCCCACCATTTTGAGAAAGTAGTAGAATGGTGGAGATACATCGATGACATGTTCCTCCTCTGGAGGGGTACCACGGATAGTTTACAGGAATTTTATAAGTGCCTTAACACGGTGGATGCCACAATTAAGTTCATCATGGTTCAGTCAAAAAAAGATCTGCAGTTCCTTGACGTATTAGTAAGGCATACGGGTACCAGCCTAACTACTTCACTATATGTAAAGGGAACAGATAAAAACCAATTGCTTCATTATCAAAGCCATCACCCCCCGGGAATGAAGAGAGCGATACCCAATGGGCAAATCCAGAGAGTGAGGCGAATTGTGAGCGACGAAAAGGAAAGGGAGGAGACCATAGATAAGCTGTTGCTGAAATTTCAAAATAGAGAATATCCAACAAAATTGTTGAAGGAACAGAGAGAAAAAAGCTTAAACCCAAACAGTAAGAACAGATTGGGAGTACGGAAAAGGATACCCATAGTCACAACATATGGGGAAGAATCCAATGAAATAACAAAAATCATAAGGAAAATTCTGGGTCAGGGATTGCCGGAAGTTGAGGAATTTAAAAATCCCCCTCTCTTTTCTTTTAGGAAAGGCAGGTCCTTAAAGGACCGACTGGTGAACTCAGATATAGGCAGTTTAAAGAAAAGTATTCAACCAACCATAACGGGTAGAAAAAGAACAGGCAGTTACCCCTGTGTGAGTTGTGTTAACTGCTCACACATGATTAAAGGTAACTCTTTTGAGGTAAAAGGGAAGTGGTACAAAATAAGAGATTTTTACACCTGTAATTCAGAGTACGTTGTGTATCTGCTAGAATGCCCCTGTAAGCTGTTCTATGTCAGGGAAACAACCCTGGAATTTAAAGTACGGATAAATTTACACAGATGTAGCATCCGACAGAAACAACTGAACCTACCGGTACCGAAACATTTTGTGGAGGTAGAACACAGTGAAAGGGATCTCAAATGTAGAATAATAGATAGTGTCCCACAATTGAGAAGAGGGGGAGATAGGGAAAAATTACTTTTAGAAAAAGAGCTGAGGTGGATAAAAAGATTAGACACGCTAAAACCGGGTGGCCTAAATGTTGATTACAAATTGAATGTGGTCGCTTAAACCAGCAAACTACTTGAATTATACTCTCGAACCCTAAAAAATAGTATAGGTTTTTTAATATCACTGGTTTTAAGATCTATGCACGTAATTGTATTTTATTGTTGGATTCATTGAGATATTTGACATATGTTTTTATTTATCTTCTTCACAGAACCGAAAAAAATTGGAAGCCTGGAAGAAATTTGAACATAATAGTAAAGTAATTTTAATGTGGATTACAATGAGCGTGGCGGGGTCGGGGCCTGAACTCTATGTTGCACCTTATGAAGTTTGAACATTATGTTTTAACCACGAAGAAGTTAAGGTAATATAGAAACACCCGAAATGAGAAATACGTGAATGGACGCCCGTGTACTTCTGAGGGTGCGTGGTCAGGCTTGGAAAGCTGAATGACCAGTAAGAGCACTGAAAGGAGAGGGCCTAATAGGGCATTCACAGATTAGGATAGCACAAAGCACACGTAATAGTCGCACTGTGACACTTTATAGAAGAAGAGCCCTTGTACCGCCGGAGCACATATTAAAGCCCAAAGAAGGTACCGTATGGACCTAATAGCTATTAAAGCTTATAGAGGCGGAAAACCCCTTATAAAGGGAGTTGTGTAATGTCTCCGGGGTAGGATACTGGCACACATCAAACTGTGAAGCACTAAGCACTTTATATATAGAATAATAGTAATTAATAGCACTAGCACCTTAAATAGTAACAGAGCGCCCGGACAATTGGGGTAATAGCACGAGAGAGCCCATAGAATGAGATATAACTAATGCAAGGGCAAGAATGCCAGGAACTAAGATGGCGGAGACGGCTGGAAAACGCTGCCCGCATAGGAATGCATAGGACGGGCCCCGCGCATGCGCATAGCGCACTTACCCACAATGCGACTCGCACAGAGGCCGCTTCCGGGACGCCGAGAGCACGAGACACAATAACAGTGTGTGCAACATGGAGGAGGGCACTGAACACCATCACGCTTAGGTAATAAGCAAATAGCATAGTTAATAAGCTTTACTATAGTCATAATAATCGGCTGGAAGGCTTCCAATTATAAAAAGGTTTAACAGGCACTATATATGCACTATGTATGCAGTACAGCATAAACAATAACGTACTAAGCATAAAGATAGCACAGAAGTTTCATGTATTAGAATGGTGAGGGTATAATGAATATGTATGAAATAATTAATGTATTGTAAACAGGATGTATAAAAAGAAAGCATAGATGGTCAGTGGTTGCAGGAATAAGAGCGTGGGGGCCTGAAACGTTGCCATTTTGTACCAACACAAGCTGGAATAAACAACTGCTATACACCACCAAGGGAGTGCTGCGACATTTGTATGTATACTTAGGCTACGTTCACACATTTGCGTATTTTGCTGCGCTTTTTTGTGCGCGCTTTTTGCCGCGTTTTTTGGCCGCGCAAAAA
>JARQOC010000002.1:341656423-341661423 GCA_033576535.1 Allobates femoralis | reverse complement strand
AGATAGATAGAAATAGATAGATAGATAGATAGATAGATAGATAAATAGATAGATAGATAGATAGATAGATAGATAGATATAGATAGATAGAAATAGATAGATAGATAGATAGATAGATAGATAGATAGATAGATAGATAGATAGAAATAGATGGATAGATAGATAGATAGATAGATATAGATATAGATATAGATACATAGACAGATAGATAGATAGATAGATAGATAGATAAATAGATAGAAATAGATAGATAGATAGATAGATAGATATAGATACATAGATAGATAGATAGATAAATAGATAGAAATAGATAGATAGAAATAGATAGCTAGATAAATAGATACATAAATAGATAGAACTTCAGAAATAAAAAAATAGAATTTTTGAGTTTTTTGAAAAAAACTTAAGTTTTTAAACTTTTTCCTCAAACACATATGGCTTGTAGCATTTGTACATCATTGGTAGTAGCTGTGTGCTGCAAAAATTTTTTCACATTATATGACCCTGCGTCTTTGCTAGCACCAGTTCACATTTGTCTTTGAGTGCTGTGCAGTTTTTTTCTTGTTGTTTATTATATGGAGTTGCAGGCTCCTTGCTGCAATGTGCACCCTCATTAACCTACAGGTGATCGAGGGTCTAGATGGAGTCTGCCCACTGAGAAGTGGGGGGTGGACAAGGAGGATAGGGATATCAGAGTAGGACTCATCAGACCTGAAGTCACTTTGTCGTAGTTGATGAGCAAGCAGACATTGGCCAATGCTTGTACTAAGAACTTCAGAAATAAAAAATTAGAATTTTTGAGTTTTTTGAAAAAAACGTAAGTTTTTAAACTTTTTCCTCAAAAACATATAGCTTGTAGCATTTGTACATCATTGTAGTAGCTGTGTGCTGCAAGAATTTTTTCACATTAGATAGATAGATAGATAGATATGATAGAAAATAGATAGATAGATAAAATAGAAATAGATACATAGATAGATCGATAGATATAGAGATAGAAAAGATAGGTGAGTCGTTGCAGCCGCAGTAGGTCCATTGCGATTTTCTTGGGCCGGCGACAGCCGAGCGCCGTGGCCGAAAATCGAACCAAGGGGCCGGCCATGCATTGTTCGAAACACCGCTATGTATCTCTATGGGAAGTGAGGCGCTATTCTCATTGGTCGCTGTGTGCTGGCGGCGACCAATGAGAATAGCGGCTCACTTTAAGCGGTAAATTTGAAACTCAAAGTGTCGTGGCCGAAAATCGAACCAAGGGGCCGGCCACGCATTGTTCGAAACACCGCTATGTATCTCTATGGGAAGTGAGGTGCTATTCTCATTGGTCGCTGTGTGCTGGCGGCGACCAATGAGAATAGCGCCTCACTTAACATAGTAACATAGTAACATAGTTTTTAAGGTTGAAGGAAGACTTTAAGTCCATCTAGTTCAACCCGTAGCCTAACATGTTGATCCAGAGGAAGGCAAAAAAAAAACCATGTGGCAACACTAAGCTCCACATTGGGGGAAAAAATTCCTTCCTGACTCCAGATATGGCAATCAGACTAGTTCCCTGGATCAACGCCCTATCGAAGAATCTAGTATGTATAACTGGTAATATTATAGTTTTCAAGAAAGGCATCCAGGCCCTTCTTAAATGTTAGTAGTGACTCACTCATTACAACATCATGTGGCAGAGAGTTCCATAGTCTCACTGCTCTTACAGTAAAGAATCCACGTCTGTGATTATGATTAAACCTTCTTTCCTCCAGACGTAGAGGATGCCCCTTTGTCCCTGTCTCAGGCCTAAGAGTAAAGAGATCATTAAAAAGGTCTCTTTATTGTCCCCTCATATATTTATACATTATTATAAGATCACCCCTAAGCCTTCGTTTTTCCAAGCTAAATAACCCCAAGTTTAATAACTGTCTTGGTATTGCAGACCCCTTAGTCCTCTAATGACTTTTGTCGCTCTTCTCTGGACCCGCTCTAGTTCAGCTATGTCTTTCTTATACACCGGAGACCAGAATTGTACACAGTATTCTAAGTGTGGTCGCACTAGTGACTTGTATAGAGGTAAAATTATGTTCTCATGAGCATCTATGCCTCTTTTAATGCATCCCATTATTTTATTTGCCTTTGCAGCAGCTGCCTGACACTGGCCACTAAATGTGAGTTTGTCATCTACCCATACACCCAGGTCTTTTTCAGTGACAGTTTTGCCCAGTGTTTTACAATTAAGCACATAATTATACCTTTTGTTTCCTCTGCCCAAGTGCATGACTTTACATTTATCCCCATTAAAGCGCATTTGCCATTTAGCAGCCCAAGCTTCTAGTTTACATAAATCCTCCTGTAATATAAAATTGTCCTCCTCTGTATTGATTACCCTGCAGAGTTTAGTGTCATCTGCAAATATTGAGATTCTACTCTGTATGCCCCCTACAAGGTCATTAATAAATATATTAAATAGAAGCGGGCCCAACACTGACCCCTGTGGTACCCCACTGTTAACCGTGACCCATTCTGAGTGTGTTCCATTAATAACCACCCTTTGTTTCCTATCACTAAGCCAGTTCTTAACCCACTTACACATATTTTCCCCTATCCCCATTGCCCTCATTTTATGTATCAACCTTTTGTGTGGCACCGTATGAAAAGCTTCTGAAAAGTCCATATACACCACATCCACTGCATTTCCTTGGTCCAGTCCAAAGCTTACTCCTTCATAGAAGCTTATTAGATTAGTTTGACAGGAACGGTCCCTCGTAAAACCATGTTGATAATGGGTCATGAGGTTATTTTTCTTCAGATACTCCAGTATAGCATCTCTTAGAAAACTCTCTAGGATTTTACCCACAGTAGAGGTTAAGCTTACTGGCCTATAATTTCCAAGTTCAGTTTTTGTCCCCTTTTTGAATATTGGCACCACATTTGCTATACGCCAGTCCTGTGGTACAGACCCTGTTATTATGGAATCTTTAAATATTAAAAATAATGGTCTATCTATGACAGTACTTAATTCCTGCAGCACTTTGGGGTGTAACCCATCCGGGCCCGGGGATTTGTCAATTTTAGTGATTTTTAGACGATGCCGTAATTCCTCTTGGGTTAAGCAGGTGACATTTAATTGAGAATTTTTGTTATCACTGATCATATTGTCTGTCATGGGATTTTCTTGTGTAAATACTGTTGAAAAAAAGTCATTTAGCATATTGGCTTTTTCCTCATCCTCATCCACCATTTCACCCAGACTATTTTTAAAGGGGCCAACACCATCAATTTTTAGTTTCTTACTATTTATGTAGTTAAAAAATATTTTGGGATTCTTTTTACTTTCTCTGGCAATGAGTCTCTCTGTCTCAATCTTTGCTGCCTTGATTTGCTTTTTACAAATGTTATTTAATTTTCTGTATTTATTTAATGCCTCATCACTACCTACTTGCTTTAATTCCCTAAATGCTTTCTTTTTGTCACATATTGCACCTCTTACCGCTTTATTTAGCCATAGTGGTTTCCTCCTATTTCTAGCATGCTTATTCCCATAGGGTATAAATTGTGCACAGGTCCTATTCAGGATGCTAATAAACATCTCCCATTTGTGTTGTGTACTTTTATGTCTCAGGACATCGTCCCAGTTTATTGCACTAAGATCATCTCTCAACCGTTGGAAATTTGCCTTCCTGAAGTTTAGTGTCCTTGTAGTCCCTCTACTACATGTCTTAGTAAAGGATACTTGAAAGCTTATTAAGTTATGATCACTATTACCCAAGTGACCTCCAACCCGTATATTTGATATGCGGTCCAGCCTATTGGTTAATATTAGGTCCAGCAGTGCCCCCCTTCTTGTTGGGTCCTGAACCAGTTGTGAAAGGTAATTGTCTCTCATAGTTTTCAAAAACTTATTACCCTTGCTGGAACTGCAGGTTTCTGATCCCCAATGTATTTCAGGGTAGTTGAAGTCCCCCATAATAATGACTTCTCCCTGAGTCGCTGCTTCATCTATTTGCTTTATGAGGATATTCTCCTCCACTTCCATTATTGTTGGGGACTTATAACAAACCCCTATCAGTAATTTATAATTTTTTCCCCCTTCCCTTATCTCCACCCACAGGGACTCTACATTTCCATTAGATTCACCTATATTATCACGCAGGATGGGTTTTAAGGATGATTTTACGTATAAACATACACCTCCTCCTCGCCTATTTGTGCGGTCATTTCTGAACAGACAATAGCCCTGTAAATTAACAGCCCAGTCATGGCTCTCGTCCAGCCAAGTCTCCGAAATCCCCACCATGTCATAATTATTTTCCAACAAAATTAATTCTAATTCCTCCATTTTGTTGGTGAGGCTTCTGGCATTAGTGTACATGCACTTTATGCATCTCTCTTTACCTCTATTCCTTCCTACTAGATTGACTGTTCTAACCCCACCCCCCATGCCACCCCCAATTTTATTACTTGTGCCCAGGTTACTATTTACACTATCTTCCCCTCCTATACAATGAATACCCTCCCCCCAATCCCTAGTTTAAACACTCCTCCAACCTTCTAGCCATTTTCTCCCCCAACACCGCTGATTGGTGCTGCCGGCGTACAATCAGAATACCGCCTCACTTCCCATAGAGATATAATGGACAAATTTTTGTCCATTATATCTCTATGGGAAGTGAGGCGCTATTCTGATTGGTCGCTGTGTGCTGCCGGCGACCAATCAGAATAGCGCCTCACTTCCCATAGAGATATAATGGACGACTTTTTGTGCATTATATCTCTATGGGAAGTGAGGCGCTATTCTGATTGGTCGCCGGCAGCACACAGCGACCAAGCAGAATACCGCCTCACTTCCCATAGAGATATAATGGACGAAAATTCATCCATTATATCTCTATGGGAAGTGAGGCGCTATTCTGATTGGTCGCCGGCAGCACACAGCGACCAATCAGAATAGCGCCTCACTTCCCATAGAGATACATAGCGGTGTTTCGAACAATGCATGGCCGGCCCCTTGGTTCGATTTT